>NESQ01000042.1:0-358274 GCA_003070745.1 Tuber borchii
CATGAGAGCACCATGATGCAGGCCTTGATTTGATCGCACCACGTCGTGTATGGACCCTTGCGCCCGTTGCGGTTGGGGAACCCACACTAGCCTTTGCCGTACGAAATTTAGCCATAGTGCACCCCCCTGATCCCACCTACAGTTATAACTGAACTTTCTGGTATATGCATAGTACTGGATATCTGCATTCACCCACCTTGAATCCTGCACCGCTGGTTCAAATGCAGGCCTTTTGTCCATCAATGAACGACTGTCCAGGTAACTGTTAGTTGATAGATTGACGGTACAGAATGGGTGGTCTTGATAATAGGGAAGATTGCTTACGTTCTCGACGCCTCACCGGCAGTCGGAGCTATTCGCAGGTAGCGTTTTCTGCGCTTGGCACTGGTGGCTTCGCCGTCTGCGGGTGTTTGGATGGCATAACGTCTGAGAGCAACGGAGATGTTAAGATAATGCACTTCTGAATTGAGGTAGAGATAGTCCTTACTTAGTCTTTTGCGCCGGTGTTTGTGTTTGTTTCAATGTTGCCATTGGATGTGTGGCGTAAGAACGATTCGTAAGAACTATTCGTCAAAATGAGTAGGAGGTTTGTGTAAATTCAAGCTCCGGCTCTTCAGGCGTGTGGCGTCGTGGGTGTTCAAAGAAAGGATGTCAAACGAAGGATTGACGAGGGGAGACGATCAGTTTCTGTGGAACTGAGCGTGGGGAGAGCCAGGGGCAGAATGGCCTTCTTATACTCCTTGTGCCAGTGGACAACCATAAGGAAGTGCGGCACGGCGTGACTATATGTTGAATAGAAATTTGGCCGTCAAGGGGATCGCGAGTGCGATATGGGGGTAGCCTTACGGGGTAAGATGTCAATCGGCGTTGTATGTTCAATAGTGGTTTAAGCCGCAATAAGAGCAGCAAAACTATAATGCGTGAGGTCGCTACCCTTTCCGACGTTGAAGTCTTGGCGCACCATCGTCAACACCCCTCCACGGCACGTCACATCTGCACTGCTCATACGCTATCTAGGGTGAACATCCTTTCGGCAACACTAGGAAACCAAACTATTATTACATGCCTATGTGCATCAAGTAAACAATCTACATGCTGAACTCATCGCTGAACTCATCGCAAAACAGAAAAGGAAACAAACATCCCTATAAAATGTCAGAACAAACCGCTAACCCACTGCTCATCTAGTTTGAACTGGCGAACAATCGACACTTGGATGAAAGTCTTGCATCGCACTTCAAACCTTCCCTCACGACGGAATCCTCTCACAACCTCTTTGGCTCAGGCTCCTCCGAAGTTTCGTCATCAAACTGAGCATCGCACTTCTGTACCTCCTTGGCTTTCAAAAACTCATTGATAGAACTCAAGCGTAGTCTCTTGGGCGTTTCATTGTCGCAATTTTCGGTATCGAAATGAGCCCCACACTTACACTCTTTGCCGACCTGAGTAGGGCGATGAAGCAAGTCTAATGGCAGCTGTCGATTTAGCAAACTCGATGATTTGACCGCAAACAGGATATGGATCGCTGGCGATTCAGCGCATTACCCCACTGGGGATGGCAATATTCCAGTGATGTCCTCCGATTCATGCGCAGATTCCGAGGACGAAATATTAGACGTATCATCCCCGGGCACTTCTTCTTCCTCAGGCTCATCACCCTGCCCACCATCATGTCCGGCGTCTAGTTCCAGTTCTCGAAAATGCGGCTGGCCTATTCGTGCCCCCTGGATGTCACAAGCCCAATGGCGGACGGCTTGTAGATCGAGATATGGGAGGCTTCTTGGCTCTAGCATGTCTGGTCACTCGTCATTCCGATCATGGTAGCAATACACCAAAAGGTCGAGGGGGTCTTCGAGACCTGAATTAGACCGAAGCCAGGTGCATACGTCTTCATCGCGCCCGATAAAGATATACTCTATTAAGGTTAATGGCTGATTAGGAGATCTGCGGAGCCTTCTACGACCTTCGGCAGTAGCTCCAATGATGTAGCGAATCTGGCTGTGAGTTATAGTTCTCAAAATCATTGCTGACAGTCCACGGATGTCATAGGAATCTAGCTCGGCAAACTCTACACCAGCGAATGTGGGAGTGACACCAATGGAGTACTCGTGGGTTTGCAGGGACGTTTACCTTTGCCCTTTGTTCCGCTGACAGCCCCAGGCCACGTCTCGAAGCAAGCCTTCCAATGGGCCAACCCGGGTTAAAAAAGGGCAGACCCAACCCAGCCCAAGCCCAACCAATGTTGAGCCCAACCCAACCCAGCCCAAGTAAGGAAAGCCCGGGTTAGCCCAGTGAACCCAGTGGGCCGGTACGCAAAAGAAAGCAAAAAATATATATCAGGATTAGTATGCATTTATTATTAGAATACAGATTGGGAAAGAGGAAAGATTAGAATAGGGTAGACATAGTTCATGAAGAGAGAAAAGAGTGAAAGTCTGGGTATGAGAGGGGTGTAGATAGGATTCAATAAGATTAGCTGGACGAGTACCAACTACTTAGACACTGGATTGCCGGAATTGTTGCCGGGTTGAGTGAGTGCCGTGAGTTGGATATTGTTCTCTTCGTTCCAGAAAATACACGCTCCGGCTCCGAGGACATAGCCGGGATTGACAAAAGAGTGACAGCCCATGGTGCAAGCATTGGGTACTCTTTTTGCTGACGATCTTCGAGCCACCAGCTAATATTATAAGATTAGTAGATATTCAAATCAAAAGGAGTGAGGTTTAATATACTGAAGAGGATGTTGAATACTTGATTCAGGCTCACAGTTTGAGCAATATCGCTCATAGTCATCTTTGACTTGTACCCTAGAGCTTCAGAGATCCATCCAGGCCCAAAAGGTATTCTCATCTTCATCTTGAGCGGGGCTAGACTGAGTTGATGGTTCACAATCTCTTGATCCAAGCTGACCTGGATCTCGATCATGAAAAAGTGCATTGTTACGCTCGTCCGCCTCAATATTGGCTACATACTGTAACCAATATCGCTTTACTCTTTGCTTTCCATTTCGCACCCAATCACGATCCCATTTCACCTCAAAGTACCTTCACTTAAGTTTTGGATTTAAAACAACCGCTGCCAGATATACAGGTGCCCGATCAGTAGCAGAAAAGTACTTATCCAATTTCTCCCAACCCATGCGGATCATGGAAGATAAAATTCGATTATGGGGATTGTCTTTCAGTACCTCGCTATAGGTATTGAGAAGAAAGTCAATTGACGGAAGCAGATGTGTTAGTGTAGCCTGATATCTTTCCATTGCCTTTGTAGCCTGTTTGAAGGCAGATAAGATGTGTTGAACTTTGTCTAATAACTTCCATTCGTACCGTTCTAATCTATCCTCCTCTAAAAGCGGGTTTTCATCAATATATATCTCAATAGCATAGTGAACCTCTGGCCGGAGGAGGGTTTCAAGCAGATTATTCCAGGAATTCCATCTAGTTGCATTATTGCGTTTAAGCAAAACACCACCAGTAAGGTCCCGGAACTGTTTAATTCGGGCTGGTATTTTTCAGGTATGTAAGGCGATATTGTGTGCTTTTCCGAGTGGACCTATCCGTCTCCATTTGCATAGCTCTGCTTGAAGCTCATCTGGTGTAGCATCTGACCAATCAAGAGAATCGTCTAGGGCGGTTTCGCTACTACCAAACAGGAAGTCTTGAACACTTAAATTGATGATATGTCCGATGCAGCTAATTTAACAATAGTGTCAGCATTATTAAACTCGCCTTCAATAGTATAGAAAACGAGAAGTTGTCTACCATATCTGCCAGATAGCACCTTTCCCTATATAAGGATAAAAACTATAATAAGGGGAGGTTACCGTTGTCTTTGCTCACCCGCATGAAACTGATAGCCTGCATCCAGTTGAGCACTCTCCAAATGGTCCATAAATGTATCATTATTGGACGCATTATCCATCATAATAAATCCTGTCTTGTGCTGAATTTCATATTCTTCTAGAATTGCCACAAATATTCGGCATTGATTTTCCCCGCTGTGCACTCCCTCTATCTCTCTCAAAGCTAATAGTGCACGATTTAAGCACCCATTACTATCTACAAAATGGGCCACAATTCCAAAAAGAGCAAGGTGATTCGGGGATGTCCACAAATCCATGGTATAGTGAATAAGTGACTGGGCATGAGAGAGAGAGTTTTCAATTTCCTTTCTTTCTTTTTCAAAGGACCGTATAATCCAACCACGAACTGTTGTGGATGAAGCAGGGAGAAGTGCAGCTGCCTCAGGACGAATCGCGTAGAGAAGATTGTAAAATTCCTGCCAGGTAGGCAACGTAAATAGTAGGTCATGACGAGTAATAAGCCGTGTCTAAAATAATCACTAGTTAGATACTTGCCATATAGGCCTCTAATCTCTTACGTAGTTAAGTGAACATACATAGAGTATTTCTAAGGACTCTGGGTGGAGTGGGGGAACTGCGAGTGAATTTCGTTCCTCTATATGCTGCATGTCCCTCTCCCGCTCTGCTGTTCTCCGTACCTCGACTGCGGCGGCTACTTGCGTTGACTTTTGAATTGATTGTTGGGCTTGCTTCAATCGTTTGGGCCTTACCGAGTCTTCTTCATAGATCGAATGAACGCGTGCTAGGTGTGCTGCAGGATTTCTCGTACCATGGGATTTCCGGTACCTCTGAGCACAGCGCATACATTGCCAGTATCTGTTTTATTCCGAATAAGGGATCAGATAGACCTCTATGAACTGCGGATTCCAGGGCCAAATACTTACTCAATATCATCAAAAATCACTAACTTCCATTTGCTGACTCTGCTTGTCCCCATACCCTGGAGACCGGTGGTGGACTTTTCCTTTTCTTTCTTGACGGGCGATTTGGTGGCGATAAGAGATCTGCCAGTGGGCTTAACTCGCGTTCTTCGACGCGTTCTGAGGCCACAACCTCTACTTCAACATCGTAAAGTTGAGATTCGGAATAAGGGCTAGGTGTTCGTAGAATTGGAAGAGGGCTTGAAATAACACTACTGGTATTAGAATAAAAGCTCATCGTTGCGCGTTTGGTATAGACTCAAGTGTAAAGAGAAAAGTCATGTATGGGAAACAATAAAAAATGTGTCAATCTGATAGACAGTAGAAAGAACAGACCTTGTGCACTCTGAAGTAGAATCTGCTCAATTTTTCATATTTCAAAAGCTCAGAACGAGTGACTATTCACGAATACTAGTCAATTTTTTGCCTAGCCCTTGGCTTAACTATCTCTATTGGAATATACTTCTGCCCGGACCATTCTGCAAAAAGCAAATAGTACTCCAGAATTTCGCGTGCTCAGATTCTGGTTTCCATAGTGATTGTAACTTAAGGTATCGTGAAAGTTGTAAACGAGAGACAAATCATTCACTGGGTTCGCCGGGCAACCCGGGCTTGGCACTTCCTAGTCCAACCCTGCCCAGCCTTCCTCTAAGGTGAGCCCGACCCAACGTACCCAGCCCAGCCCAATGAAGAGCCCGGGCTAACCCAATGAAGCCCTGACCTATTGGAAGGCTTGTCTCGAAGGCAGGACATAAGCTATACACATGGCACGTAGGCGCCCAAGTAGAGTGCTCCAATCTGTATTCTCTTCGTTAGTAAGTGAAAGCATGAAATACGCAGATAATCTAGAAAAGAACTAACCTGTTGGCATAATGTTGGCCATAGCGCGATTTGCTGGGGGGGGCGGTGCGATTGGTGGCGGAGCAGGGTCGTTAACTGGTGATGCAGGGTCGTCTACTGGTAACACAGGGTCGTCAACTGGTAACGCAGGGTCATCAACTGGTAAAGCAGGATGATCAACTGGAGGGGCAGGGTCAGCAACCGGTCGGGGAGTTACGGGGGGTAGTCCTGGCGCTTGGTTGTTCCCGGGTGGATCCGGAGGAGCGTTGCCCGGGGGAGCATTTTGCCAGTGGAGAAATAGGGCTACGTGAGGTACGGGGGGTAGTCCTTGCGCTTGGTTGTTCGCAGGTGGAGCGGGAGGAGCATTGGCCGGGGGAGCGTTTTGCCAGTGGGGAAATAGGGCTACGTGAGGTGCGGGGGGTAGTACTGGCACTTGGTTCTTCCCGGGTGGATTAGGAGGAGCGCTGCCTGGGGGAGCGTTTTCGAGAACTGGGGCTACGTTCGGACAGCCGTTGCAAGACCCCAATGAGCTGACACTTTTGTTGATAGTAAATTCGCCGGAACAATCACCTGCGCAAAGGGGACTCCCGGCTGACCCGGGGCGGCACCATCTACCTGAGTCTTTACTGTGGTAAACAACTTCCTAACACAGTCCTTAACAAGTTGAATGACTGCCTTATCGACCTCCTGCATATGAGCCAGATTATTCGCAGCCGATGCTGTGGCGAGTTCATCACATGCAGGGCGCAATCCCCTCATACCTGGGACGATTGGCAGGAAGGCGGCGTCAGGATAAATACTGGCCCTGAGTCCCGGCACATAGTTCCTTGCTATCATCAGATCTTTCGCAAGGTCCCGCCATGCTGTATACACCGGGTCCTTTGGAATAGCAGTGAACCCCATGTTCAATTTATGAGCCGTGATTGATGTACTGTCAGGATTCGAGTGACTCATACTAATTTGCCCTGCGAGAGAGTTCAGCGGAAGTTGATAGGTCTGCCCCAGCGGAGGCGCCTGGCCCACTCCCGGATTCGCCATGTGCACGTACTGTACATTGTTGATATTTTGCGCCATGTCGATTGAATTTTGGTCCATATAGATAGTCTTCTGAAAGATACGAGTCTTATGTTGTGAAGATGGTGGATGCTGTGGATATTGGTGGATATTGTGGGCATTGTGAGGTTATTCTTGGTATGAACTCCCTTCTGCCGGGATCAACCCACATTCTATATACACAACGCAGACGTTCAAGAGAGGTTGAAACCAACATGAATTGTTTGAGTTGATTTCAAGATGAATCAAGAATTGACAGTTCAGGCGCATTAGTGTTTCGGTCATTATCTGCTTCAAGTCGAACGCAAGTGATAAACAGCTGAAGCCACGTGATGGCACGACAAACAACGCTCAACTGATTCCACTGTAATTGTTCAAACCGTGCGCGGCGCCGGGCCCAGCTTCTCACCCTTACTCGTTAAGATCACGATCGCCACAACCTTCAAGTTACGCTGACCCTCAGAATATACACACGACTCCTGAAATCAACAGAGCTGAAATCTACCATGCTGGTCAAATATTCATTTTGTCGTCGAAGATACATGCATGCAGGCCCATACGACGCACACCTCTGAAAAGGGCATGAAGATCTCGATATTATACTTGCTTCTACCCTACGAAATCCGCCCCGAATCGCATTGACGACCCCGGAACTGACATAATTCATCAGAACTTGAATGAACCGAGCGAGGGCCCCGATTCAGACTACGAATCAGATCCTGCCAGTGATCTGGCCGGATATGAACGCGATGCAATTAATGACCTTACCTACAACTCCGATACTGACGCACTTAGCGACAACACGTCTTCGTCTGCTGCTGAACAGACGTATTATGAACCCGCTGGAGAAGCAATTGGAGATGTCAACGGATATGAGCAAGAATATATCAAACTGTGCGAGTACCCATGGGCTCCATTCACCAGTGCGAAGAGGTTCAAACTTGCATCTTGGTTCATTGAGAGTAAATCCTCGAAGTCACAGATCAATTATTACTTTGCAAATAATCTTGGTGACCCGGCGTCAATTGGCTATAACTTCATGTATATGCTGGAGAAACTTCTTGAATTGTTGGATCTGAATGGCCCATATCTACGATGGTTGGAAGGACAAGTTGCCCGTAAGGACGGCAAGAGCACATTACCATTCTTCTATCGCAACATCCTGGACTGCATGAGATATCTTCTTCGGCAGATAACCTACCAAGATGACTTAGTATATGTGCCGCGCCGGGAATTGGATAGAATGGACAGAGAATATATGCCGAAATGCATACAGCCGACTAGTGGTGGGATGTTCAAGTATAGTTTTCCACCCTCCTTCATTTAAGGTTGTTAACAGTGCGTAGGAAACACTTCCCGATGGGGCGACGGTGGTTCCAATCATTGGGATGTCTAATCAGACGCATCTCACCAATTTCTGGGGGACAAGAAGGCATGGCCAGTCTACATTACTATCAGAAATCTTCCTTCGACTAGAGTAATAGACCTGGATCAATGGCAGTTCTCCTTCTTGCGCTATTGCCTGTTCTGCCCAAACTCGCCAAGATCCCTGCAGCAGACAAACTCCAGAGACAGATTAATGCCGACACCCTTCAGGGTGTATTCGAACTCATCTTTGAGCCCTTGAGAGATACTAGGCTAGAGGGCATCCCAATAGACTGTGCTGACGGGAAAATCTGGAGATGCTTCCTGATCTTGTCTGGGTGGATTGCTGACCATATGGAAAACGCCGCACTACACGGGATAAAAACCAATGTCTGTCCTAAATGTGAGGTCTCTCCTCATGAGTTAGAAACCGGCGCCAATCATCATCAGGCTAGAAATTACGCAAGAAACGAACGTTACGAACGCCTTAGTATAAAGATGGGGCAAAATATTTTTCAAGGACTTGAAAGAGTTTCGGCGCCTGATCTGCACATGCCGGATTTGCTACATACGATTTATCTAGGACTATTCAAGCATATGATAGAATAGATACAGGGATTTCTCAAGAAACACTCACGACAGCAGGGTTCGACGAGGCCTGGAAGGCTTTGCCCCGTACCCGGGATTCTATGCCCCAAAAAAGCTTACCGTGAGATTACACAGTGGCAAGGAAAGGAGATGAGGGTTCTAGGGCGGTGTCTGTTGGGAGTCCTCGCCGTGGCATTGAGACAGCCTGATAGCACACAAGTACAACCTTTCAAACTTGCCCTCATTTGCGTCGGAGTTGCTACTTGATTTTAGCATGATGGCTCAATACCGAAGCCATATAGACGAGACCATACAGTATATGGAAAACTATGCGAAGCGTTTACATGAGACGAAAAATATCTGCTTGGAGTTTAGGATATCGAAACAGACGCAGGCCATGGCTGATGAGCTGCGCAAGGAGCTACGCCACCAGCGTACGCTAGTAAACCAGTCAGTCGCTAGATCGAAGAGACCCCGGGTACGCGAGGATGACTGCCAAGAAGAAAACGACCAACGTATGGACTTGATCCACGCCGAATCCCATTTCAACTTTATTAAGATGCATCTAATAATTCACTTTCGCGAGTACATATACCAGTTTGGCAATATTCCTATGTATTCTACCGAGTTTGGAGAGCTCGCGCACAAGGAGCAGATCAAGGACGGGTATTGACGTTCAAACAAAATTGACGCAGCGGGACAGATACTAAGCAGCTACGGCCGGCAGCATGCGATCCGGATGAGACTGTTGAACTTAGAATTCCTGCGATGTACCGGAGCAGATCTACCAGCGGAGGTAGTCGAGCATTTAGAGAAAATGAGAACCGCGTCAGTCCCACCTGCCTATCATAGGATTCTGAAAGGACATCGTGATGAGATACGCAAGTCGTCGATATTAGCAGAGTGTCCGATATCTCCCTGGAAACAATTTGTCGAGAATTGATATGATATAGCCGACTGAACCTGCCACTCGGGCGCCAGCTTCCTGAAGATCTGGCGGTACTTCGATCGCTACCGGTTGAACTAATGACGACACTTGAAATCCAGTCTTGCGTTCCAGGAAACCGATGTTTACGACATACACCGGGCCCGGTGCACTGGTACTCGACTCTTCCGTAACCAGGCGAGCAGGAATGATTCTATTTGGATACAGGCTGGTGGCGAGCAGACGTATGGTGCGCTTAGGGGGCGTGTCCCAGCGAAGCTCATAGCTTTTTCAAAATCAGGGATTACACGCACCAGGAAACTGTCTACCGCCTTGCAGGCGTTCAATTGATGAGTGTGGTTAACTCAGGGCGCCCGTCAGACGTACACGGCCTTGTGACGGTTCATCTGAGGGATGACGCCCGGGAACTGACAATTGTGGATATAGGAACGATCATAGGCCTAGCACATCTCATACCAGAAACGGACCGGCGCTGGCTTGTCAACAGCAGGATCGATTTAAGGACGTTTAACGAGATCTATTGAACTACGCAAAAGGGGGCTGGTCCTATATGATTTAACACGGATGTATATAAGTTATTAAAGTTGGGCTCCGTCACTCCCACGCCCTGACTCCGTCGGGGAGCCAGGGCGTGGGAAACGACGGGCTAGGGCGTGGGAAACGCGAGCCAGGGCGTGGGAAACGGCGGAGCCAGGGCGTGGGAAACGGCGGAGCCAGGGCGTGGGAAACGGCGGAGCCAGGAGGTTGGAAAGAGATCAGTATATAGACGAAAGAGATCAGGAGTAGTATATACTAGTAGACATAGAAATTGAAATTTCTTGAATTACGCTAGTCAGACCGTGGGTGAAATTTACAAGTAGTACTACTAGTATCGTGGGCTAGAGCTACTAGTACGTCGCTCCCCCGAAAGAGATTGGACGTCGCTCCATGAGTGAGAGAGTGCGTCGGGAGGAGACCCCGAAGGGGCAGGGAAAGAGAGTGTATTGGGGAGGCGTCGAGACGTAGGAAAGAGGGTAGGAAGGAAGAGGGGCCTCCTGACGATACATTAGGGCCAGGGGCAGTGGGGAGGCGCCAGGACGCCAGTGGAGTGAAACCCAGCTTTCAGACGCAACGGGCGTTAAAACTCACGTCAGGACGCACAGGACGCAGGGGACCAAAAAATTGACGAGTGATACGTCAGGACGCAGCGCCCGCGTGTCAGACGCATGTTAAATTTTTGCTGATGTAATAGCATAATAGCGCAGATAACTGACACAGTCATCTCCTTTTAAAACCTCAGAGATAGCCTAACTCCAGGAACGATTTCAAACTATACAGCAAAACAAAGACTTCTAGATACCAAGGACATCAAACTCAACCAAGATGTAGAACTCAAGATGACCTCAGATACCTCTTTCGACCAGTTGGTTGCAATCGCTGAAAAGAGAGATTGTATCTGTAACAGCCTCTCGGGGTCCTACTATATTCTGAAAGGGTAATGATACTAGCTCTATAGCAAAGTGCGCTATCTAGTGAAACTAAGTACCGAAGGCTTGGACAAGGTTCTTGTAACAAACTTCTTATTATATCGCAACTACTAAGTAGTTCCTAAGAGTTGCCCTTTAGTAGACCAACTTGAAATTCTCAAGATTCTCAAAGCGAACTGAAAAAGTAACTGTTCTACCAAGTATATTGAAAACTCTAACTATTGAAGTCTGCCCTCTCTAAGTCCAGAGAATAGCACATCAAGAAAATGTAAAAACACGTCCTGGTCTACCAGGGTTACGGTCCCCCTGGTGCTCCCTGGTCCACGCTGGTTCGCGCTGGGCCCCGTCCTCACACCTTGGTTATGTGAAGTGGACCAGGGTGGATCAGTGCGGACCAGGAAGGACCTTGGGGACCAAAACCCCCTCTGGTGGTTCAGGAGCGTTCAGGACCACACTGGACCGTGCAAAAACATTTTCCTGATGCAGGTCTTAAATACACTTCTGTGGCTACTTGAGCCTTGTAATCAAACAACATGAAGGCTCCGAGATGGCAGCCTTGAAACATTATTTAAAACAAATCACGTGTCAAACTAATATCCTGAAATAACATATAAAAAATATAAAGTCTCAAGCGATACACAAAACCAAACAGAAAACCTATCGAGCATTATACTATACATGAAAACCAACCAGTAACCTGTACCAGTTATACCCCAAAAAAAAAATTTAACTCGTATTTCCAAATTTAACAAAGAAAAACATTATTCCTCGCTATTACAATTAGTATTCAAGTAGGGTTCCCAAAACCCTCTGTCCACTGGGGGTTCACTTGAATCCCTTTCCTGACAATCCCAAGAAGGAGAAAAACAAATCATAATATACCCAGAAAAAAGAGTAGCAAATGCCTACCCTGGCATGTCATCTGTCCACCATGCTTGTAGCATCTCCTGGGAGTTCTCAAGTCCTTCAATCACTTCCCAGCTATTTTCACTTACTGGGTATCCTGTCCACTCAATGAAGAATTATGCTCCACGTATATCTCCCTGAAGTCAAGAATCAATTTGACTTCCTATTCGTGTCCTTCGTTGATCAGAATAGATGCTGATTTCACATGGGCCCTGCCTGGGAATTGTTCATTCTCATAGGGGTGATCAGGTTTGACAACTGAATAGTGGAAAATTCCCTTCTGCTGGTGATACATTCTGGAGTCTATGCTAACAGTGTGGTTCTGTCTATGCTCATTGTATTCCCGTACTGTGAAAGGTTCTCACCATCATGATATAGCTTTCTGAACCTGCCAGACTCTGATTCAAACTTATGTCGATATACCATAACCATTCCTCCAACCTGAACCAGCTTCTCAGGATTACTTCTCGTGCTCACTGTCATAGTATTCCTCACCCTAGCCACCTTAAATGCTTGGCATGCCGCATTCCAGACTTCCTGAAGTCTGTTGTAACAATGGTCAGAGGCAGAAACAGCCGAGATGTAGGTCCAGTGGGGGTCTAAGAGGAGATAGTCACGTCCATACACCGTTTTGTATGGTGATATATTTAGGGTATGAGAGTGACCAGCTTTAGCATATGCTGTCAACACAGGGAGGGTAGATAACCAGTTCATCTGGCGAATATTGGCGACATTCCCCAAGGCTGTCTTGAGGTCACTAATCTTTGGTTCTGCTTGCCCATTGGTTTGGTAATGGCCTGGCGTAGCCACAATGTGTTCGATTCCCATGCTCTTACGGTATTGTTTCCAAAATATAGAGGTGAATATGGGGTCAGCATAGCTCAGAATCCAGGTGGGAACTCCATGTAGCTTAAAAATATGATGCCGGAGAGGTTACCTCATTTGTGTTGTAGTACCACTAGTTGAAGTTGAGATCGGCCAGCAGAATCCCACCGCTCTGTCTACAACTACTAGGACTGTGTTGTAGTTCTTTAGGGTAATGAATAGTCCTATGAAGTTCATAGCATAGCTTGAAAATATCCCAAATGGGAAAGGGAGGGATTGTGGATCACCGGTAGGTAACATGTTGCATTCCTTGTTCTTCTTGTACAACTCGCATTGCCTAAAATAGTCCCTAAAGTGTTTTCTCATCTCCGGCCAATAGATATACTTAGTAGTATACCAGGGATTTGGATCTGAGCTCGGAGACATATCAGATGTGGCAGAGTCTACAGTCTACTGATATTCCTATCTTCTAACACAGAACAAGATTTTATTCCTACTCACCATGCATACTATCACCACCTCTGGTATCAGAAGCTCGAGTCCAGTTAATAAACCAGATACACCAAGTCACGGGCCGATCGGGCCTTCGATTCACTTGAAGAGAAAGATTTTGATAAGGTCTCAAGGGGTTATATTAGGGAATGTGATGCCCCAGATGCTAAGGTACAACCTTTTTAATAACTTACTCCTGGACACGGTTGGTTTGACATCCTAGGTGTAGACAGTTTAGAGCAAGTTACAGGATGTGATATCTGAGGCAGGGTATATAGATTTATTGAAAGAGAGTTTGAAACTAGTAAGTTCACTTATGCAGTTATAATATAGTGTGAAGTAGAGTATTGTCAACCAAAGCTCTATAGTAAAAACATGGCATTCACAGGGTAGTTTTTATGCAATATCAGGACCCATATCGAAGGGTTGTATAGTCTGCTGAAAGACTCTAGGCCTATGGCGCCAATGATTGAGTACCTCCAAGAAGGAGAAAGGTTCATGTGCTCACCTAATAGATATGAGATTCATCTTAAGTGGTTTATTAGGTGGATATAGTGGCTGATGAGGCTGGGGGTTGAGTTTGAGGTCCAGGTTCATTGTACCGGGGATTACTGACCAGATATAAGACAAGCATTTCGATGGGGTAAAAATGCAATAGCGTGTCATTCCTTTCTTGTGATTGGTTTATTGTTTTAACATGACTCACAAGTGTTGTCATATGATTATAAATTTCACAAATGACTTGTAGTTATGAGTGATAGGGTACATGGATGTGATGCAAGGTGCACACAGGACTGGTTATTTGGTATTTGATTGGTTAGTTGGTTATTGCACAGTGATTCATAGGAGTCAGCTGATGGATTTCACAGAATGACTGACTATGAGTCATAGGAGCGTGTGATGGGAAGGTATGAGTTATGAAGATTAGGGTTATGGGAAGAATGGGTATAAAAGGAGGTCCTTACAGCCTTTCTAGTTCACCACGAACCATCTTCTCTACATACCCGGCGATTGAAATCTCAACACCACGGGAAATCATCGTCAACATCCACCACCCGCACTCTTAGTGAGCTGCACCCTCCCCTATGATAGATTCGGACTTGGGCACCCCTTTCTTAGGGCCCGTCCCATCCTCCTTTTAGTATTTGTTTCACTACCCCGCTTGGCTTCCTCACAGTTATCCTGTGTCCTCGCTTAACATCTACATGGTCAGCAACCCCTCTTCATACCAGTGTGTCGTCGTCAGCTTCGGGCGATCTGTGAAGTAGTGCCACTGGTGGCCTTGCTTTCTGGTATTGCACTCTCTCCTGAACGCTTCGGTCGGTACGGTCGCATCGGGAAAAATCGTTACCCCTTGATGGTCTTCGGCCCCCACATCACTGTCCTGGGTCTACCCCTCCTCTCCTGCACTCGGTCTTGTCCTATGGCTCGGTTACAGCCAAATTTCCTCTCATTAGCTGGCCATCTTACTGCCAAAACGGTACCACCAATCACTGGCGGCGGGCTCGGTCGCACCCCTTGGTTACGCTCAGTCATGGTATTGCACTGCCTCCTTGAACGATGTCAATGCCTTGGGCTATGGAGTAATGTGATGGATTTGCTTGGTTTTAGCATTTACGGTCCCCCCGTTCTGTGTTCTGTAGTTTTGGGCTGAATTTGCATGGTCGGGTTTCTGTGAGAGCACTCGGCATATGAACGGAGTTTCTCTTGTTACTTTGTTTTAAAAGGGGAGGAGTTTTCGTGTCCGGTTTTCCTGTTGTCTCCTGCCTGTTGTGTTGGTGATTTATTTCTATTATCTCCTTAGCCGATAGGGGTTTTTTGTCTTCACAGCAGGATCGTGTGGTTGATTCCATACCAGAGGGAGTTGGGATAATGGTTTTTTCTGGTGGACCGAGGAGGATTTCTTTACACAGGGGGTTTTTCCTTATCATAGCTAACACTGCACGTAGCCTTTGTACCCCATAGTAGATAATCAAAGCGCATGATACAAAAAAACAAAAAAAAGAGAAAAAAGCCTTTCTAGTTCACGACGCATCGCTGCCCTCAGGGACGCATCGCTGCCCTCAGGATATGATGCGCCCCACCTGCTCACAACCCGGTGGCTGCCTGTCTACCACCCTCCTTTCCATCTCTGTCCACTTTCAGGGCACCTGAGTTCTGCCGAACACTTACCATAGGCCTCTCCTCAGTCTACCTCACTCTACACTGGAAAACCCCGGTCCCTTTCCCCTCTATGCGGCACCACCTCCCCATCCACACCCTTGCCCACTGCGCCCTCCCCCTAGCACAGAGGCTTGCCCGCTTCCCTCTTATCTTCAAGACCACTCCCCCGGCTGCCGAAGACATCCCACCACCCTCTCTGATAACACACACCTACATCGTACTCTGCAAGAAGGCCCACAGCCTGCTCCTCGAAGACTAGGAGGCCTGCCTCCCAGCCCTACCTGAATACCCATACCGCGCCTCCCTGACCCCCCACTCTTTCATGGGGCTAGATAAGTTCGCCGCCGGCCGCATCCATCAGATGCGCAGCTGCAAAAGCTACTTGCTGGCCCACCCTTCCTGGAACGATGACCTAGAATGCCCCACCACCTGCCCATGATGTCAAGAGGCCCCAGAAACCTTCGAGCATGCCATCCTCCAGTGCCCTGCCAGGACTGACGCCAGACACTGGTACCTGAAAACTATTGACACCCTCTCACCCGGGAGCATCCTATGGAACCTACCCCCCTGCCTCTCCACCCTTCAACACTACATCCTAGACACACAGACTGGCTTCTCGCCTAATGCATTGCCTCACTACTCTCCCCCTCCCTCCCGCACCACCTCCCGACCCTTCAACCCCCCTCCCTTCCCGACCCCCCTTTGACCAGCCTCACTTTATGATTTTTGTTCTTTGCTTGGTCGAGAATTTGTTTTGTGTGTTGGGTTTTTCCTATATTATGTATGTTTTTGACAGACGAGGCTGGAGGTTTTTGGGCTTCATATTTTCAGTACCGCAATGAGCGAGGAAGATGGTTTCTTTTGTTAGTTGTTTTTGATTATAGGTTTTGTTTTTTCTATAGCTTACAGCTACATGAAGCTTTTTGTACATTAAAACAATGAACAGATGATAAAAAAAGATAAAAAAAGATCAAAAAGGTCTTCTTAGTTCAACCAGGTAACTTAACCCTGATTGAGCTACTCGAACCGTAAAAGAAGTGCTTTCAGTGGTTGTCTCAGTTGACCCCAACAATGTTCCCTCTCTCACTCCCTCAATCTCCCTCTCCTCCAACCAACTCAAAGTAGAAAAGGCAATCTCTGGCAACCACTACACCCAATGTACCAACTGCTGCCAGTTTGCTCAAGCTTCCGCCCGGTACAAACAAAAGCACCCATTCTGCCCCCTGTGCGCTCTGCATCATACCAAAGCCACTAACTGATGCCAGAACTCCACCTGCCCCAAAGGAGGCAATGAAAGACCTTTTGCAGACTATTGCCCCACCTCACCCCCCCACTGCACTAACTGTTGGGACGACCACACCGCCTATTCCAAAGAATACAAGGCTCACCCCATTCCCCCAGGGCCACCAGTGGCCCCACCGGAGTTAGTCAGCTGGTCCTCATCCTCCAACGGTTAGGAGACTATGGATGTGGAAGAAGATGGCGTCCCAGCACCTACTACTCCCCAAAATGGTCCAGCCCTATATCTCGATGATGTCACCCCTCGTCCACTAACCGCCATTTCTGTACGCCTAACAGGCGTGGTGGGTCCTGCTCCCTCCAGCCCCCTACACCTCCCGTCACTCCTGTTAACCGTCGGGGTTGTCCCCGTCATAGTTAACAAACAAACTAGTTTATCTGACGGCCTGGTCCCTCCACCCCCTATCACACTTATTTAACACAACAGCCTGGGAAGCTGGGATGTGGTTCTTTCCCTTTTCTCGTCGTTCAAAGTGCGTCACCCTCCGCAGTTTGTGTTTTTTACAAGACCCACCTTGCTCTAAAGGTTTTTTGCCCTCATTCAATGGGTATAAGTCCTTCACCCCTCCCTCGCCCCTCCCCAAGATGGCATGCTATATTTCTATATAATATTTGAAATTCAATACCGTTCTCCCTGGGTTCGCGCCAAACGCGAGCAACCATCAGCAAGAAAGATTCTCCCTCATGTATTACCTATATATCTCCCTGTATCTGCTGGGAATACCACCTCCCCCGGTCCCTCCTGTCCCTCATATATTTACCGCCTTTCCTAAAGACCCAACAGGCCTTCTGAAAGCCCCAAACATGCTTTCGGCACCATTTATCATCCTCTTTTGCAGGTGGCCCCTAGCTTGCTCCACTAGTGAAGAGGTCTCGCTTAACTGACCCCTTTTTTTTTTTTGCATTTCCATCCACGTCATTTTGGCGGTTGTGCATCCGCTTTGTACCTGTGCGCATCCAGAACAACCTTGCCTGTCTCAGCACCCCATCACACCTTTAGCGCTCTCCCTTCCCCTTGATTTCTCCATTATGGATTTCGTCGCCCTGGAGATGTTCTTCATGTCATAATATACACTCTCTACCCCTGGTGCATGTCCAGAACAATCTTGTCTCTCTTAGCATCTATATCCCACTTTGTTCTCTCTCTCTTCCCCTTGATTTCTCCGTTATGGATTTCTTCCCCTCGGAGACGTTCTTCAGGTCATAACATCTACTCTCTACCCCTGTACTATCCCCACACACTATTCTGTTTCCAAAGTATATGTGCCAAATCTGTTTTATTTCACTGCAGCCCGTATCTTTTATGCCTCTTCTTGTCCTTCTCCTGACATTCATGATTTGCTTTGCCTTTGTGTACCACTCCTGTTTGTCGCCTCAGTTAGTTCACCATCGATATTCTTAGGTATCTCAAAATGCACCGCTACGCATTCCCTTCATACCATTTTTTGTTTCTTTCTTTCCCTTGTAAAGTTTTCAATAAATTCTATTAAATATTTCTGAATCAATCCTACTATTTACATACGAGTGTTTGTTATGCGTACCAGTAGTCTCGGGTACTAAATGCGCCATGCCCATGATCTGTTTGATACTAACGACTATCTCAGTTGTTCCGTTTGGGCCTTTCACCATCCTGAAAGTAATGGTAACAAGTCCCGTTATATCGCTGAGCTTCCCTGAGTTCTCAACATATTATCAGGAAAATGGTTTTGCACGGTCCAGGGTGGTCCTGAACGCTCCTAAACCACCAGGGGGGGTTTTGGTCGCCATGGTCCTTCCTGGTCCGTGCTGATCCACCCTGGTCCACTTCGCATAACCGAGTTGCGCACCAGCGCACACTAGGGGGACCGTAACCCCCTCTGGTGGACCAGGATGTGTTTTTAGATTTTCCTGATGACAGTCTATCTACTAATACCAGTCTATCTACTAAACCTGTTCTTAGGTCTCGAACTTTCATTATTGAGACCAAGCAGGCCAGATAATAGCCTTTTAGTGCTCCATAAATACTTCTATTACCCAAATCTACCCATACCTCATCATTCCTGCTCTGCCCTGTTGCCCTCCAACGCTGGGTTCTGGTACACCCAAGAAGGTGCCAGGTGACCTCTCTCTCGTCCTGAAACTTCTCTACCAGGATACGTAAAAGCTGACATATCTCAACAGGAAACTGTTTAACCAAATTCACATTAAAATGTTGGCTCACAGACGACTTCCGTCTATAATAATTGATTAAAAGGTGCGGAAAGTTTCTTCAACTCTGGTAGAGCTGGGAAATGGTTTCCACGGTTAGTGTGAAACTCATTGGTTGTTTAGTTACTGACCTAACTTGCCATTTGTGCTGTTTGTTGCATACTTTTGTCTCGAATTGGACACGATAGATCCGCTTGGATATTCATTTCATGAATTTTGAAGGTGTCAAGTCTAAAATATGATCGTAGTATTTACTGGCTTGCATCTTTTTTATTTGACTGCTAATAGCCCTCCTTCATCATTGTTTTGTGACTTGGTTCACCCAACTCGGTAGAATACATTTGAATGTTCCCAAAACACCGTATATCGTCCCCAAGTGACTCAACAGATGTATCTTAACAAAGTTAAAGTCTACATCCTCATCATATATTTCTGCAACAATTCCATCTAAATCGTGACGTTGCTCATCCGCAATGCGACATCTTTTAGCAAATGTACTAGCACCCAAAAGGCGGTGTTAATTGAGTACTTCACTATGCTTACCTCGAATTCTGGCTGTGACCTCTCTCACTTTCCTTGCAGTGGACTAATCCTTTCGATACTCCTTAAAAACAACTTTGTGATCATCAAAGGCCTTAAGGAACTGTTTGAGGTATTGAATGGTCTTATCAGTATGACTTATATATTGTGACATTAGAGTAAAGTCGACAATCGACCGGACACAAGTTAGAGCTTTGATGAATATGGGACATGCTGTGGCAGTCGGCTGATGTAGGGAGGCTGCAAAACATGGTAGTATCACTTTAACCAGATTCTGTATCTCTGTTCCGGTCCACTAAGAGATCCAACTGTCCTTCTTGTTCAGCGCGGAATAGCCAGGATAAATATCTAAACTCTTCCAAATAGCATCGAATGCTTGTAGCTGTTTGTCTTTCTTTAGAAATCTGATAAACCATTTCATAAGGTGTGTTTCAAATATTCCCAGATACACGACCTGGAGAATATCTAGTTTGGCCAGGTCGAATTGCTGAATGTTTGGAAGCCCCCAAAAGACACTAGGAAGCAATTTGAAACCACAATCTGTTAGTTATTACTTGGCCTGGTAGTTGTTTTCACAGTATTTGTTGAAGAGATATTGGGATTTCCTATAATCTCGTCTGGCAGCAGAACGTCGCAAATGGGACCCTAGCTATTCCGGTCGAACATCACAGACAGCGCACTGATTTTGTTGTATACTGTGCAATGTTACATTTTCCAAGTGATCCGCAATCCATGCTGAGAGGCGTAAGAAATACAATCAGACCTTTCCATCGACGAATTCAACCTCAAGTCCGGTGTTCCCTAGTGCAACAATTGGCGCAAAGATCGCTTCCATCAAATCACAAAGAATCTCCTTGTTGACCTACCTTTGCCGTGCATCTCTTGCTGCTACGCCCAGCATCTTTGAGGGGACGGGCAATAGCACCAAAAGAATGGTTGCATGTTTCGAGAGTTTATTCTGTGTACTCGATAGCATATTTCCAATTGTCATATAGATTGGCCAGGCTTTCTTATCTCCCAAGAAATTGGTCAAACAAGTAATGTCTGAGGAATATATGATTCGTACGAGTGTTGCTCTATCCGGTAATTCATTCTTTGCTGGCTGTTAATTTTGTGTCTTAGTAAACGGTATGGAAGCCCCGTAAAATGTCATATGTGAACCTACCTATATCTCCCACCACCAATCAGCGGTATGTATCTCTGAATGAACTCTCTGAGGTGGTTCTTCGCTATTTCATTCCTTCACAGGGGCGTAAACTAAATCTTGAGCAAAACATCTTTGACCAAATAAATATTTAGCACAATTAATAGGATTGCGGAAACAGTATTTCTGCATTAGGAAAGCTTTGTCTGGTCCTTCCTTGTCCAAAATTTCCTACTCTCGATTAGAATTGTACGTTGTAGGGTCCATTTACTTACAGCTTCACTAAATGATACAAACTCCTCTTTCCAGCTCTTCATTCCCATACCTGATTCCAAATGATCAACGGCATCAAGGAGCCAATAACCAGAGTTAATATTACTGCCTTCAGGCCCCAAGTCCTTCTTGAAATATCTATCCATGTGATCCTTTGGTACCTTTGCTTCGATAAGGCACTGAGCTAGCTCAAAGTCCTTCTTGCTTCTGAATAGGGACCACATCTCATCTTCAGATCTTTCGGGCTGTACAACGTCCCGTAGTGACCTTCCCCCAGTGAGGTACGTCGTCGGTATTGGTTGTCCAATCAATGGTGTGCTTTCCTCAGTGTCCGAATAATTAAGCCTTTCCACTTCCAAATCAGCAGCGTTTATGTAGAGATTAAACTCATTTACTTGAATAATCGTTTCGGCTGTACTAAATTCTTCCCCAAGTAGATTAGAGGTTAGGTCAGAGTCGGCTGGGTGGGGGATTTGAGCATACGGTTCTTCGTCGCAAACAGCCTGTACAAAGTCAAAATGCGCTGTTTCTATATTCTTCCAATACCATGTACTTGACTTGTATTTTCTTTTGCAGTATGGGCATTGAGACTCTTGTACCATTCTACAAGAAATTAGATTTGATACACAGCACAAAAGAGACCCGAAAATCAAATTTACTTTTCAAGACTGATCTCACTGTGCTTGAACTCGGATGGTAATTGAATAACTAGTTCTTGCCTGGAACTGTGCTATAGATAGATGTTATTGTACACAAAAAGGTGCAAATAGGAAGAATTTTGTCCTTACACCATCTGTTCAGTAAATTCGAGATATTTCAAGGAATAGAAAAAATATGAGAACTTGAAAAACTTTCAAGGTGTATTGTGTGCCCTGTTTGTAATTCAAAGGCCAACTGTTCAGGTTGGTCTGACCTTCCCCTGAGCAGGATTGTACTAGTACTCGTACTTAAATGACGTTCTATGGCTCCCAACTCCCTTTTCACATTAGCTTTCAGACTAAATCCAGGTAGGGCATTAGAGGTCCTGCCAGCGTGAACATGAATGACAGTCCAGGGCCACGACAGACTCCTACAAATCTCGAGAAGACCTTACTTAACACTTATATCTACGATTACTTTTTAAAAAATGATATGCTACGTGAATTATACCCTAAACCTCCGGTCTGCTTTATTCAGCATATTGCAGACTTTGAGAGGACCAAACCAAATGGCAAGTACCCATGTACCATACCCTAAATATTCCTTATCCGAACCCACATCAAGAAAGCAGGAGTGGTCACAACCCTGCCTATTACATCGTTTTACCTTAAAGCACTCTTGAAAAGCTTGCTCAGGTTTGTTCAACCCACCGTTTCAAGTGTACAAGCTTACCTTGTTACATGTTTGCCTCACGGCAACCGTATATCTGTACTTTTTTGTACAGGCACAGAAGGACATTCCACTTTCAAGTTGTGACGTTTAACAGTCTCTTTCAAATTGGTCTCAGTTGTTAGAACTCTTGATACTATGACAAGCTTGAATAGTACGCTCTTCCTTATATAAACTCCTTGCTACCCTGGGATTTTCCTTCTCTACTCCTTCATTATCTTCTAATCAATCTACAGCTTCTCATCGTCCTTCTTAGTCCTCCAAAAGTAACTTTTCCTTTCACAATAATAAGTTATATATAATCGAGAACTGTTTTGCATAATCATACAGTCATACTGACATTTCACACTAACTATACCGGTAAGTCTCGTCCGCGGTTCCTAACGTCCGAAATGACCTGTTCTCAGGCCTTTCGTAGGCTATACTGATTGATTTCCATAGAATACCAGTAACTTACTGTTAATTGAAGCGAAGCTTTTTGTTTGCTTCTACCTTCTAAAAGTAAGTTTGTGCCACAATTTGTCCCTTTCCTTCCTTCATCGGCCTCCTAGAGATACCAACCCAAGGCCTGGTCTTTCTCACTTCCTTCTGGAACACGATCAAGTGCTGCGTAAGTTGTTGAATGAACTTGTACACGGCTCGTACGAGCTCGTCTAAAGTCTTAATATGAAACGATAGCTGATCACTATTCTCTAGATACACTAGCGGCTCCCTGTTTGCACTTGCTATCCCTCCCTATAGTTAGTCTTCTGGTTGTCTCATTTGCACCTTTCCTAAGATGGAATGATTACTGATCGCTATTTGCTAGATTTCTTTGGGATTTCCCGTCTTCTTCTGGACGCCAAGAACATCCTCGCCTAATTCAGGTTAGTCTTCTGCACATCCCAATTAGTCTTTTTTACAGAGAATCTAATTGGTTAATAGCATGCCTCCGATTCGTGGTCGTGGTCGTGTCACTACTGCCATCTTTGGGACTGAGCTCAACCTCACTGGTGAGGGACAAACTATGGAAGGAAGGAGATACCGCGCCGTTCGCACATACATTCACCAGAAGTGCAATGAGAGGAATATCTCCTCCCCCCGTAGGCCGGTAACACTTTGTGGAATGAAGTTAGGACTGAGACCGTCACACACATTGCTCTCAGAGGCTTCTGAGCCAAATTCAACTCCCCCCTGAAAGGCCACATCGGGTCTTCCACCTTGCTCTGAATGCTCTCATCATGGACGTCCTGAAGACAGCAGCTGAGTCTCATAGGAATCCCAGACTTAATTCCGATGCCAAGGAAGAGGGCGGAGATGGGAGCCCTGGTGGTGCATCTGGATCTGGATCGAGAGACAAAAGGGCCATTGCTTGTCCCCAACCGAGAGCTCACGAGGAGAAACCGGTACGAATAATATTCATTTCGACCACAGGTACCGAGCCTGGGCAGGCTCGCCAGCTCCCATGAATAAACTATGGTAATAACGCTATGCCAAACAAGACTTGGCTGGCGGTTCTCAAGCACTACACTTTACAGGAGCTCAGCGAAGCTGCCTGTCGGTACGTAGAGGACGGCGAGCATCCCCGGCCGTTCATTGGAATTCTTCTCAACATTCAAGGCCTGAATGTCACTCCCAATAACACCGACCAGATCGAGTTAATCGATGACAATCAAGTTAATGCCTGGCTTTGTCTCCCCCAGTGCTCCACCCTTACTGTCACCTGCTTCCTCCACCAAGCAGCTATTGCCCCTTATGATGGTGGGGACCCTGTTCATCCCAATACACCCCTTGTTGGGCATAACTGGAACTATCTCTTCCCCACCCAATTCGACATCACCAAGTTCTACACTGAGCCAGAATCTGACTCTGATGAGGAGCACGATGTCGAGCGTCATGCAAGGCGCAGAAGGGCTTTTCCTAGGTCGCACAACGGCTGGCAGAGGAGAATCCTGAGCAATAATCATATGGTTGTTAGGTTCCAGATCCACTCCCGGGAACTGATTTCACGCACTCGAGTCAGGCAGGAGCCAGCGTATATGAGCCGATATGCAGGACATGATGTCCCAATAGTGGCTCTTCCCCCGGGAATCCCACCTCCTGAGTGTGAGGTGTGAGTACATGACGCTATTGAGGAAGGCGCTGATGATAACGGTAGGGGTAATGGGTGTAATAGGGGTAATGGGGGTAATGGGGGTGATCGAGGTGATCGAGGTGATGGGGGTGATGGGGGTGATGGGGGCAATGGGGGCAATGGGGGCAATGGGGACAATGGGGACAATGGGGACAATGGGGGCAATGGGGGCAATGCCTAGGGTGTATTTGCACCGGGCAGCGTCTTCTTTGGGCATTTGGGTGGTTTTTTCTTTTATTTCACTGGCTTTCTTAGGTTTTGCTTTCATTTCTCTCTATGGGTTCAGCGCCAAGGGGGGGTTGGGGCTTGTTTGTGCCAGGTAGTGTCTTGTTGGGTCCTTTGGATGGGCTCTCTTTCGTTTCACGGGTTTTTTCTTACTTTGTTTTGTTCTCGTTTCTATCCATTTGTCATGTTTTCTGGGACTCATTTTGGGCCGGGCTGCATCTTCTTTGAGCCTTTGGGTAATTTTTCCCTGGTTTTACTAGCTTTGCTTCTTTGCTTCTGCTTTGCTTCTATCTATTAATCATTGTCTTAATCCTGTTTGCGCTGTCATTCGGCTTTCCTATATTTTACCTGGTAGTCTTAGATTTTAATGTTTTTAGTAGTCTTTTTATTTTTAGAATTAGTTGAGTGGAATAGAAAGCTTTTCTGCACGCTAAACCCTTTTATCCTTTATCCTATCCTACTATGTAAAATCCAATCTTTTGAAATGATAGGTTATGTTTATCCAAGGCCCACATATGAAACCCTGTCCCGGTAATCCCAAATAGACAGCCTCTATTCGCCTCAGAGTCATCCTTGCACGTAGCCTTTGAGACATTCGGAGGCCAAATGGCTGTAGCATAGTCCAAGCCCATGCCATTGATTCTCACGGACCTTGGGTCATAGCTAAGAGTCCGTGTAGTAACAATAACATCAAGCTTGAATGTCCGCAATACGACGCCCTGAGTTCGATTCCTGTTGGAGCTTTTATCTCTACATCTAAATCCTTTTTCTCCTTTTGTTCTTTCATATAAACGTGCAATCATGAATAGAGATACGAGCAGAGGTCAGTCACGCCTTCTGGAGGCCAATGTGAGCTCTCCCAAGACTTAAATATCCCATTCTTGACCAGAGTAGTAGGACTACCCCCCCGAGCCCAGGCATTATCGTCGAGACCTCCAGTAGCCTTCGCGCATATTTCAATGCCAGCAGTAGAAAGCCAAGGACAAGTTCATTTTGAGGAAGAGCAACCTACAGATGTTAACGATGATGACATTCCTCCTAGACGTCGTCGATGGGATGAACGACGTCCTGGTAAACCACTCCCGCAGCCACTACCATGGAAAGTCAGGAGCCAGTTAAGATATGTAAGTAAATCTAATAATTTTTTCAATTGACATGCTTATAAGAAAGAGTCCGGAGGACACCCCAATGCTGGTTCTAAATGGCTCTTCACAGGGGGTTCTAAATGGCCGTTGGCAGGGGCTTGCATTACAAGAGCAGGCAGCATAATTACATTTTGGGCATCTCAGAGATGAGTCATCACAATTCTCACCATATATTCCTGATAGGCCTCAAGAGGAAGAAATTATGCCATCCCATTCACGAGGTAGTATAGCTGATCCAGACTTTCCAGAGTCTAATATCGGGACCCCTATCACACTATCGGCAAAAAGCAATTCATAGCAGGGTAAGGCGAGGATAATCTTTGAGAACGCTGCAAATATGGTCTGGTATCATTTGTAGTTTGTTAATTCCTTTGTAAAGCCTGTCGAAAACGATACGCTTCTGGAAGGTTATTGGGTAAAGGCAGCTCGATAGTTAGATTGGGGAAATAGGGTAATGGAAAGGCGGGCAATAACTTTTGTAAGTCCTTTAATTGAGAAAGAACATCCTATTGGAGACTGATCACGGCTAATTAGATACATTTAGTTGAAATTGAGGCAGTCTAACGCCAGGTCACATCTGGTTTCAGAGAGCAAGAACATGATTGAGGACCTGTATGACTTCTAGCAAAAACCACTAGCCGAAATAAAGGGGCAAGTTGCTTATTTGCTCGAAATTGATCAGTTTACATGCCACCCAAGTAAACAACAAGTTAGTAAACTCAGATCGTCCCTGGTGAGACGAGATAAGGCTTACCCAGACAGAACTGTTGTTGGCGCTTTTCTCCATCAGAGTTAACAAAACTCTTGTTTCATAAGTGGTACCGGAGTTCGAGAATGCGAGGGAGGACCAATAAATGATTTCTTAATCATACTAACGACGTCCTGATATGCCTTACCATGGCATGTCTGTATCACTCTCTGAAGGCTTGGAGTTCCGGATCATTTGTTCAACCTCCATTTTTTTCCGCTCTGACGGCACAAAGTTAGTATTGACTCCTTTAAAGGTTCAAATCTGCTGTTGTAAAGCCTATTGTACTCACTAGAAAATTTTGATGTCTATCTTCGACAGCGTGTTACCTGGCAAAGACTGCTGGCAGGAGTGCGAGATAAACTCGTTGAACATATAAAAAACATATTAAGAAAATGCTGCGGGAGGGTGGATTGATACCGGATCAGGAGTCTCATGCCCTACTAGAGGACAGAAAAGCCACAGGATATTTGGATTTGCAGATTTCAGGCGATGAGGAAAGTGGGGTGGAGGACAATCATTCAGATCCCGAAGGGGGAGAGGCAGTTGAGGCTCCCGAAGAGGACTTGAATGGGGACGCATAATGTCCTATTTGGGCCAAATGCAGATTTAAATAAAATAAACAAATAAAAGAGCTTATTATTATTATTATTATTATTATTATTTTCAATATACCACCTAGAGTTAGACTTCAACCCAGTTTGTAAAAAAAGACATCAGGGAAAAGTCGCTTGGGGCCAAGGGAAAGTCCCAAAGAGCCATGAAGAAGACAGGAAGGCAAGAACAGTGAAGGAATAAGCCAGCGCAAGACTACATATCATTAAATAATGGACGGTCCTGATCACGAAAGCGACGAATAGTGTCCACTTTGATATTGTATATACGGAGAAATTATTGGGGCTGAATTAGGTCACGGGGCAATGGTAAGGAGGAAGAGGAGAAATAAGCCAGAATTTGGAAAGCAGAAGAACTACGGGGAGCGGTGCATTGCGGACGTTCGGAGTCGCGAACAGTTTGTCAATAGGAAATTCAAAACAGTATGTTTGGATCAACAAGGGAACAATGCATGGTGCGAGAGGTAATGCCCGATAAACTACCGGAGAAAGGTCAAAGCTGGAATAGACCAGACAACGGCGTGTTTGGGCTGTTGGGAAGCATGATTGAGTTGTGAGGCAGAAATCCTCAATGGAACAATTCCTGGCGCGAGAGGTAATGCCGGATGAAATAGAGGGGAAAACATGAATAATCAATTTTTCAAAATATATATCTTGAATCATTTAATACTAGTACTTGGTAGCCAACCCACCTTTCACACTCGTTTGAATAGAATCTCATTGAACCACCATTATTCTTCCTCCTTTCTCCTACAGAAATATTGCCTCTTCCCTCTACCCTACTAGACACACGAGTCTTGTCCAGCTTCTCAACTTCATTATGAATATAGTACTCTTTAAAACCCTGATGGAAGACATCATGGATCAAAATATCTTTGAGTTGTAATTAGTGGCAGAGTTTGCGAATTGGACATTAAGAAACAGGCATGTTATAATAGCTCACTGTATTGGGAGGGCCTTTTATCAATTTCATTCTAAGAACTCTCAAGTTATTTCTACTCCATTTTGCAAATTAGGCTTATAACTTTCTATAGCCGGAAGCTCTGATAATGAGCTTAGTATAAAAGGGTTTACAGTATTAGAAATTGGGAATTGCAGACAAGATTTAAGCTTTCTGAATGATAAAAACGATGTAGTAATTGAGGAGAATTATGATATTGAGTTCAAGTTTTGTAGATACAAGGAACAAATTTTTGTCTATATAATTTGATATAGGCAGGTTAGCTCACACCTCTGTGCAAGTTAACGGACCTTGAAATAAGCTAATTTCAGTATCAAGGATTGTCACTCGATTCTTGGACATAATCACGCACCCCCTCTTGCGCCATTGTCAACCCCCAATCCAAGATGGCTGATTTAATGAGATTTAATGATAAGACCTAATGACAACAAGCAAGTCAAGCCCGGTTTTACAACTTTAAGATGAAACTTTCAACTCTATTCTCTGAATAGCAGCAAGTCTCAAATATTCCACCATTATAGGCAGTGGAAGCCCTGTAATTCACCTGATATATTTTTAGAAATCTGAACAAACCCAGTCTAAGAAATATCATGTGCGCCCTCGCCCAACTTAAACAGAACAAGGATGAGAAGCAAGAGATATTGACCTGTGATAGTCAAGTTGTTTGGAGAAATACTTCTTTTAACTGGCAGATTTCTAAAATAAGATAAGCGAGAAGTACAAATCAAAGCTACTTATTCATATTTACCTAAGTGATACTTCATTACCACTAGGGTCACCCCTGTGATATGCTATACAATTCATTATTCTTGCACTGGAGATACTGAAGAGTCAAATTTCTGAAAGGGTTTGGGGGGTAGTTGGTACACGGGAGAGGGTAAAATTGGCCTTGAGAGGAAAATAGAGAAGCCTAAAACTACTGGATAGATTGCTGACAGTAAAAATGAGTGAGTTTAGATATTCTAGTAGCTAAGAGGTTAGGAGAAAGCGGTCATTGCTAAGAGTAGAACAAGAGGGGAGTCCGCGGGGTGTAATTCTCTCCCCTTGGTGAGTATTAGAAATTATTGCCAGTTGACTCGATAAGAGTAATAAAAGGGAAAATCCTGCAATTCGGGAATTAAGGAAAACGGTGTCTTGAAAGTCACAGGAAATGTCTGAACTAGAGAAGGACTAAAGGCATACTGAGAAGCAGAAGTCATAGTTTAAAGAAAGCATCAATGGGGAACTTGCTATAGGAACTAGCTTCCGACCGGCGGTTAGATTCCGGGTATTGGGGAGCGATTCACTCTTTGGCGACTCAGGTTTTGAATAACTATTTGGTTGCGGGACACAGCGGATCTAATCCTTAAAGACTAAAGGACAAAAGCTTTTATTGGTACGAGTAAAGGTGATACTAGTATCAACAGCGATAATAGAAGCAAAGAAAGAAAGTATAACGAAGTAATAGAGAAACGTCTGACCAGAGAAGGAACGAATGCGATGAAAAACTAATGAGAAAATGAAATGAACAAGTGAAAAACAAAACTCCCTTATATTCTCCACCGAAGAAAACCAGACTTCCCACTTCTCTCAAGTCTTGCCCACCCCCATGAACCGAATCTCCAGCCCTAACTACCTACAAAAGGCTCAAATGTTTAGTACATATCTCTCCTTCTTTGATCCCAAGTGCTGCCTCAAGTTTTCTGACAGCCAATTCTTGGTAGTTGTTCTCAACTTCCCCCTCGGTACCTCCGCAAATTAGAAAGCTCATTTTTCACTTTGACAAAATCACCACCATTGTTATATTCCATTTCATGCTAGCCACTCTCTTATCATGAAGCCTCAATTACTTTTAATAAGGTCATATAGGCTTAGAGTCAATTCTCAACCAGTTTTCGCAAGTGGCTAAGTCAGCCTGCAGATAGCTGGCAGGCTTTCAGTCCGGCCAGGCCAGGCCAAAGTGTGAGAGACCTGGGCTCTTCAGTCCAGGCCTTGGAGAAGCCTGCTGGCTTGACGGTGTCTGACGGTACTGGCATGTTTTCAGTACATTTCTTATAATATGTCATTATTTTGTTAAGGGGTGGCTCAACCCTACAGATATCTGAAGCTGCCCCCAGATACCTGAATATGCCTGCAGATATCTGTTTGTTTTTCAGGCTTGGGCCGTACAATTTAAAAATAATGAGATTCTGACAGGTTCTAGATATCCGGATAGCCAGACAGGAGGGAGTTTCTAGTTTTCTGTTATTACTCGATTTATTTATTGCTTAGTACGGCAACAGAACTCTCCTTATCATCAAGCCCTTTTAACCCAACTTAAAGAAATTTCGCTAGATTGGATAATTTCTACTAGGTATTTTTTTGTGTATTTACACTTCTAATTTATTCTTTGATTTTCTTAATAGTCAGGTTAGTGGGGGACGGTTATAACCATGCACGAAGTTTCCTCCCATGTTGTTGCGTCTTTTTTTTTTTTTCTTTCATAAATTACGTACAGGCCGAGTAGTCCCCTTTTCCCCGTTGGGGGGTTTTAGACCTATACAAGGCCTTTTTGATTTTACTAGATTTCCTACATTCTCCTTACAATTGCATTTTTCAATTAATTGGCACTCCGGCCAAGAGACTTGATGTGGCCCAATCCTACTATGCATGAATTTCTGCAGCTCCCAAACCCCACCGGCACCTCTGGTACCTTTGCGAAGATATGAACGCGGTCAAGGTCCAGATAGGCCTTGATTTCCCAGGTTTCTCGAAGAGCATGTATGCTGCTTATATCTGCTTGGTGGTTTTGTCAACTACAAGTACAATAGCTTCCGCTGCAGCATGTATAATAGTACCCCTCAGACTCCTCTCTAGAAATTTGTCCTAGAGAATATAAAACAAATAAAGCGAGTGACAATACATAATAGCGGAGTTACATAACGGAGCATCAAGATCCTTATTCTGCATCAATGAATTTCACACTTAATACTTCTAACCGTCTCAACTACGCTCTCCTCCCAATTATCTGGCGAATTGGTTTTCTAAACAATACAAGCCTCACTCTTCCATCAGTGCAGTAATAAAATAGATCTCCAACTAGCCTAGTTGCGTTAAAAATGTTCTTAGTATCATACCTGCAATATCACTAAATTCATGTAGGGCAACTGTGGTTACCCCCCACAATTTACTCCCCTTCCATGATAACACTATTTCCAATATCGCCAGACAATGGGGTAGCAGGCTCTAGCTCTGGCAGACACGATAAATCAGGTTGGCCTTTAGTATAATACCCCAAATGCATACTCCAAGTATGCATAAGCTCACGTATTAGCTAGTGAACCCAATTCTGGACTTCTCTCCCCGGTCTCTGCAAGCTACCCTAGCATTCTCTTTGGCGATTTGGCCTTGGGTCTCCCTTTGTATCGGATAGGGGTACATCGGAAGGAAGGGTCATATTCCCCAGATGTATATTTGAAGCTAAGAGAACCGCTCTATGACGTTGAACACTCACCTTGAAGGACTATTTCTCTTGCTGGTTTGCGGGACTCTATGTGTTGGCTAAGTATAATTCTTCGAATAACCATCGGGCCTTTTAATAACCATCAGGCGTTCTAATAACCTAGAATCAGAATAGGATAACGGGATAAGATCTAATGAATCGTATGCCTGGAAAGGTGCATGTGAAATGATAGAAGTGGAATTGCAAGAAACGGAATAGCGAAATGTATATCTAAAGCAAGGAACGCTTAGTATATAGAATTGTGTTGTATCTGCAATCTTGAGGTTAATAAAATATGCGTAAAATAGATATTGTAATGTTCATGGAAGTAGGCTTTTGGCTTATGTTCTTCAGTGACTGTCGGGATAGAGCGAGTGATGCATCATAATGCCATAGTGATTCGTTAGGAACACAGGAAGCAACCATCCTCCTTCCGCTAAAGGATACAGCAGTTGGATTGCGGAAACAACATTTTTCCACATTATGGCTGAGGGAGAAGTTGTAGGCAAATGGGGATTCTTAATCCATTCAGACAGGAAACGATAGGGCATACGCCAGTGATATCAGCACCGATGTCTGTTGAGGAACAACTTAATTCTGTGTGATAAAACCTTTACAGCCTTATACTGTTTCCAGCCATGTGAGGTGGGAGAGCTTCTAGGTACGCTAATTGATTTCTATTGGTCCCCCACGGCCATCGCTATTTCTGACAGAGAATGCCTTCAGGACACAAATACATTTTTACTGCAATGACCAAGAGAGCCACCATAATCACAAATGCTAGTGTAAGATGGGGGAAAGAGGGGGGGCATCCAACCAGCTGGTTCTATAGGACAAAAATGTTACTCCCGCTGAACGGGAGGAAATCACAAATGATGTAGTTAGGACGACAAGCCACAGCCCGCTGTTGTTAAGCATTAATCTTAGTAGCTAGAGTCAGCTGTAATGCGGGGCGGGGTTGATCGGTATTGACAAAGTTTTCTCCCCACTATATATTCAACACTCGTAACCCAATTTTACATGTACACCCCATATGAGTGAGTGTTCCATCATCCTCTAGAGTTGGGAATATAGTTACTAGCTCTGTAATACTCCCTTGAATTGTTGAATACACCAAAACTTATCACTAATAGAGATAGTAGATAAAATCTGATGAATTACGAGCAGTAAAGAGGAATGGCAATGGCTGAGCTGCGAAAAACGTGGACAGTGGCTATGAAACAAAACGCCAAGATTAAGACAGCACTAAAAGATAGATTGCAGGAGCGCAATTTAAAGAGGGGAACCGTACTACTCTAGCAACTCCCTCACTCTTACAACTCCATGATGCTCGTCACTCAATTAACTAAAAGTAAATACAGGAGTATAAATAAAACAAAATGAAAGCCTTCCTCTCATCCTTCTTTCCTTCCATCGATTACTGCACAGATCAATTCTATTCCACCCATATCCATATACTTCCGGCGCTGCACCGATGCCAAGCACCTATCCAAAGGGTTGCCTGATGGTAACGGGAAAGGCTGCATGTATTCTGAACCTGCCGGGCAGCATGAAATAAATTGTTCTACACCTTGCTTCCTAGTGGATATATGGAACTAGAGCGCATATCCTAAACCATGGTTTGATTGATAAGGAGATAAGTTGGGCAAAGGGCCGAGTATGCCAAGAAGCTTCAAAGAATTCCCACTAGTAGTAGGCATGTCCCCTAGTTAGACTCCGAGGTTTGTGCCCATGTCACCTATTCCCCTAGTTTGATTAGATTTTGGTGAAGAGATCAGTAGACATAACGGTGAAATCATCCAATATCACTCATCTTGCCTCCAGCTATCCCTTGTCGAAATGCCAGCATTTTTGTGCAGCAATACGTATATGCACTCATGGCACACCAAAATTTCTTTTCCGCTCATCTTTGGTTCCCCTTCCTTTCCTTAACCTCTCGACTATATCCATTTCTCCCATTTCTTGCTGCTATCTCAAAGATTTTTTTCCTTTTCTTTCTCCAACCTTTCGAGAAAGCATTTTTGTCCTCCTTTGTGCCAGCATGCTGGCGGATAATTAGGGCTTGTCCTGGAAATTTAACCAAAATAAAAGGAAAGACGGCGCCGAAATGGGCAACAGTGGGAGAGAGGATAACAATAGAGAGCAACTAAGGTATATTCGTCATCCTTGATTGCTAAACTGACCGTAATAACAGAAGTATATATAGACACAAATCGCTGTCCTCAGTCCTTCACTGATCACCACTTCTTTTCCACTTTCTTCCCCACATGTCTCCTCATTACCTTGTCTATCCCTTAAAGAAACAACAAATAGAAATATTCTGCATTATCCTTGAACAAAATAAATGCATCTCAAAGACATCCTCTTTCCTCCAGCCTTTGATCTTAAAATCTAACCCTTGTTCTTCCTTCACTCCTGTAGCCGTTATACTTTCTATTCTTCTATCCGTCCATCAATGAAACATCTTTCTTAATCTCCTTGCTTTCATGAAACAAAAACTTCAGCATGCCGAGTAACATTTCCAACAAAATTGAGATGCTTAACAGTGTTCTGACTAGTTCATATTACATTCCTCAGCTATGTTTCGCGTTTGCTACTCTGTTTATAGGAATCCTGGGGTCGCTCGCCAATACAGTAGATGTTTCTGGTAATACTTCCGCCTCAACAGTTCTGTGTGATCTAGCGGGGGGGGAAGGGGGTCACAGTTGAATATTTTAACCTTGACTTGAGAGCTCAAAAAGGCACTCATGGGCAAATCCGAGGAGTGCACCGCTCAAACTGTGTGTGAGTCGACTGGAAGCAGTATGCAAGGAAATAGTGCGAGCAAGAGAATAGCGAGGAAATGATTCATGGATGGAGAACTGCATCTTTAGGGGAATGTTGATGCTGCAGAGTACTGCCTCTCAAGAGCCCACATTCATATGCATCGATGCTCTGGATCAAGGGAGGCGGGGAAAGGGGACAAGCGTCCTGATTGACTTTATCAAATTCTACTAAAGTCACCCAGGACTCTGATACTTCTGATAGGAAAACTGTGCTTAGGGGTTGGGGTAGGGGAGTGACCTCCTCGAGTAGCAAGCACTGTATGTATGATATTACCCCCACTATATGTTTAGCCTCATATTGGGAATGGTTTGGGGGCTTGGAGTTACAGGGCCAATGGGTGTAGGTCTTGTAGCCTGGGTGGATTTACAGCCATAGTAATAATTGTTTTGGTATAAAATTTAAAAACAACAAACCAAAAGCGAACTAAGAGAAAATGCCACCCGGAATTCTGCCCTGCCTTCCACCCTGTCCACGATGCTGACTGAAATTCCTACTTCACCTGGTATCCCGAGCCGCTCTGTACACCTATGTAATAGGAACCACACTTTATACCCCTCTCCATCTAGTCTTGGGCTCATTCCCGACCCTTAATCTCTCCCAACAGATTCATAAGAGCATCGCGTTCCCGGATCTCCACTTCAAGAGAACTCCTGAGATCAGGAACCTCATCTACAATTATCCGCATGTCAGCTACCAGCTGTCGGAGGGCCGCGACCTCCTCCCTCAAGTCAGCAAACTGATATTGAAGGCTCACAAGGTGATTCTCTTAATCATCAGGCCATTGTTGGAGCTGGGCGGGACAGTCGAAGCGCTGGTGGGTCTACTCCTCTGCTGTGAAAAGGAGAAGACCAACGATGAGAGTCATCAGACAGGTTAACAAAGAGCCCTGGATGGGGATGAAATCTGAAGAATGTAATAGGAAAAAGTCAGTAAACAAGATACTTTGATATAGTTTGCCTGGTAGAATTAACCGGCATTCCCTTACGGTATAGCAAACCTGGATAGAAAGGATGAGAATGATGTTTGAGATTTGTTGAGAAGAGAGAAGAAAATTGTCCCTAAGGTATTACATGGTGGAGGTAGGTAGGGGTGGTGGAACGTTTTGGGAAAGCAAGGGAACAAGTTCACTCTCAGAAATGCATCTCTCCCTTAGCCTGAGATGTCTCGCGGCTGCCAGGGGTACACAGAGAACGAGTAGTATCTACGCAGCTAGACACCACTACGCTACGGCAAGCACCCTATCAGGGGTCCATGCCAACTATGGTTCTTTCCTTCTAGGTTGACTTTTTCACAATTTACGGGGTACATTACACATATTAATAATTTCCATTAAACCCACAACAAGGTCAATATAACCAAGAGCATATCCAATAGTGTTCTAACTGTGCAGTTGGTCATTCTTTTCGGAGGTGCTAGAACGGATTATACCGTAAAACATGGACCGGGCAGATCATGGGGGACTATCCTCTTATAAGGTTCCATGAGCGGAAATAACATTGTTAGACTGCATGCTTTAGCCACTGCTGGTGTGCTTTCGAGATTACCTGACAATTCCAGCATTTTTTTAATTTTTTTATATACTGCAGCCTTCGCGCTTATCAACACTTGTCAAAAATGGTAGAGGTGAATCGAGTCAGCAATGAAGAGGTAGTAGTTGATATAAACCACCAGATATTCGAATAAAACAATGCCATATATCACCCCCGCGCAGCTAAAGGGGGAGACAATGAAGGAACTATGAAGTGCCAACAAATAGTGAGTTCTATTGCATTTGTTTCACAGTTGTTCCGCTGCTACTATAAGATTGTTTTGGAGTATAGAGAAGAAAATAGGATAGCGAAAACTAGGCAAACAGCAATACAAAGAGTTTGATGAATGAGATGTCTTGACGGTTTGAATTTGAGTGAATCCAATCCATCATCATCTATTTATCCTCTTACTCACACAATTTTGGCAAATCAGATATTTCGTTGCTGTGCTTCGACGACAGCTCTAATACTACATCCCCGAATGGATATTACTAACTTAGGGGTGGATGGGAATATCCCCAGAATTTCTGATGAAATCAGTTCTAACTTCCCAGGAATTTGTGTACTTTAACTAGTGTCGACTCACGTGATTGGAGACAGTGTTGGCAACTGGCCTCAAGTAATTGCGTCTAACAGACTCCAAGTTAACCAACACCTCGCTCTGAACATTCACGAAAGCAAAAATTGAACCTTTTTTTACTATCATAGCTTTCAACAACAATGATAACTCTTTCAACACCACATACTCTTTCAATACAACCCCTAATTACTACACCACGGGTGATAGATCTGAAATACTGGCTTGGCTATCTCCACTAGAGCCATGAGTGCGGCATAGAGACATCGGAGCCCGGCAGATCAAGAGTATAGGCGCTTAGCCACTGGAAACTGAAGTGTTCAACTACTGGTACCAGGGCAATAGAGAGGATGGATCTTGTCATCTGAGCTTATTTTGCGACGGCAATCCGGGAGCAGGAAAGAACTATATCGTGCATGAGAGCATGCATCGTTAGAGCTAGGAGAGGTGTAGCTGTAAGGAGAAAGGGTGAAATTCAGAGAAAAACCAGAAAAGCCCTCTATAGGTCAAAAACCTCCCAACAAGAAAGAGATTTTGCGGCATGCAGGCAATCCATGAAAACAAAAAGACGTAATACCATGCAAGGAAGAGAAAGAATCGGCTGAGGTAAACAGTGATGGTGAGCTTGCAGGACAAAAGCGCTCTCTGAAAACATTCGGATTCCCTATTTCAGACAGCGATTCAGTCTTCGAAGGCTCAGAAATGCACTCTGGACAATGGTCCAGGGAGCGGTTCAGGTTTTTTTCTCACACCCTGCAAGGGAACCTGGGAAAGAGGTTGAGGAATCACTCTAAGCGTAGGTAGCCTTACGAGAAGTAATTGCAGCTTAACAATGAGAACGTGGCTAGAGAGAAGAAAGTAGAGTATGAGAAAGGCCTGGGTGGTAACGTTACTGCAGCGAAAAATCACGCTTCTAATTAGCAGAGGTGCCGAGGGGGGGTTGCGAAGAACTAAGATTTGGCTATCAGCAAACTTGACGCAGCACATGGGATCGGACCGGGGGTAATAAGTGCTAAACATTTAGGTTGAGAGGCAGTTGGGGTGTTGATTCAGTTCTGGGGGCAGGGGAAGACTTGAGAGAAGGGAGAAGCCTGAACCGCCTGAGTAGCAAACATAGTAGTAGGAGGAACGAGGATGAACTTGAGCGGCTCACTAAGGAAATCGATGTGCTCCTTGATCAATGCGGTGCTAATACCGCATCACTATAACCGATACTTTCTCTTCCGCCCGTGGTATTGCCTTTTGGTCTCTTTTCATGGATTGACTTCCAACCTCTAAGTCACTTTTTCTGTTGAGAGATTTTAGACCTATTAGGCCTTTTTAGTTTCACCGAATTTCCCCCTTACTCCTTTCACTCGCCCCTCCCGTGAGTTGCTGGAAAGTGAATTGCTACCCGATGCCAGGAATCTAACCGCCTTTCTGGAGGCAGTTCCTATAGCAAGTCCCCAATCGGTGTTTCCTTAAACTATGACTTATGCTTCTCACCCAGGGTTTAACTCTACTCCCTCGGTTCGAGTGTTTCCCGCGACTTTCCGGATACCTTTTTCCTTAATTGGGGGATGGTAGGCTTATTCACTTTGGCCAGCTTCCGACAGAGAGGATTCCACCTCTGGGATCCCTGGAGTTCTGTAAGAAGCGGCGTTTGTCTCGTAACTTCTCGGCTACTAGAAATCTCAAAGCTTCTCATTTCCACTCTCCGCAACCTGTCCAGTAGTTTTAGGCTTCTCTATTCCTCTTGAACCCGACTTTACCCGTCTCGCTTGAACGAACTACCCCCCAAACCTTCTCCATAATCTCACTCACCTGCTTCTTCAGGGCAACTGCTAACAGACCTCGCTTTAGTATTAATTTCCGCAAGTGTCAAGATCTGGTGCCTTGTTAGCAGTGATCTCAGCTACTCATTCTGCTGTTTTTGCCTTATAAGAAGTAGATCCTCAAGGATTTTTCTGCTAGGCGGGATTTGTGCTTCTGGTTAGCAGATCTTCGACTGGTTGATGAAGTACAGACACTCGTGTCTGCCCTCATCCTATTTATTCCCGCTTCTTTCTTTGAGGAAGATTCCGAGATCTTGGGGTGACTCTCAGCGGCTATCTTTAATACTTAGAGCGCTCTCAACCTAACGATATCGGATCACCAAAGGTAGGTGCGTTAGAGTTTGAGCCATCCTTGACTCCCCTTCTTTTGACTCTCTTTCTTTTCTACCACGCCACAGGGGGAACAGTCCTATAGGTCAACGAGGAGGAGAGGCACGAGTGACCCAAGAACGAAGAATATCGGAGCACGACAGGGGGCGACCCACTTAGTCACAAAGTATCACTCGGATACAGAATATGTAGAGTAGCCTTCATTTCTACCTCTCGCCTACCCCATCGTAGGTATTCCATAGATACAAGAAGTCATCCCCCGAGCAAACTCGAATATCACAATACAATTTTCTCATCTCTCGTCCGAGCTTTGTTTGGGTTAGGCTTGGCGTGCATGATATCACAGGCTGGGTTTGGGCTGAGTTTAGGGATGCATCCATTGAATCAATTAATCACAAGGCTCCCACTACTTGCGCATTTCACAATATGTGAACGGCAACAAGGAAAGAACGGGGGGGGAGGGATTGTTAAAGAGAGTATTAGGGAAAAACAAAGAGACATGAGGGAGGCGGGAGAGCATTGCAAAACTAAAACAAACCGATTATCCCAGAGCAATGTATCCCGTAAAAATACCTAGCGACAATATCTCCACACATCATTGTTATTTCCCTAACAGCTGCCCACCAATCATGTCCCCACTCCGTGATCGCTCTACTGTTCAATAAATTAGCCTTTAACGCAATATGTGAAATTACCGTATTTACTCGTATAATCCACTATCTTCATATGCAAGCTATCTCCGTGATCAGAGACAAAACCCCCGAGAAGACTTAGTGCCTTCCTCACACGGTCAAGCCTGAGTATAGTGGACTGAAGTAGGGGTTGAAGGAGATAGCCTCACATACGGAGATAGTGGATTATACGAGTAAATACGGCAGCGCAGGAAAGAGAACCAATAATACGAACATCAGAAGCTGGCCTTGTTTGGGAGTTCCTCCAGATACGGCCGGCAAAATCGACGAGGTCCTTCTTGCTGAAGGTAAAGTTGTCTTGTCCGCGGCGTACTAGTGGCTTGAAAAGCATGATTTTCGTGAAATCTATCACAAAACTAATCTTAGGGACACCTTTTGCAGAGATGAGAACTTTCTCTCCAATGATGTCGGCTTCCTCGGTTATGGTTGGCGGGAATATGGAAGGATCGGATGGATGGGGAGTGTCTGCCAATTCCCATTTCTCCAGATGGATGCTTCTTTCTGGTAGCGAGTAAGAAATGACAATAACAGTTTTCACATCTCCAGCAGAGTTCTCCAACCACCATTGAGCATCGACCTGGAGGCGTCCAAGAGACTCGGAAACCCCGCATTCAAACACCAGGGTTGGCCAATCGTCCACGAAAGGGCGTGAGCTAGGTTTAAATGCTGAATCGGCTTGTTTTTCACTCCCTGGCCCTGAAAACATCGCAGTCCCCATAGGCTCGAGCTCACTATTAAGGCCCATCTCGAAAAGCTTCTCTTCAAAGCAACGGGCAAACACCCTGTTGGCCAATTGGTGGACTACACTCGCCCCGCATTTGATGATCAAGGTTTTCTGGTTGCCAATGTGCATGAGGCGGAGTTCTTTGTGATGTGCATTGCGGATATTTTTGATGTCCTCAAATTCCTGTTGGGTGATAGGGCTAAAGACCACGTACTGAGTTGCTCTATTCGATAGAAATCCGTTAATATGCTTACCGATGGCTGTCTCGAACGAGTGGGGACCATGATATTGGAGACGATCAACACCCACCAACCCATCCCTGAGATAATTTATCGTTTTGGGCGGGGCACCGTGTGCAAAGATTTGGGAGGTGAAGGGAGCAACGTTGACAATGCTCTGCTCGAGAGGCATTATAGTAATTTCCGGTAGCGGTTCGCGTAAGATGGGGGAGAAAAGGATGTAGCTTTGGTGATACCGGTGTCAAAGAACAGCCTGTGTGAGGGTGGTGGTGGGATGGAAGTTGGATGGTTTTTTGTCAGTTCATCGGTTCAGTTCAATCCAGTTGGGGTGCGGAGCCGGCTGTTGTGACTTGCAGTTTTCAAAAGTAACCGGATGCCTTGGCGCCAAGATATCCTAGCTTCAAATAATGGCAATGTTTGCACCCTCTAGAATTTCCTCCTTACTCCCAATTTCCTGATGTTTGTAAAAACGAGTGCTATTGCATCTGGGCAAAAAATTGGCCGGAGCCTCAAGATTTTGGTGTTATGCAATAGCAGTCGTTTTTGCAAACGTCAGGCAATTGGGAGTAGTCGGTATCCCGGCCCCAGAACCTCTGGGCAAAATATGCAGGAACTCAATATTATCAGCCGGCTCCATCGATCTAGTTACTTTTTTTGTAGGTTTGCCAATTTTGTTAATCTTGGAGCACTATTCTGGGCCTCACCTATCTTTAGTGTCCGAATCAGCATCAGCAATGTTCTCCCTTAAGCGCAAAATTATAAATCAGAACTAAGCTTGGTGCCGAGGCCACCCAGGAGTCCGCTCCACCGCGGCGATAAGGTGGCATTCTTGCAGTGTATAATGGGTACGAGTTGTGGTTTTTCTCAGCCAGACACGGTAGTGTATTGCACTGTACGTAGTAGGCACACCCTTATCCAAGCCTCCCTACTCTCCCCTTTGTTCTCCTGGCTCCTCCCCCACCTCAACTATACTAGCCTTCTCTCCCACATCCGGCTCCACCTTGTAACCTCCCTTTCAAGTACTTGGCGATTCATAAAGTATTCGGATGAATTGGCGCTAAGATTCGACTGTGTAGGTGTAAGCTAGATTATCTTGGAGCCAAGCCATCCTAATACTTTATGAATCACCAAGTACTGAGGTAAGGTAAAAACTTCTTACGGAACGGCAAACCAACCTATCAACCGGTGCCCCAAAACATGATTCCTGCCATCTGCTTAGAGTCTGTGGAAAGCTTTCATGTTTGAGTTCTACCTACTCCTCTACCAGTGGATCTATCACGTTTTCTGAGGGAAGCTTGAGGCAAACTTTTCGTGAATTTTTAGGTAAGCCTCCTTTCCCCTTCCTATCCTCTGATCCTCTGAGATTCACTTTTATGACATCTACAGATCACACCTCGCATGCTCTACGAGAATAATACCTTATTACTATATTTCTAGAGGAGCAGGCTCGCGTGGCGGTAGTAGCCACTTAGGTGGGCTGGGCACTAAGTGTGGTTCTGAATCCGCAATTTTGCGCTCACCAGAGAACATTGCTGATGCTTCTGACACTAACGATGGTCGAGGCCGGGAATATTGCCCCAAGATTAACAAAATTGGTAAACCTACAAAAAATGTAACTAGGTTAATGGGGCCGGCTGATGATGTTGAGTCCCTTGTTGACCTGAAGGACTCCCCCCCGTGGCCCGAGTAGGAAAAAAAGGAGGCCAAGGTTGGCTCAAACTCTAATAGTTCCACCTATATTGATCAGATATCTTTTATTGAAGGCTCTGCAAGTAGTTGAGATAGCAGTAGACATTCTGAAGAAGATCCCGAGGACGATGATAATCCTCCCCCCTTCAGGATTCCTAGATCGCAGGGATATCTCGCACTAACAGAACAGGAAGGGCTAGAGGTGAGAGCTGACATGATTGTTTGCGCTTCATCCACCGGCCGGAGATCCACCGCCCTGGGATCAAATGTTCCCTAGCAGAAAAATCATAGAAGATCAGTGTTTTACGGGGCTGAATGAGGAGCTGAAATCGCCGCTAAAAGACCCTATATCTGGTCGTACTTATAGGAATTAATGCTAATGCTGAACAACTCCGTAGTGGCGCTTGATGAAACAGAAGAGTCAGATTATGTGAAAGGCTTAGGAGGTAGCTCATTCAAGAGAGAAGAGTAAAATCAGGCTAGAGAAGTGGTGGAGAAACCTAACACTCTCGATGGATTGCAGACAGTGGAAATGAAGAACCTTTCGAGATGTCTGGTAGCAGTGAGGTTGCGAGACAAGTATGGTTGCCTAGAGAACTACAAGAAAACCAAGGGTAGAATTCTCTCTTTGACGAGCTTGAGAGACTATCAGAAGTTGCCTAGATAAAAGTGAATTAGCTTGGAGTCTCTAAACTAAGGAAAAAGTATGCTACCCGGAAAGTCGCAAGAAACGTCTGAAGCAGTGGAGAAGGGGTAAAACAAGAGTGAGAAGCCCAAGTCATAGTTGGAAGAAAGCACCGATGGAGAGCATGATGAACGAACTGGCTCCCAACCGGTGGCTAGATTCCTAGCATAGGAGAGCGACTTACCTGGGGCAGCCCGGGAGAGGTGAAATTGCAAGGAGAATGCGAGAAATCCGGTGAAATCAAAAAGGCCCTGTATAGGTCTAAAACTTCACAATAGGGGAAAAGGGGACTTTGCGGCCTGCAGGCAATCCATGAAGGAAGGGAAGGAGACGCAACACAAGGGAGGAAGAGAAAGTATGATATCGGTTGGGGGCAAACACCGATGGTGAACATGCAGGACAAAAGCACTCTCAGAAAGCATTCGGATTCCCTATTTCGGACAGTGATTCACTATCCGACCACACAGAAAACCATTCAGGACACGGGAGCAGGGAGCAGTTCAAAAAAAATCTCAAACTCTGCAAGGGAACCTGGGAAAAGTGTTAGGGATTCACTCTAAGGGTAGGTAGCTTTATGAAGAATAATTAAAGCTTCACGATGAGAAAGTGGCTAGCAAGAAAGTGAAGTATGGCAGGGGCGGTGACGTTACTGAAGCGAAAATCGCCTTTCTAATTAGCAGAGATGCAAAGGGGGGGGTTGAGAAGAACTACGAAAAATTGGCATTGAACAAATTTGAGGCAGCACATAGGATTAGACCGAGGGAGATAGGTGCTAAACATTTAGGCTTTTGAGAGGTAGTTCGGGTGTAGATTTGGTTTGGGGGGAAGGGGAAGACTTGGGAGAAGGGAGAAATCTGGAGCGCCTGGGTAGAGGAAACGAGGATAAACATAAGCGGGTCAATGAGGAGATCTATGAGTTCCTTGGTCAACACGATGCTAATACCGCATCAATCCAGCAGATACCTTCTCCCCTGTCCGTGGTGTTGCCCCCTCCCCCTTTTCCACGAACAGACTACCAACTGCCAAGTCCCTGTTTCTCTTGCTGAGAGGGCCTTTTCGGTTTTCACTGAATTTCCTCCTTCCTTTTGCACTTGTGCCCCCTTGTGTCGCCAAAGAATGAATTGCTTTCCGATGCCAAGAATCTAGCCGGCCGCCAGTACAGAGTCAGTTCGTATGGCAAGTTCCCTATTGGTGTTTTCTTCAAACTATGATTGTGCTTCTTGCCCTGGTATTAGCCCGCCTCCCCTGCTTCGGACGTTTCCTAGGATTTCCGGGTGCCTTTTTCCTTGATTGGTGGATTGCAGGCTTATTCACTTTTATCAAGTCAATTCCAGACAATTTCTCAGACTCGTCAAAGAGAGTATTCCACCCAGCGGATTCTTGCAGTTCTTCTCTAAGCAACGACAGTTGTCTCGCAGCCTCTCAGTGACTAGAATCTCGAGGCAGTTCCTATAGCACGTCCCCAATCGGTGTTTCCTTAAACTATGACTTATGCTTCTCACCCAGGTTTTGATTCTTCTCCCTCGGTTCGAGTATTTCCTGCGACTTTCCGGATACCTTTTTCCTTAATTGGGGGATGGTAGGCTTGTTCACTTTGGCCAGCTTCCGACAATTTCTCAGACTTGTCAGAGAGAATTCTACCTCTGGGATCCCTGGAGTTCTCTAAGAAGCGGCGTTTGTCTCGTAACTTCTCGGCTACTAGAAATCTCAAAGCTTCTCATTTCCACTCTCGGCAATCTATCTAGTAGTTTTAGGCTTCTCTATTTTCCTCTCAAACCCGATTTTACCCTTCTGACTTGAACGAGCTACCCCCTACACCCTTCCCATAATCTCACTTTGGGCTAATGATTCATCACTATAACAGGAGATATAGCACGGCCCACTTCCTAGCTTCCCAGGGCTTCATACTTAAAGGGGGTTCATTCCAGAATCTCATTTCAGTCAAGCCAACGTTCTCACCGCGTAAGTTCGAGTGATATTATATGATCAGCACTGAGCTTTCACACCTGAGATAAAAGGGAGCTAGAGGGGGATTTCGCCTTTCCGAGAACAAATTGTCTTATTACTGCTTCAAAAACTATTTGACAAACAAACCCAACCACTCCCCCCGATGTAAACCTAAAACACCATCAATGATTGTTGTATGAATATGAGGGAAAGCGAGGCCCACCATTTCGACAAGAAAAAAGTGCAGTAAAACCTTCGAGCTCGGATAGCAAATCACGCAGAGAAAGAAATATCCCCGCATTACATGCTCTAGGATGCTGTTGAGACCGAAACTCGCCTGTTAAATTGTACTCGAAGGCACAAACAGCCAATGTCGAGAAAAACGGCGAGAACCACTACAAAAATAGCGAGTTTGTATTTAGCGACTAATAAAGGGTATCAACTCACTACCAAAAAAGGCAAACTTACACCAACGCAGAAGCAGCAGTGATGACAAGTCACGAAATCTTACAAGTCGACCCCAGCTCGACCCTACTGCTCAGTCAATTAGTCTTATATAGAATCTCGGAAAGTGTTAGGAAAGATAACGTACATTTTGGCCACCGCTAGGAAGGGTGTTCCTCCAAAGGCGCCGGGCGATGTCTCTTAAGTCTTCGCAAGTAAACACACAATCGCTTTCCCCGTTCAGTCTCTCCGGATCGCGGAGGAGAGTTTTTTTAAAATCGATTGTGATTTTTTTCTTTGCTTCGTCACCGGTAATAACACCCCCAATAATTTCCATGTCCTCTATAGACATCGGAACGATGTCCTCAACCACCCAAGGTCTGCCACGTGTGCGTTGCGGGTTCGGAATCTCGGCCATTTCCCACTTTTGCAAAAGTAGTTGCTTTTCCGGTCGTGATGCAAAAATGAGGATTACCGTACTGACCGCCTCTCTGGAGCTCTCGAGCCACCAAATAGCGTCCTCCTGGAGGTCTGCAATTTTTTGCGAAACACCGGCTTCGATGATAAGCGTGGGCCAATCGTCGTCTAGTGCTCGTAGGGGCCATGGTTTATATGAAGAATCCGGTTGACCCCCGCCACCAGGCACCTGACATGTAAGCTCGCCCGTGGCCTCCAACTCCTCTCGAATTCCCATTAATAAAAGCTTTTCTTCAAACCACCGTGCAAACATTCGGTGTGCTAGTTCATGCAGTGCACTAACCATTTGCGAGTAGGATACGTTAGGTTTTCTGCGGGAAAGCCGGTGCAAAGGTAGGTGCAAGCGTGGGATGAAGGTGGACGGATTAAGGTGAGGGGAGAGGGAGGGGAGTAAAAGGGGCAGAAAGGAGGGGTCCTGGAAATTGGGGGGGCCAAGCAAGCGGTCACGAAGCATCACTCAGATACAGGATGGTAAACCTTTTAAATACCATGCACTTAGCGGCAAACCATTCGGATACCATCGCCCGGAAAATGTGCCATCGAAAAAGTGAAACCTTCGCAAAGAATTCCTTCATATTTGACCCATCATAAAATGGTGAAGAAAATTTCAAAAAATAAGCTGAAAACAGGAAAAATAAACTTATTTAATAGTTATATTTTTAATTTTTCTTACAGCCAGAAATGATTTCTGTGGGTGAATGTATCCTCACTTAAAAGTAGTGTATTTTGGGTAGTAATCTATGCCAAGAATTCTAAGAAAATCACTAAAAACCTCACTCTAGGTCTCAGCTTATTGTTAAAAATTATGGAAAAAAATTAGAAAATAAACAGAGGCTTTTGGTAATTTTCTTTTAATTTTTTCAATTTTTTTGAAAATTATTTGGGTTATTTAAAAATTAAAGAAGCTGCTGACACTCTAGAAATGGTTTGCTTTTTGTTGTAATGTGAAACTTTTAGGATGGTATGTCTCGGCCAAGGATGGTATCCGAAAGGTATGCACAAAAATGCATAGTATTTAAAAGGTTTTCTTGATACAGGATAGGTTGCCTTCATTTCCGAGAAAACCTTTCCCATACCCTCCTTGGCCAAAACATACCCTCCGGAAACAAAACTATGACCCTCAACGTACCGACCTCTATAGTCCAAGTGATAAGATTTAAAAACATTCCATGGCAACCCGCTTGGACAGAGCATAGGAGAAACAAAATAAAGAAGAGAAAGGATAGATGTATTTAATGTAGAATCGTAGGAGTTTTCATTGAATAGAAGAGTAGCAAATACCTCATTGCCTACCTGAACCATATAGGATTATCAAAGCACAGCGAGAGAAAATGACCATTCTGATGGAAGAAGGAAGATACTTTGTATCTTTTGGGAAGCTAAAGGAGGCAATTGAAGCATGGGCGATTGAGGATCATTTTACTTTCTCGGTAGTGAAGAAGAATATAAGGAGGGTTAATTATCGTTGTCGAGCATGTACTATGGGTTGTCCAAGGCGGTTATTTGCATCAACGACGATGGACGGAGAGCTTCAGGTAAAGAAAATCAGCGGTTCACATACCTGTATTTGTTATAATCCTCTTTCCTTCGGGCAATACTTGCAGCAGATAACCACTATCCTGACTAGCGATCACACTTCTCTTCGCCTTCTCGTACCATGACAGCTGAGTATATGGACTCCTATCTTGTACAATAGATTGCTAAGCTCGTGAGAGACACTATAGTCTCAGCCCGGTAGTGCAAAGTGTTAAGATAAAAGTATATTGTAGGAAATTAACTTAGATGGTCGCGTGAAGAACTCTCAACCAAGAGGTCTTTTGTTTTTTTTTGTTTTTTTATCTTATGTATTTGGTATTAGGTACAAGAACTCGCATGCAGCGCTAGCTATGGCGCCACTGTACGCCTCCACCCAATGGTACCATCCTGGGACCCTTGGCACACCTCCTCCTAATGCTACCTCCTAGTCCCGCTCCACAGAGCTGCCAGACCCCCGTTCTGGTCCTCTCCGCCCTCAGGATGCAGAAAGCACCTCCCCCTAGACGCCATTACCTATGCGATCAAGGCTATACTTCTGCCTTGACTTCACTTAGCCTTTCCTCATCTAATCAACCCTGTTGTCTACGACCCCTCTGGTCTCTCCTCCTACACCTCCCTCAAGGCAGCTGCGCTACCTCTTATGATAGACGAATGGGCTTCAGTTTCCCCAACTCCCCCAGCCTATCACCACAGCCCCTCCTCCACTCCACACACCTTCATGGGCATCTCCAGGTTCATAGTAGGGTGTATACACCAAATAAGAGCTGGGACGAGTTATTTGGCAGCCCATACCTCCTGGTCCACGGGTGGCAACGCCACTCTCTGCCACTTTTGTGAGGAGTCAGATGAGACATTCGAATACGCCGTTCTGTTCTGTTCCACCAGGTCCATGTATCGCGAGTCCCACCTCCAGGGAATTGTTGACCCTGGGCCCAAAGCTTCAATCTGGTCCTCTGCTTATCTCATCCCGAGCCTCTCAAGGTTCATATCTGCTACTGCCATGGGCTTTCCTTCAGAAAGGCCTCCAATAGCCGGCTCTTTCTCGCTCTTTCTGACAATGTCAGGGTCCACATCTTAGAAACACAGGTCTGACCTCTCCTCCATGCGCTCTATGATACAACCATTGGTAGATTTCCTTACTAGTTGAGTTTGTTTCCTAGCTGTTATGGTGTTTGCTATGGCGGATAGGGGATGGATTTTCTTTACTTTTATGAGTTCCAAGATTGCTTTTGGTGGTGGTTGGGATTTTTTTACTTGTTTAGTTAGTCATTGTTGGCGATGCTTGGGTTTATATATTCTCATAATGGAGGATTTTAGACAAGTTTGGGTTTTGTAATCTTTCTTTGTTATAGCATTGTAATTAAGGCTTTTTGTATGCCATAGCACGAGCTGCATGTATATTTTTAGGCCAGAATGAATAAATATATGAATTAAAAAAGAAAAAAAAAAGAAAAAAAAAAGAAGCACTAGCTATGGCGTAAACAAAACCATAATACCAAAAACGACATCACAAAGGTAAAACACAAACTATCATCGCCAAGCTGTAATCAGTCCTTGATACATTACTAACATATGGTTAACAACAAACTTGGAAAAACCCAGAACGAAAAACTCTGTTAACAAATAAAAGACATGAAATTCAATTCATAATATAAGAAAAACCATAAAATGAGACGAGGAGGAGAGAAGGCCAAGAGTCCAGCCGCCAGAGGAGAAGAAGGAAAAACTATAGACATCAGCAAAAGTTCACATTTGACCCCCATACCTCATGAGGGATAGGGGGTATGGGGGGCTAAATTATAAAACTCAAGTTGTGGTATCTCTCGTCCAGGCCCCATAACTCCGGAATAAATCCAGGGTTACAGGGCATTTTTCTTTGCCTCGGTAATTTCGTTGGCATGCAATATTTTCTGGATGCACTTCGTCGTCTTTGAGCCTTTGCATGGTCCATTCACACATAACTCTTCTACTTTAGTTTATCCGACATTACCTCTCGTGCAAGGAATTGTTCCGTAATAGATTTCTGCCCCACGACTCAATCATGCTTCCTGACAGCCCAAACACGCCATTGTATGGTCCATTCCAGCTTTGACCCTTTTCCCTGTATTTCATCCAGCATTACCTCTCGCGTCAGGAATTGTTCCATTGAGGATTTCTGCTTCACGACTCAATCCTGCTTCCCAACAGTCCAAACACGCTGTTGTCTGGTCTATTCCAGCTTTGACCTATCTCCTATAGTTTATCCGGCATTACCTCTCGCACCACGCATTGTTCCCTTGTTCATCCAAACATCCTGTTCTGAATTTCCTATTGACAAACTCTTCGCGACTCCGAACCTCCGCAATACACCATTCCCCATAGTTCTTCTGCTTTCCTAATTCTTGCTTATTTCTTCCCTTCCTCCTTGCAATTGCCCCATGACCTAATCCAGCCCCAATAATTTGTCCGTGTATAGAATATCTGAGCGGACAGTATTGGTCGCTTGCGCGACGAGGACCGTCTATTATTTAATGATGCGTGGTCTTGCGCTGGCTTATTCCTTCACTGTTCTCGCCTTCCTGCCTTCTTTATAGCTCTTTGGGACTTGACCTTGGCCCCAAGTGACTTTCCCCTGATGTCTTTTTTGACAAACTGGGTTGAAGTCTAACTCTAAGTGGCATATTCAAAATAATAATAATAATAATAATAATAATAATAAGCTCTTTTATTTATTTATTTTATTTAAATCTAGATTTGTCCCAAATAGGACACTACGCATCCCTATTCAACTCCTCTTCAGGAGCCTCAACTGCCTCTCCAGTTTCGGGCTCAGAATGATCGTGCGCCACCTCGCTTTCCTTATCGCCTGAAATCTGAAAATCAAAATATCCTGCGGCTTCTCTCTCTTCCAGTGGGGCATGAGACTCCTGATCCAGTATCAATCCGCCCTTCTGCAGCATTTTCTTAACACATTTTTGTATATCTTCAATCAGTTTATCTCGCACTACTGGCGGCAGGTATTGCCAGGAAGCACCCTGTCGAAGATAGACATCTAAACTTTCTAGTAAGTACGATAGGCTTTACAACGGCAGATTTGAACCTTTAAATAAGTCAATACTAACTTTGTGCTGTCAGAGTGGAAAGATCTGGAGGTTGAACAAATGATCCGGAACTGCAAGCCTTCAGAGAATGATACAGCCATACTGTGGTAAGGCATATTAGGACGTCGTTAGTACGATTAAGAAATGATTTATTGGTCCTGCGTCGCATTCTCGAACCCCGGTACCACTTATGAAATAAGAGTTTTGCTATGTCTGGCACAGAAAAGCGCCAACCACAGTCCTATCTGTAAGCCTTATCTCGTCTCACCGGGGACGATCTGAGTTTACTAACTTGTTGTTTACTTGAGTGGCATGTAAACCGATCATTTTTGAGCAAATAGGCAACTCACGCCTTGAGTTCAGCTGGTGGTTTTTGCGAGAAGTCATAGAGGTCCTCGATCATGTTCTTGCTCTCTGAAAGTAGATGTGACCTAGCTCTGGACTGCCTCGATTTCAACTAAATGTATCTAATTAGCCGTGATCAGTCTCCAATAGGACGTTCTTCGTTAATTAAAGGACTTACATCAGTCGTTGCCCACCTTTCTATTACCCTATTTGCCCAACCTAACTTTCTAGCTACCTTTACCCAATAACCTTCCAGAAGTATAGCATTTTCGGCAGGCTTTACAATGGGATTAACAAACCACGTATGATACTGGACCATATTTGCAGTGTTCTCAAAGATTATCCTCACCTTAACCTGCAATGTATAGCTTTTTGCCGATAGTGTGATAGGAGTCCCGATATTAGACTCTGAAGAGTATGGATCAGCTATACTATGTTAATAATGGCACGGCATAATTTCTTCCTCTGCAGGCTTATCAGAAATATAGGGTGAGAATTTTGATTAATCGTCTCTGAGATGGCCGGAATGTAATTGTACTGCTTGCTCTTGTGATGCAAGCCCCTGCGAAAGGCCATTTAGAACCCCATGTGAAGGCCCATTTAGAACCGGCGTTAGAGTATCCTCCGTACTCTTTCTTATAAGCATGTCAATTGAAAAAAGTTATTGGATATACTCAGATATCTTAACCGGCTCCTGACTGTCCGTGGAAGTGGCTGTGGGAATGTTTCAGCAGGACGTCCTTCTTCCCATCGGCGACGTCAGGAGGAATGTCATCATCGTCAATATCTGTAGGTTGCTTTTCCTCAAAATGAACTGGTTATTGTGTTTCCAGTGCTGGCGTTGAAATATCCACGAAGGCTACTGGAGGTCTCGATGATGATGCCTGGGCTCGGTGGGCTAGTCCTACTACTCCGGTTATGAATGGGATATTTAAGTCTTGAGAGAGCTCACGTTGGCCTCCAGGAGGCGTGACTGACCTCTGCTCATATTTCCATTCATGATTGCATGTTTATATGAAAGAACTAGAGGAGAAAAAGGAATTAGATGTAGAGATAAATGTCCCGACAGGAATCGAACTCCCGGCGTCGTATTGGGGATGAACAGCGCCCTATTGCAGACGAACAAGCTTTATGTTATTGTTACTATACGGACTCCTGGATATGACCCAAGGTCCGTGAGAATCATTGGCATGGGCTTGGACTATCCTACAGCCATTTGGCCTCCGAATGTCTCAATGGCTATGTGCACGTATGGCTCTGAGCCGAATAGAGACTCTCTATTTACGATTGCTGGGACAGGATTTTATATGCGGGGCTTTGATGAACATAACTTATTATTTCAAAAGATTGGATTATACATACTAGGATAGGATAAAGAATAAAAGGAACATTTAGCGTCCCAGAAAAGCTTTCTATTGCACTCAACTAATTCTAAAAATAAAAATACTACTAAAAACATTAAAATCTAAGCCTACCAGGTAAAATTTAGGAAAGCCGGATGACAGCCCAAATAGGATTAAGCCAATGATTAATAGATAGAAGTAAAGTAGAAGCAAAGAAGCAAAGCCTGTAAAACCAAAGAACAATTACCCAAAGGCTCAAAAAAGATGCAGCCCGGCACAAAATAAGTCCCAGAATACCCACCAAATAGATAGAAACGAGAGCAAAACAAAGTAAGAAAAATCTCGTGAAATGAAAGAGAGCCTATCTGAAAGACCCAAGAAGCCACCCGCCAGCACAAAATAGCCCCAATCCTCCCTGACGCTGAACCCGTTGATAGAAATGAAAGCAAAACCCTAGAAAGCCACTGAAATAAAAGAAAAAACTACCCAAAAGCCCAAAGAAGAGGCTGCCCTGCGCAAACAAACCCTAGGCATTGCCCCCATTGCCCCCATTACTCCCATTACTCCCATTACCCCCACCGTTATTATCAGCGCCATCCTCAATAGCGTCATATACTGACACCTCACACCCGGGAGGTGGGATCCCTGGGGGATGAGCCACCATTGGGACATCTTGTCCTGCATATCGGCTCATATATGCTGGCCCCTGCCTGACTCAAGCGCGTGAAATCGGTTTCCGGGAGTGGGTCTGGTACCTAACAACCCTACGATTATTGCTCAGAATTCTCCTCTGCCAGCCGTTGTGCAACCTAGGAAAGGCCCTTCTGCACCTTGCATGGTGCTCCATATCATTCTCCTCATCAGAGTCTGATTCTGGCTCAGTGTAGAACTTGGCGATGTCAAATTGGCCGGTGAAGACATAATTCTGGTTGTGCCCAACAAGAGGTGTATTGGGACAAACAGGGTCCCCACAATCAGGAGGGGCAACAGCTGCTGGGTGGAGGAAGCAGGCAACAGTAAGGGTGGAGCACTGGGAGAGTCGAAGCCAGGCATTGACCTGATCGTTGTCAATCAACTCAATCTGGTCGGCCACATTGGGAGAGATATTTACGCCTTGAATGTCGTAGAGAATTCCAGTAAACTGCCAGGGGTGCTCACTGTCCTCTACATACCGACAGGCACCTGCACCGAGCTCCTGTAAAGTTTAGTGCCTGAGAACTGCCAGCCAACTCGTGTTTGGCATAGTATTATTACCACAGTTTGTCCATGGAAGCTGGCGAGCCTGCTCAGGCTTAGCACCTGTGTTCGAAATGAATATTATTCGTACCAGTTTCTCCTCGTGAATGGTCGGTTGGGAATGAGCAACGGCCCTTTCGTCTCTCAATCTGGATCCAGATGCACCGCCAGCGCCCCCTCTCCCCCCTCTTTCTCGGTATCGGAATTATGTCCGGCATTCCTACAAGACTTAGTTGCCTTCGTTAGGACGTTCATGATGAGAGCATCCAGAGCAACTGGGAAGGCCCGATGTTGGCCATTCCGGCGGGAGTTGAATTTGGCTCGCAGGTCTCTGAGAGCAAAGTGTGCCACAGTCTCCATCCTAACTTCCTTCTACAAAGTGTCATTGGTCTGCGTGCGAGAGGTGATAATCCTCTCCTTGCACTTCTAGAGAATGTATGTGCAAACGGCGCGGTATCTACTCCCTCCATGGTTCGTCTCTCACCAGTGAGGTTGAGCTCAGTCTGGAAGATGGCAATGGTGACACAACCACAACGATGAATCGGAGACATGCTATTAACCAATTAGATTCTCTGTAAAAAAGACTAAATAGGATGCACAGAAGACTAACCTGAATTAGGCGAGAATGTTCTTGGTGTGCAGAAGAAGATGGGAAATCCCAAAGAAATCTAGCAAATAGTAATCTGTAATCATTCCATCTTGGGAAAGGTGCAAATGAGGCCAAGAGAAGACTAACTATATGGGGGGATAGCAAGCCAAAATGGGGAGCAGCTAGTGTATCTAGAGAATAGTGGTCAGCTATCATTTCACATTAAGGCTTTAGAAGAGCTTGTACGAGCTGTGCACAAGTTCATTCAAGAACTTACGCAGGGTTTCATCGTGCCCCAGAAGGAAGTGAGAAAGACCAGGCCTCAGGTTAGTATCTCTAGGAGGCCAAGGAAGGAAGGAAAGGGACAAATTGTGGTACAAACTTACGTTTAGAAGGTAGAAGCAATCGAAAAGCTTCACTTCAATTAACAGTAAATTACCGGTATTCTATAGATATCAATCAGTATAGCCTACGAAAGGCCTCAGAACGGGTCATTTCGGACGTTAGGAACCATGGACGAGACTTATCAGTATAGTTGGTGTGAAATGTGAGGGAGACTGTATGATCACGGACAACAGTTCTCGTTTATATATAACGTATCGTTCATCTGCAAAAAAAATTCTCCCTCCATTATTACCTACATATCTCCCTGTATCTGCTAGTAATACTATCTCCCCCGGTCCCTCCTATCCCTCATACATTTCCCGCCTTTCCTAAAAACCCAACAGGCCTTCTGAAAGCCTCATATATGCCTTCTGCGCCATTTATCGTCCTCTTTTGCAGGTGGCCTCTAGCTTGCTCCACTAGCGAGGAGGTCTCACTTAACTAACTCCTGTTTTTTTTTGCATTTTCATCCATGCCATTTTGGCTGTTGTGCATCCGTTTTGTACCTGTGCGCGTCCGGAACAACCTTGGCTGTCTCAGCACCCCATCACGCCCTTAGCACTCTCCCTTCTCCGTGATTTCTCCGTTATGGATTTTTTCCCCCTGGGGACGTTCTTCATGTCATAACATGGACTCTCTACCCCTGGTGCCAGTTCAGAACAACCTCGTCACTCCCAGCGTCCCATATCGCACTTTGCTCTCTCTCACTCCCCCTTGGTTTCTCCGTAATAGATTTCGCCCCCCTGGGGAATTTCATCATATCATAATATGGACCCTCTACCCCCAGTGTATGTCCAGAACAACCTCGTCTCTCTCAGCGTCCCATATCCCACTTTGCTCTCTCTCTCTATCCCCTTGATTCTCCATTATGAATTTCATCCCCTCGGGGTCATTCTTCATGTCATAACATCTACTCTCTACCCATGTACCAGCCCCAAACACAATTCTGTTTCCAAAGTATGCGTGCCAAATCTGTTTTATTTCACTGAAGCCCATATCTTTTGTGCCTCCTCTCATCCTTCTCCTGACATTCATGATTTGCTTGCCTTTCTGTACCACTCCTATTTGTCACCTCGGTTAGTTCACCATCAATATCCTTGTTTGTCTCAAAATGCACTGCTACGCGTCCCCTTCATACCATTTTTTGTTTATTTCTTTCCACTGTAAAGTTTTCAATAAATTCTCTTAAATGATTCTAAATCAATCCTACTATTTAGATACCAGCGGTTGTTATCCGTATCAGTAGTCTCGGGTACTAAATGCGCCATGTCCATGATCTGTTTGATACTAACGACTATCTCAGTTGTTCCGTTTGGGCCTTCCGTCTTCCGCCAAGTAACAGTAACAAGTTCTGGTATATCGCTGAGCTTCTCTGAGTTCTCAACATATAGTATATCTACTAATACCAGTCTATCTACTAAACCCGTTCTTGGGTCTCAAACTTTCATTATCCAAACCAAGTGGGCCGGATAACACCCGTTGAGTACTCCATAAACACTTCTATTACCCGAATCCACCCATACCCAATCATTCCTGCTCTGACCTATTGACCTCCAACCCTGGGTTCTGGTATACCAAAGAAGGTGCCAAGTAACCTCTCTCTCGTCCGGAAAGTTCTCTACCAGGACACATAAAAGCTGACATATCTCAACAAGACACTGTTTAACCGAATCCATATCAAAACGTTGGCTCACAGACGACGTCCATAGAAAATAATCGATTAAAAGATCCGGAAAATTTCTCAAACTCAGGTAGAGCTGGGAAATAGTTTCCAAGGTTGGTGTGAACTTATTGGTTGTTTAGTTACTAAACCGACTTGCCGTTTGTGCGGTTTGTTGCATACTTCATCTCGAATCGGACGCGATAGATCTGCTTGGATAATTATTTCATGAATTTTAAAGCTCTCAAGTCTAGAAAATGATCGTAGTATTTGTTGGCTTGAATCGTTTTTATTTGACCGCTGATAGCCCTGCTTGATCATTGTTTTGTGACTTGTTTCACCCGACTCAGTAGAATATATTTGAATGTTCCCAAAGCGCCATACATAGTCCCTGAAGTGACTCAACAGATGTATCTTAACAAAGTTAAAGGCTACATCCTCATTATATATATCTGCAACAATTCCATCTAAATGGCGACGTTGCTCATCCGCAATGCAACGTCTTTTGGCAAATGTAGCCCCCAAAAGGCGGTGTTGATTAAGTACTTCACTATGCTCACCTCGAATTCTGGCTGTAACCTCTCTCACTTTCCTGGCAGTGGACTTATCCTTTCGGTACTATTTAAAAACAACTTTGTGATTATGAAAGGCCTTAAGGAACCGTTCGAGGTATTGAATCGTCTCATCGGTATGGCTTGTATATTGTAACATTAGAGTAAAATTGAGAATCGACCAGATACAGGTTAGAGCTTTCATGAAAATAGGACGTTCTGCAGCACTCGGACGACGCAGGGAGGCTGCAAAACATCGTAGTATCACTTTAACCAGATTCTTCATCTCTTTTCCAGTCCACTGAGAGATCCGACTGTACTATTTCTTCGGTGCGGAATAGCCAGGATAAACATCTAAACTCTTCCAGATAGCATCGAATGCCTGTAGCCATTTGTATTTTTTTAGAAATCCGATAACCTATTTCATAATATGTGTTTGGAATATTCCCAGGTATACGACATGGAGAATATCTGGTTTGGGCAGGTCAGATTGCTGAACGTTGGGAAGCCCAAAAGATGCTAGGAAGCAGTTTGAAACCACAATCTGTTAGTTGTTGTTTGTCTTGCAGGTCGTTTTCACAGTATATGTTGAAGAGATGATGGGATTTCCTATAATCTCGGCTGGCTGCAGAACGTCTCAAATGGGACCCTAGTTGTTCTGGTCGTATGTCAAAGACAGCGCACTGATTTTCTTGAATACCATGCAAATTTACATTTTTCAAGTGATCCGCAATCTACACCGAGAGGCGTAAGAAACACAATCGGACCTTTCCATCGCCACATTCAACCTGAAGTCCAGAGTTCCCTAGTGCAACAATTGACGCAACGATCGCTTCCATCAAATCACAAAGAATATTATTGTTGACCTGCCTTTGCCGTGCATCTCTTGCTGCTACGCCCAGCATCTTTGGGGGGAAGCGCAAAAGCGCAAAAAGAATGCTTGCATGTGTCAAGGGTTTATTCCGTGTACTCGATAGGATATTTCCAATTGTCATATAGATTGGCCAAGCTTTCTTATCTCCCGAGAAATTGGTCAGACAAGTAACGTCTAAGGATCATATGTTTGGTACGAGTGTTGCTCCATTCGGTAATTCATCCTTTGCTGGCTGTTAATTTTGTGTCATAGTAAACGGTATGGTAGTGTTGTGGAACGTCGTATTTGAACCTACCTGTATCTCCCACCACCAATCAGCGGTATGCATTTCCAAATAAACTCTCTGAGGTGGTTCTTCACTATTCTATTACTTCACTGGTGCGTAAACTAAATCTTGAGCAAAACCTCTCTGACTAAGTAAATATTTAGCACAATCAATAGGATTGTGGAAAAAGAATTTCTGTTTTACGAAAGCTTCTTCTGGTCCTTCCTCGTCCAAAATTTCCTACTTTTGGTTAGAATAGGACATTGTAGGGTCCATTTACTTACAGCTTCGCTAAATGATATAAACCTCTCTTTCCAGCTCTTGATTCCCATACCTGATTGCAACTAATCAACGGCATCAAGGAGCCGATAAGCAGAGTTAATATTACTGCTCTCAGGCCCCAAGTCCTTCTTGAAATATCTATCCATGTGATCCTTTGGTACCTTTGCTTTGATAAACCACCGAGCAAGCTCAAAGTCCTTCTTGCTTCTGAATGGTGACCACATCTCATCTTCAGATCTTTCGGGCTGTACAACGTCCCGTAGTGATCTTCCCGTAGTGTAGTGCCTCATCGGTATTGGTAGTCCAACCCATAGTGTGCTTTCTTCAGTGTCTGAATAATTAAGACTTTCCACGTCCAAATCGGCAGCGTTTATATAGAGATGGAACTCATTTGCTTCAATATTTGTTTCAGATGTACTAAATTCTTCCCAGAGTAGATTGAAGGTTAGGTCAGAGTAGGCAGGCTAGGGGATTGGTGCATGCCGTTTTTTGTCGCAAATAGGCTGTACAAAGTCAAAATGCGCTGTTTCCATATGCTTCTGGTACCAGGTACTTGACTTGTATTTTCTTCTGCAGTACGGGCATTGAGACACTTGTACCATTCTACAAGAAATTAGATTTGATACACAGTACAAAAGAGACGCGAAAATCAAACCTTCTGCTCAAGACTGATCTCACTGTGCTTGAACGCGTGTGGTATTTGAATAACTAGTTCGTTACCGGAAATGTGCTATAGATAGATGTTATTGTAAGCAAAAACGTCCAAATAGGATGAAATTCGTCGTCACACGGTCTGTTCAGTAAATTCGAGATATTTCAAGGGATAGAAACAATATGTGAACTTGAAAAACTGTCAAGGTGTGTCGTGTGGCCTGTTTGTAATGCAAAGGCCAACTGTTCGGGTAGGTCTCACCTTCCCCTGAGCAGGATTGTACTAGTATTCATACTTGAATAACGTTCTGTGGATCAAAACTCCCTTTTCACATTACCTTTGAGACTAAACCAACGTAGTGCGTTGGAGGTCGTGCGGGCATCAATATGAACGCCGGCCCAGGGCCACGACCGACTCCTACAAATCTCGAGAAGACCTTACTTATCACTTATATCTATGATTACTTTTTAAAAAATGATAAGCCATGTGAATTGTACCCTAAATCTCAGGTGTACTTTATTCAGCGTATTGCAGACTTTGAGAGGGCCAAACCTAATGGCAAGCGCTCATCTTCCATACTCTAATATTCCTTCTCCGAACCCACATCCAGAAAGCAGGGGTAGTCACAAGCCTGCCTATTACATCCTTGTACCTTAAAGCATTCTTAAAATGCTTGTTCATGTTTGTTCTACCCATCTTTTCAAGTGTACTAGCTTATATTGGTACATATTTGCCTCACGGCAACTGTACATCTGTACTTTTTTGTACAGGCACAGAAGGACTTTCTATGTTCAAATTGGGACATTTAACAGTCTCTTTCAAACTGGTTTGAGTTGTTAGAACTCTTGATACTACGACAAACAGCTTGAATAGTACGCTCTGCCTTATATAAACCCCTCGCTACCCCGGGATTTTCCTTCTCCACTGCTTCATTAACTTCTAATCAATCTAGAGCTTCTCATCGTCCTTCTTAGTCCTCCAAAAACAACTTTTCCCTTCACAACAATACATTATATATAAATGAGAACTGTTTTCCGCGATCATACAGTCTCACTCATATTTCACACCAACTATACCGGTAAGTCTTGTCCGCGGTTCCTAACATCCAAAATGAGCCATTCTCAGGCCTTTCGTAGGGTATACTGAGTGATATCCATGGAATACCGGTAACTTACTGTTAATTGAAGCGAAGCTTTTCGATCGCTTCTAGCTCCTAAATGTAAGTTTGTGCCACAATTCATCTCTTTTCCTTCTTCTTCAGCCTTCTAAGATACTAACCCGAGCCCTGGTCTTCCTCACTTCCTGCTGGGGCACGATGAAGTGCTGCGTGAGTTCTTGAATGAACTTGTGCACGGCTTGTACGAGCTCTTCCAAAGCCTTAATGTGAAAAGATAGCTGACTACTATTCTCTAGATACACTAGCAGCTCCCCATTTTCGCTTGCTATCCCCCCCTATAGTTAGTCTTATCTTTGTCTCATTTGCACCTTTCCCAAGATAGAATGATGACTGATCGCTATTTGCTAGATTTCTTTGGGATTTCCCATCTTCTTCTGCATGCTAAGAACATCCTTGCCTAATTCAAGTTAGTCTTCTGTGCGTCCTATTTAATCTTTTTTACAAATAATCTAATTGGTTAATAGCATGCCTCCGATTAGTAGACGTAGTTGTGTCACTACTGCTATCTTCCGGACTGAGCTCAACCTCACTGGTGAGAGATGAACCCTGGAAGGGAGAAGATACAGTGCCGTTCGCACATATATTCTCCAGAAGTGGAAGGAGAGGAATATCACCTCTCGCATGCAGGCCGGTGACACTTTGTGGAGCGAAGTTAAGACGGAGACTGTCGCACACATTACTCTTAGAGGCTTCCAAGCCAATTTCAACTCCCCCCGGAACAGCCAATATCGGGCCTTCTACCTTGCTCTGGATGCTCTTATCATGGACATCCTGAAGAAGGTAGCTGAGTCTCATAGGAATGCCAGACTTAATTCCGATGCAGAGGAAGAGAGGGGAGATGGGGCCACTGGCGGTACATCTGTATCCGGATTGAGAGACGAAAAGGCCGTTACTCATCCTCAACCGACCATTCACGAGGAGAAACAGGTAAGAATAATATTCATTTTGACCACAGATGCCGAGCCTGTACAGGCTCGCCACTTCACATGGATAAACTGTGGTAACAACGCTATGGCAAACAAGAGTTGGCTGGTGGTTCTCAGGCACTACACTTTACAGGAGCTCAGCGAAGCTGCCTGTCGGTAGATAGAGGACAGCGAGCACCCCCGGCAGTTCATTGGAATTCTCAGCGACATTCAAGGCCTGAATGTCACTCCCGACAGCGCCAACCAGATTGAGTTGATCGATAACGATCAGGTCAATGCCGGGCTTCGTCTCTCCCAGTACTCCAACCTTACTGTCGCCTGCTTCATCTACCAGGCAGCTGTTGCCCCTCCTGATAGTGGGGACCCGTTTCGTCCCAATACACCTCTTGTTGGACACAGCCGGAACTATTTCTTCCCCAGCCAATTCGACGTTGCCGAGTTCTACACTGAGCCAGAATCTCACTCTGATGAGGAGTATGATTTGGAGCGCCATGCAAGGCGCAGAAGGGCCTTTCCTAGGTCCCACAACGCCTGGCAGAGCAGAATTCTGAGCAATCATCGTAGGATTATGATTTGATTCCAGACCCACTCCCAGGACCTCATTTCACGCACCTGAGTGAGGCAGGGGCCAGCGTATATCAGCCGATATGCAGGACAACATGTCTCAATGGTGGCTCTTCCCGCAGGGATCCTACCTTCCAGGTGTGAGGTGTCAGTACATGACGCTATTGAGGAAGATCCTGATGATAATGGTTGGGGTAATGCGGTTGATGGGGGTGATGGGGGCAATGGAGGCAATTGGGGCAATGCCTAGGGTTAGATTGGGCCAGGCAGCGTCTTCTTTGGGCTTTTGAGTGGTTTTTTCTTGTGTTTTCCTGACTTTCTTAGGTTTTGCTTTCATTTCTATCCATGGGTTCAGTGCCGGGGGGGGGGTGGGGGCTTCTTTATGCCGGTTAGTGTCTTCTTGGGTCTTTCAGATAGGCTCTCTTTCATTTCACGGGTTTTTTCTTACTCTGTTTTGCTCTCGTTTCTATCCATTTGTTGGGTTTTCAGGGACTAATTTTGTGCTGGGCTGCGTCTTCTTTGAGCCTTTGGGTAATCATTCTTTGGTTTTCCGGGCTTTGCTTCTTTGCTTCTACTTTGCTTCTATCTATTAATCATTATCTTAATCCTATTTGTGTTGTCATCCAGCTTTTCTATATTTTACCCAGTAGTCTTAGATTTTAATCCTTTTAGTAGTCTTTTTATTTTTTGAATTAGTTGAGTGCAATAGAAAGCCTCACTGGGATGCTAAATATCCCTTTTATCCTTCATCCTATCCTAGTATGTATAATCCAATCTTTTGAAATGATAAGTTATGTTTATCCAAGCCCCGTATATGAAATCCTGTCCCGGCAATCCCTAATAGACAGTCTGTATCCGGCTCAGAGCCCTCCGTGCAAGTTACCTTTGAGACATTCGGAGGCCAAATGGCTATAGGATAGTCTCAGCCCATGCCAATGATTCTCACAGATCTTGGGTCATAGCTAGGAGTCTGTGTAGTAATAATAACATCAAGCTTGTTCGTCCCAAATACGACACTGTTCGTCCTCAATACAACACCGTGAGTTCGATTCCTGTCGAGACTTTTATCTCTACATCTAATTCCTTTTTCTCCTCTAGATCTTTCATATAAACGCGCAATCATGAATGGAAATATGAGGAGAGGTTAGTCATGCATCCTGGAGGCCAATGTGACCTCTATCAAGACTTAAATATCCCATTCTTGACCAGAGTAGTAGGAATAGCCTCCAAGGCCAGGCATCATCATCGAGACTTCCAGTAGGCTTCGCGGATATTGCAACCCCAGCACTGGAAACATACTGACCAGTTCATTTTGAGGAAAAGCAATCTACAGATGTTGATGATAATGACATTCCTCATAGATGTCGCCGATGGGATAAACAACGTCCTGCTGAACCACTCCCGCTGGCACTTCCCCGGAGGGTCAGGAGCCGGTTAAGATATATAAGTAAATCTAATAATTTTTTCAATTAACATGCTTATAAGAAAGAGTATAGAGGACACCCCAACGCCGGTTCTAAATGGCCCTTCACAGGGGGTTCTAAATGGCCCTTCGCTAGGGCTTGCATCACAAGAGCAGGTAGCACAATTCCATTTCGGCTATCTCAGAGATGATTCATCATAATTCTTACCCTATATTCCTGAAATGCCTGAAGAGGAAGAAATTATGCCGTCCCATTCACGACATAGTATAGCTGATCCAGACTTTCCTGGGTCTAATATCGGGACCCCTATAACACTATCGACAAAAAGCAATACATTGCAGGGTGAGGTGAGGATAATCTTTGAGAATGCTGCAAATATGGTCCGGTATCATACATGGTTTGTTAATCCCTTTGTAAAGCCTGCTGAAAACGATACCCTTCCGGAAGGTTATTGGGTAAAGGCAGCTAGAAAGTTAGGTTGGGGAAATAGGGTAATGGAAGGGCAGGCAATGGCTTCTGTAAGTCTTTTAATTAATGAACAACGTCCTATTAGAGACCGATCACGGCTAATTAGATACATTTAGTTGTAATCGAGAAAGTCTAGCCCCAGGTCACATCTAGTTTCACAGCGCAAGAACATGATTGAGGACCTGTATGACTTCTCGCAAAAATGACCAGTCGAAATAAAGGCACAAGTTGCCTATTTGCTCAAAAATGATCGGTTTACATGCCACCCAAGTAAACAACAAGTTAGTAAACTCAGGTCATCCCCTGTGAGACCAGATAAGGCTTACCCAGACAGGACTGTAGTTGCCGCTTTTCTGCGCCAGAGATAGCAAAACTCTTGTTTTATTAGTGGTACCGGGGTTCGAGAATGTGAGGCAGGACCGATAAATCATTTCTGAATCGTACTAACGACGTCCTGATATACCTTACCACGGCATGTCTATATCATTCTGTAAAGACTTGGAGTTCCTGATCATTTGTTCAACCTCCAGATTTTTCCGCTCTTACAGCACAAAGTTAGTATTGACTTGTTTAAAGGTTCAAATCCGCCATTGTCAAGCCTATCGTCCTCACTACAAAATTTAGATTTTTATCTTCGACAGTGAGCTAGCTGGCAAAGACTGCCACCAGGAGTGTGAAATAAAGTAGTTCAAGATACAAAAAAACCTATTAAGAAAATGCTGCGGGAGGGCGGATTGATACCTGATCTGGAGTCTCGTACCCCAGTGGAGAACAGAGAATCCGCAGCATATTTGGATTTGCAGATTTCAGGCGATCAGGAAAGCGGGGTGGAGGGCGATCATTCAGATCCTGAAGCGGGGGAGGCAGTTGTAGCTCCCGAAGAGGATTTGAATGTGGACGCCTAACGTCCTATTTGGGACAAATATAGATTTAAATAAAATAAACAAATAAAAGAGCTTATTGTTATTATTATTATTATTATTATTATTTTGAATATGCCACTTAGAGTTAGACTTCAACCCAGTTTGTGAAAAAGGACATTAGGGGAAACTCGCTTGGGGCTGAGAGCAAGTCCCAAAGAGCCATAAAGAAGGCAGGAAGGCGAGAACAGTGAAGGAATAAGCCAGCGCAAGGCCACGCATCATTAAATAATGGACGGTCCTCATCGCGAAAGCGACGAATAGCGTCCGCTTAGATATTGTATAAATGGAGAAATTATTGCGGCTAGATTAGGTTATAGGGCAATGGCAAGGAGGAAGTGGACAAATAAGCGAGAATTAGGAAAGTACAAGAACTATGGGAGACAGTGCATTGCGGACGTTTGGAGTCACGAAGAGTTTGTCAATAGGAAATTCAGAACAGGATATTTGGATCAACAAGGGAACAATGCGTGGTGTAAGAGGTAATGCCGGATGAGATACAGGGGAAATGGTCAAAGCTGAAATGGACCATACAACGGCATATTTGGGCTGTAGGGAAGCATGATTGAGTCATGGGGCAGAAATCCATAACGGAACAATTCCTGACGCGAGAGGTAATCCTGGATAAACTAAAGTAGTAGAGTCAAGGGCGAATGGACCGTGCAATGGCTCAAAGAGGACAAAGTGCGTCCAGAAAACCTTCTATGACAACGAAATTACCGACTTAAAAAAAATGCCCCATAACCCCGGATTTATTCCGGAGTTATAGGGCATAGACAAGAGATACAACAACTTGAGTTTTATAATTTGGCCCCCCATACCCCCTATCCCTATGAGGTATGGGGGTCTAATGTGAACTTTTGCTGATGAACGGGAAAACCGGACCCCAAAACTCCCCCTTGACAATAGAACAAAAGAAACAACATTAATATCTCAGAGTGCTCTAACAGAATCCCAACTGTAAAAACCTAGCCTAATCTAAGAAAATAACTAACAAGGGGCCAGAAACAGCTAACACCAAGCAAAACCTAGCACATTACTCTGTAACCCAAGGCGTTGACATCATCCAAGAAGGCAGTGCAATACCATGACTAAGCGTAACTAATGAGTGTGGGCGAGCAAACCCACGGGGGTGGGGGGGCAACAGGCCCGGGGGAAGAAGGGGGTAGTAGGGTACCAGCCAATGAGTGGATATTTTGGCTGTAACCGAGCCACGAAACGAGACTGAGTGGAGGAGAGGAGGAGTGTACCAAGGTCAGTAACGCGGGAGCCGACAACTACCAAGTGGTTACATTTTTCGCGATACAACTGTACCGACCAAAGCGTTCAGGAGGGAGTACAATACTGGAAAGCAAGGCCACCAGTGTCACTACTTCACAGATCGCCTGAAGCTAGACGACTTCAAACTGGTATGACGAGGGGTTGCCCACCGTGCAAATGCTAAGCCAGAACGTGAAACAAAAGTGAAAGAAGAGGAGGATAGAGTTGGGCTGCCCATACAAGGGTGCTCGGAAGATGCAGCTCACTAAGCGTGTGGGGGGGTGATGGATCTGACCATGATTTCTCATAGTATTGAGATTTCAATCCCCGGAGGTGTAGAGGAGATAGTTCGTAACACAAGAGATCTTAAGGACCGTCTTTTTATACCTATTCTTCCCACAACCCTGACCCTCATAACTCACATCTTCTCATCACACGACCCTATAACTCTTAGTAAGTCATAGTGTGAAATCCATCAGCTGACTTCTATGAGTCACTGTGCAATAACCCAATAACCAATCAAAACACAATAAACCAGTCATGCGTACAACTCGTATCACATCCGTGACACCCATGACTCATAACTATGAGTCTTGTGCTAAAGTCATAATCATATGACCACAATCGTAAGTTATGTCAAAACAATCAACCAATCATAACAAAGGAATGACATACTATCGCCTTGTCATGTGAAAGTACTAAAACCTTATGACTCACAAGCCTGAGTCTTGTGAAACCTCCTTGCAATCCACCTCACTTACTCTCTGTTTGTGACAGTATTGCCGCTCCAGTCACAGCCTGTAAAGTAGCAAATACACAAAACTGACTTCGGAGAACAGTCCCCCAACACCTATTTGTCACCTAAACCACATAACCTATGGAAATAGTAGAAACTATTGGTATGCACTATGGCGGGAAGGTCAATTATGAGGCAGTCAGACTCACCAAAGCTGCCCTAATTACTGATTAGCTAGAACACCAACACGACCTCTTCCACAAAATACCCTCCTACCTACAATTACTTCTCCAGCATAATGAAGGATTATACGGTGATCTTCATACAACTACGGATGCGAATGCCCATGAGAGCTTTCAGCGTCTGTTTATTTGCCTCAGGCAATCAAGGGAGTCTTTTAATCAATAACAAAATTAATGCCTGTTGATGGCACTTTTCGTAAGGCCAGATTTGTGCACACTCTATTATTGGCTATAACTATTGATGCTAATAGTAATATTCTTTTACTTACCTGGGGAATTGTGGAGAATGAGAATGAATTCTCGTAGAGGTACTTTCTTGAGTATCTCAAAAAGGTAATTCCTGAGTCTGAATGCATGACTCTGATTAGCGATCAGGATAAGGGTCTTCTGGCTGCAGATGCGGTAATGGGAAATGGAGTTACCTGTACCTCTTGTTGATTTTAGTTAAAGAAAAAATTTTGTAAATGATATACACGTAGCCTAAAGTCCTACTTTTGGCGGATAGTGCATGCCAAAATCAGTGATAGCTATGAAGCTGCTATTTCTGAACTGCCGGAGTTAAGTGGTGGAGCTGCTCATTATCTCACCAATATTGATAAAGCTCTTTCGGTAATAGCTTTTTTTCCAGGCCAGAGCTATGGCCATAAAATATCAAATATTATCGACTCTAAAAATAAGATACTAAAGTAAGAACGCGAGCTCCCGATCCTCAACCTACTCAATGAAATTTGGCTATATACGATAAATCAGCAAGCGTAGCGATCCTACATAGCCAGCACTCAGGAATAACAACAAAATTGGTCTGACTTCGTACTTGGTTACCTTACAATATCACATTCCTGGACTTGCAGAAATACTGTCAACATAGCTAATGATAGATTATTTATTGTTCAGCAAATCAACAATAAGCAATTTATTGTTAATCTTGAAGCCCAAACTTGCACATGCGGGCACTATCAGGAAAATGGTATCCCATGCGGACATGCTCTTAGTTCTATTCACCATCTTAGTCAATCGGCAAATACCTATATCTTGGATGCATTTTCGCTCACCACTCTTCGAAACACCTACAGAAGCAACTTCAGTCCTATTTTACTTGCGGATATCAATAGTTTTAAACTTAACCCACAACCAGTTCCTCCACCCTGCCTTTCCCCATCAAAGTTACGCCCCAAGCTCGGATGACCAAAGGTGAATCCTACTATGCGTCCTAGCTACTAAAGTTGAATTACATAAGCCCAGAGCAATATGGCCCCTATTCCAGAAGCCAAACCCCTTAGGCCAACAGGTAAGCAAACCTGCCAGAATTGTGGTCAGTCTGGGCATAATCGCCCTACTTGTACACATCCTAGACTTGAGCTTCTACTTTAGTTTTAGTTTGTTTATTTTTCTTTCATACCTGTTTGGATATTGGGGGAAGAGAGGACTGGGTTGTGCCCTTGGAAAGTCAGAAGCAGTGGTGGTTGGACAGGTGACGCCCGTTTTTTCTTTTTTTTTTTTGCAATGTGTTTGGACTTTATCGCTTGGACTATGGAGGTCCGTACATTGGGGGTCATAGTTTTGTTTCCGGAGGGTATGTTTTGGCCAAGGAGGGTATGGGAAAGGTATGCGTTGGGCCGAAGGGTATGGGAAAGGTTTTCTCTCTCGAGTACACTTAGCGACCATGACCCCCCGCACAACTATTTTAATGGCTTGTCTACCACTTCTAGTTGATTAATCTTTGCCGAGACAATTCCCCCAGCCTCATCTTCACCAAATTTAATATTTTTCCTCCAACTACAATATTATTGATAATATTATGCAAAATTTAGATAGTAATACAATAGAATTAAGATCAAGATATCCTCCTCCGACATAAGAGCTTCTAGTACGCGTAAAGTCAATCAAGGGCCACAAGCAGGCATGCGAGGAGGAACGAGTATGCGGCGGAGAACATGAGCGCAAAAGGGAAAGCTGGGGCAGTGGAAGCAATACGATCCAGAACCCGAAAGAGTTGGTTGGATGCGCAATGCCAGTGGCTAAGAGGTAAGGGAGTTTTCTATAACCGTGATTTCCCTTTTGTTAGCACGGGAGTCTAAGACATGAAAAGGGTGATCAGAATCTTCTCTGCTTGGGCGTTTCGTTTCACTTTGCCGTTCGTTTCACTTGAATACCAAGGTTTCTTTCATACTTTATCACTCGAAAGCCTGCAAGTCGCCCAGGCCGGGCCCGGCTTTGGTTTTGGAAAGCCGGTTTCCCACAGTCCGGCCCGGCCGCCTCCGAAAAAGCCTGGGTTAGTCCGGCCGTACCCAAAGCCGGACGGACAGGCCGGTTGGGAACACTGCAATCACCCAGCCCAGTCTACACGTGGCCTCTAGAAATGAAATCAATTTGTCCACTTCTCGAAGTGAGCGATAGGGAAAATTGAAGCCAACTACTCGCTTGAGTCTTGAATTTTAACAGCAGTTGAAACTTGGTGGCGACTGGCGTCTGAGATCAAACACCAACAGTAATTTTGGGCTGTGGGGTTATGTCGTTTGTCCCAAGGCTCAAGATTCCATAACCAGTAGTATTTCAAGACCCTCAGGACTTGGGCATCGGTTGGTGCATTGCTATAATAGATACAGCAACTCTAGGCTGATTAGTGAATTTCAAGAACGCTTGATGTCTCAGCTTCCTCTATCCCTCTCCCGGAACTCGTCCAATCACTCGCAGTTTCACTGACTCTCAAGTGCTTTCAACTCGATTTCATGCTGCCTATCTCATTTCTAATATATCTGCCAGACAATCCCACAACACGGAAGAACCCCAGATACAAAGGACCAAAACCGAAAACCACCACACCATTCTCATAAAATAACATCTCAATCCAACAACCAACTAACATGACCGGCTCACCCCTCCCTCCCACTTCCCCAGTGCCCGAAACCCCTACACTTCCAACTGCTCCCAAAATCCCCATGACACCCCGCCCAGCCCGCATCATGACACCCCACCCAGCCCGCATCCTCCACTCACCTACGCCCCAAGCCCTCCCCCGCCACACCTTCACCCCCATTGCGCAAACCCCAGACAGAAATCGAACCCCGACCAGAAATTTCCGCTTCCGCCGCCGCCTCCGGTCCTCCATTATAGAGAGCAGCCTATCCCGCACGCCCACTCCCACGCCCACTCCCACTTCCAGCCCTAGCACAACCCCCACCACCTCCCCCACTAACAGCCCCACCCCACCCCGCCACTGCACCCCCTCATACACAAAAGCCCAAAAGCACATCACAAACCTCCGCTCCATCCTCTCCCGCGTCCACGCCCTAAATCTTAACCCCCGCCGCTTCACTCCAGAAATCCGCAAGAGTCTAGCGGGGATAGAGTGGGGATTGTATGTCTTGCTGGAGGGCGGGGACGTGTATCAGTATCTATTTCCGAAGAAGGAGGGGAGGGGGAAGGGGGTTTGGATGGATGCTGATATTGAAGGGTTGGTGAGGAGGAGTGGGTTTTGGGTTAGGGTTTGGAGGGAAGTCAAGGGTGTTGTGGGGGATTTTGAGGAGGCGGAGGGTTGGGGTGTGGAGGTGGAGGTGGAGGGGGAGGTTGGTAAAAAGAGGAAGAGAGGGGAGGAAGAGGAGGAGGATGCCGAGGGTAAAGTTCAGTGTGCTAAGAAAGGTAGGGGTTAAAGAGGGTGAGTAGAGAGCAGCAACAGCCTTGGTAGCTTATTGGGGTAAGTGGCAAGTTGGTATTTTTATTTTATTTTTTCTGCAGCTTAGCTATTTAGCTATCTAACTAGACCAGCAACATTATAATCTTTCTTTTGTCTATCACACTCATTTAGGTTTTTTTTTACAAATATTTTCTGGTTATTTACATCGCACAGGATCGAGCTTAACTTAGCTATGATAGTAAATCCTCTCGGTCGCCGAAATAATAATACTTTCCCTTTCTCCTTTTTCTCGGATACCGCGGTGCTTTAGAATAATCCCTCCTGGGTAGTGTTTTGGGCAAATGTGATGGCGGGTTGTACCGGTCAGTCGAGGTTCGTCGTGGAGAGTAAACGTTATGGTAAGTTATGGGTATTTGTGGATCTTGCTGCTCATTTACATATTTACATACACAGGCGAGTTGTCCGGATGCTAGATAGTTCATGAGGCCTATTGGAGGGGAAGAAGATCACATTTGGTGTCAGATATATTGGTTCCGTGTTCATTTCAGAAGACCAAGCGAGGACTCTTGAGCCACGCCTCATATTTTGGTGTTGGAAATTGCAGTTGTAACGCCGCACCTGATGCGGGATGTGCCACTTGATGCGGGATGTGCCCGCATGTCATGGCCGCACTGGGTCACTTACGCACTAGTCAATGGACGCGCAAGCCACCCAATGTTTCCATCGTGTTCTCTTTCTTTCCTTTCTCTCATGTCTTTTCCTTCTCTTAACCTTTCCTCTCAATTCTTTCCTTTTTATAAATCAATCACTACGGTTTTCATCTCCACTCAATAAAAGCTATTCCTCTCCACTGTGTGAACCCGTACAGTAAACCATTACCTCCGCACCGAAGATTTTCAACATTTGGGGCGATATATCTCCCGAGTGATTATTTGTGAAGAACGAGTGGATGGCCCCGTCCATACCGGGGAGAATAAACCTTGGGGAAGGGGAGCGATTTCACGTTAAACTATGCCAGGAAAACACGTCCATTTAACCGGCTACAAATTCCATCATTGGGCCAAAAATGGCTCAGCGGGTTCTCATCACCAAATACATGAATCTCGATTCCGCATTTCGTAATCCAAAATCCTATCCAGTCCTATCCCGGCGCCAAGCACACCTTCCATACCTCTAAGCAGCTCTCACTCCCTCCATCTCCACGTCTCCCTGTTCCCCCTCCCCTTCCGCTGGGACATCCTCCAAGAAAAGTCCCCAATCCAAAACTTCAAACTCGCGTAACACGCCCTCCAAAACTGCCACACCCAGTCTCAACATGTGACTCTTCTCCCCGCCTCCACCTGTAGTCCCTGCCCGCGGGGATACAAGATACTTCTCCGCTTGGACCAACTCAGAGGTGTTAAACGGGACGTTGACGGTGATTATTATGTCAGTCGTTTGCTGCGGTAGTCGTATCAGCGTCATTAATATCCCGATAAAGTATTCCGGGTTCTCGCTGGGCCGGGAGGAGGTTGTTCCGGTTATCATGTAGGTTGATTTGTCCGCCCTAGGTGCATACGAAATGATTTTTCTCAATTCCCCTCTATCGGACGAAAGTTAGAATTGGGGAGGGGTAGGGGGGGGGGGTACATTTTCGGAAGAGTTATGGTTTCTTTGGACACTACAGCGAAGGAACGACCTTGGTCGTCGGCGACGTCTTGGAAGTGTATGTCTAGGGCCTCTAGATCGCTGGGGGCTTGCACCCGTTGGTTCAGGTCGATTACCACACTGATGTCCATTCCTTCCTCCATAGAGACATAGACTTCCTGAGTATCTGGGATTTGACGAAAATCGCTATTTTTATTCATCCACTCATATTAGAAAATTTAATGGCCCTAAACAGCATTTTAGAGACGGTTTGGGGGAGAGGGGGGTTACGCTGCGTCTCTGAAGCCTTGCGGCATAGCAGCTTTAATCGCTCCGCCAAACAGCTCGACGGGCGTGAAGGATGGAGAAGACATTGCTCTTGGGAACGTTCTTTTGTTTGTTGGTTGGTTAGTTTATTTGTCGCAGTTCGTTCTTTCTTGGGTAGTGAAATATCGTGAGTGACGGAAGCAACGCTGGTCCCAAGAACGGGCTGGTACTAAGGGCGTATGCTTTCCAGCGGGTTTTTATAGATATGGTATGACTGGACCTACCCCTCAGCATTTGTAATACCGGTCGGGACTTTGCCCTCTGAGTCTACAGTATGAGAACCCCGGCACTTCTAGCGCCTGAGCCATCATCCCTCTGACTCAACGCAAACATCCCAGTCACACACACACAACACTGCGGCTCAAGGTGGGTATCACGTGACGACAACATAATTTCAACTTGCCTGCAGATCGCGCAACCAAGCGAGAGGAATCAACCACAATTGGCAACCAGCAAGCTCTCATCGTCACCAAAATGAGCTCAACAGAAATCGATCCCCCAACTCCTAAACTCCTCATCAAACAGGGCGCTGAAGCACTAGTCTACAGCACAACCTACCTCCTTCCACACATCCCTGCCCTGCTAAAACACCGTCCATCGAAGCGATACAGACACCCAACCCTCGATGCGCGCCTCACAAAACATCGCTGCCTTTCCGAATCCCGCCTCTTGATCCGTGCTCGCTCCCTCGGGATCCCGGTTCCCGCGGTGTATTTTGTCGATGAGAGTCGCGGGGAGATATTCATGGAGTGGATTTCTGGGAGTTCTGTCCGGGAAGTACTAGACGAGACCCTTGCCCGGGAAGGTGGAGAAGCGGTGGTTGACCGGATGATTGTTAAGGTTGGCACGGCGGTGGGGGCGCTGCATGCGGCCGATATTGTGCATGGGGATTTGACGACTAGTAATATTATGGTGAGGGATAGTGAGGGGGAAGAGGCTGTGGGATTTGGAGAGAGGGAGGTTGTGTTGATTGATTTTGGGCTTGGAGCTGTGTCCACGCAGGATGAGGATAAGGCTGTTGACTTGTACGTTCTCGAAAGGGCATTCACCAGTACACATCCGAAGGCGGGGAAGTTGTTCCAGGACGTCCTCAAGTCCTACGAACGGAGCTACAAAGGGGCAAAGGTTGTCTTGCGGAGATTGCAAGATGTCAGGATGAGAGGGCGAAAGAGGAGTATGATCGGATGATATTCTAAATGCAACTCCAGAGTACAGAAATCTCGATCTCACTGCCGCCTCTAACATGAACCATGTATAGAAATGTGATATTCTAAGGATTTTGGTTACCGGTTTTTGTTACACTTCTAGCTACCCAAACCCCGCTAGTTAGTCTTCATCCCAGTTAGGGTTTGGCCCAGGGGGCTTTGGCCCGCCGGCCTGCCTGGCAACAATGATCTGGTCTACCGCGAGAACTGTTCGGGCAGCCTCAGTTGCCAATTTGATGGCCGAGCCCTTGGCCACGAAGAGGTCAAGTATACCATGTTCTTTAGCATCAAGAATCCCAGTACCTTTCTCGTCCTTTGATGCACAGTTAGCAAATAAGTTATTGCATCGACATATTTACGAAACCTACCTCAAGGTCCACGCCAGCAGTCCAAGAATCCCTCTTGTGGTGAGCAGCGTAGAGTTTACTCAAGACCTCAGTAGCATCAAGGCCGGCGCTCTCGGCTAGCGTACGAGGAATAACCTCAAATGCCTCACCATACTTCCGAATAGCATGCTGGAGGAGACCGGGTGTCTTTTCCCCATGAGCAACTATCCTCTCAATCAACTGCATCTCTGTAGCCCCTGCACCAGGGACGAGACGAGGGTCTCGGGAGATGGCCTTCACAGCATTGACACCATCATCCACAGCTCTCTCAACATCATCTAAGTGATTCTGAGTAGCACCTCGAATAACAATCGTCGCAGTCCTAGTTGTCTCATTTTCTATTCCCACGTTAGTAATTGTACACAGTTGGACATGTAGACTTCCGCACCTTGGCGGAAAACTGTTACTCGATCGCCACCAATCTCTTCAGTCTCTACAACATCAACCGTTCCCATCTCATCTGGCATGGGAGCACCTAATCGAGCCAACGGAGTGGCGCCTACAACCCGACACAGCCGTCTAAGCTCAAACTTGCTGAGAATCTTGATGACCAAGATACTGTAGCGGCTGAGATAATGCATAGCCAATTCCCCGACTGCTGATCCGGCAACTACCACCCTGATTCCTGAATCGTGTATTTCCTTAATGATAGTCTCCAACTGTGATTCTTCCCCTTTGGTGAAATCCAACATCTCTTTTGCATTGTGGAGTAGTACGGTCCCCTTGGTCTCCGTCTGAGAAATATCGATGGGGCAGGAGAATATAGCAACCTTAGCTTTCAGGGCCTTCTTGATTGTACCCTCTGGCTCTCGAGGGAAAACCATCCCTTTCACGACACGACTCTCAGGAAGTGATGAGCCCATAATCTTAACTACCCGAATATTATCGACATTGAAATTAATCGGGTTTTTGGGTAGAACGGCAAGAACAGCTTGGGCAACCAGGGGGGCGAGCAAGTCTTCGTTTCCGTATTGTTTTGACGCGATAACGGTCCTGATAGCCTTGGTGAGCTCGGCCTCCGATTTGATATCCGCAATCTTATCAATCACAAGTTCTAATGAGAAGGTAATGTCAGTAAGTTACGCGAACGCTCACAAGCCCGTAGAAAGCTAACCTTCTAAAGTCTTCAGGGCAAAGTCTTGGGCCTTCTCATATCCATTAACTATCTCCGACGGATGCAATCCAATTCTGATTAATCCTTCCGCCATCTTCATCAACTCCCCAGCAAGAACAATGACTAAATTCGTAGCATCACCCATCTACCGACTCAATCAGTTCCAGACCCCACAAAAAATATATAGACCATGCTTCATACCTCTGCCTCTTGCTGCTGACTGGCCATAACAACCAGTTTGGCAGCAGGGTGCACAACCTCCAACTCCCGTAGAATCGTCGCGGCATCAGACGTAAGGATCATTTTCTGCAGATGGTTGATGACAATCTTATTCCGGCCATAGGGTCCGAGAGAAGTTTGTACAGTCGAAGCGATGGCCTGGCAGGCATCTATGTTCCTGATAACCGCTCCGTCCTCGCTCGCGTACCTGTCCCACGAATGAACGCCGTAAGTAATTCCCTAGGAAGGAAAAAAGGTCGAGGACAGGGGAGAAACAAACGATTGATAGCCTTGTTTAAAGAGCCCACTACCAGGGGCGGATGGAATTTGTAACGACATCGCTAATAGAAGATAGTTGGTTGGGGAAGAGTATCGGGGGTGGGCCTTCCTTCAGTGGATGTGGGAGGTGCGGCGGGGTGAATATTTGTTGCTTGTCTAGCGAAAAAGTTAGTGCCTGAAAGATTTAGTCATACTCCTCCCTTATCATCACAGTCTATCACTCATTTTGAGACCTTCTACCAACTACCGGCGATTGGGACCTTCGGCTTCGAGACCTGGGAGAGTTCGTAAGAGAACTCGGCGAATGAAACTTCTTCGGTCTGGCGCTTCGGTGATAATAGCTAGTGGACAAGACCCAAGTTACGCTCTAGGCTACTACATACTACACTATCCCGCCCTGACAGTTTTTAACGAGAAATTGTTTTATACAGCATGAAACTACATCATGAAACCGGTAAACGAAGAAAAAAGAAACCTAATCCAAACTTTTATATGAACAAACCATTTCCAAACCTCGCTACGCCATAGGACGGAGCCTAACGCCTGTGTGTCTTTCCCATGCCACGCTTTCCCGAGAACTATTGTGATAGTCAGTGAACTGCGAAATAGGTAAAGATGAAGTAAGAATTATAAAACATACTAGATGTTTAGGCAAGCTAGCGCTAACGTGTCTGTCACTCTCCCCCTGCCTAGCCATTCTGTTCATCCTCTTCTGCTGCAACTTGGCTAGTTTCTCAGCCTTGGTTCTGTTAGACTCATCGGCAATACCATCTTCACGCCTGTTGATGCTCCTTGCCCGGCTCTTCGCACGCTCAATAGGTGTCATCTTGTTCTTGGCGCCGGAGCCCTCATCAAGGTCCATAGCATCTGTATCTTTTGCAGCACGTGCTGCTGCTCTCCCTCTGGATATCGATCTTGCCCTTGCAACAATATTAGAAGAGTCTAGACCAAGTTTGTCAAGGTGTGTCTCCATGTCACTGAGTTTCTTCCCCTGGCCAGCACTCCTGGGGATCACGGCACGGTTCTTGGTACTCTTTCTAGAGCGAGCGGCGTTACGGATAAGTGCTTGCTGCTCGCGAATATAGTCGGCCTTCGTGCGGATCTCTGCTTCTTCTTCGTCCTCAATATCTTCAGGCTCGTCATAAAATCCACTCTCTTGGAGCTGCTCCTCCTCGGCCTCAAGCTCTGCAAGCTTTTGTTCGATATCGGGATCGATGAAATCGTAAACATTCTTGCCATCATAAATCTCGGGAATCTTATCCATTTTCCAATCAGGATTTTCCAGCAAGTAGTTCTCTATCATCCTTAGTTAGTTACAGTTGTCATGCAGGATGGGAAAAAGGAATTTCTCACTCTTAAGATTGACGTTGTAGACGCCGGCACCTCCCTCTTCAGCCTCAATATCCCTCTCCAACTTGCGCCTCTGAGGGTCTTCTTTGTCATACCTCTTCCTATTAAGGACGGCATCAGGGATGAATGGCTGTAGACCCTCTCCAATTGGTCTGGAAACATGAATTCTGTTGAGGATATCCGTTACCTCTTTTCCTGCAGCACTACTCATGACGTTCTTCAGCTTTTGTTCTACCCTCGAGGCCAGTAGCCTCTCGCAGGCCTGATTCCTAACATCCATAACACCCTCCTCCGTATGACAACTCAATTTCAACATTTCTACCTCTCCAGATTTGGTTATTGTCCCTAGTAGCTCTTGTCTAGCTGGGTCAAGGTCCTCAGGCCTCATGGCGTCAATTTTGTTGACCACAAGGAAAACGATCTTGTTCGCGAAGAGGGGCTTGATAGAGTGGAAAAGTTGGACTTGGGCCTCGATAGTGTATCCGCACTGTTCACTCAAATCGACGAAATATAAAACTACAGAACGTAAGTGCGCGATAGCGGTAATTGACTGCATTTCAATTGTGTTCATTTCTTCGAGGGGATGATCCAGAATACCAGGGGTATCGATGGCCTGAAATCGCAAGTACTTGTAATCGAAGTGGCCAACATAAAGTGACTTGGTTGTGAAGGCATATGGTTGAACATCGACATCCGCCCTCGTGACAGACTTCAAAAATGAGGATTTCCCAACGTTTGGGTAGCCGCAAATTAGGAGAGTTCGGGTGTTTGGGTCAATGGATGGTAGGCGGCCAAGGTGCTGGCGAACTTGCTCAAGATACTCTAGAGAACCCTTCAATCGCTTGGTGATGGTAGCCATACGTCCTAACGCGGCGCGCTTGAGCTGTTTGCATTGGAACAAAGATTGGGCATATTTGATTAACCGAACATAGTCGCGAGCGATTTGTTCAATAAGATGTTTTGCAGTCGAGAGCTGACCAAGGGCAATTCGGAAATGGTCGGCGTCGTATAAGGTGTTCATGAGAGCGCTGTCTGTAACATGAAGTCAGCCATTGGCTTACAATCGCCCGAGTAGGGTAATGAAGGAACGGGTAAATATACGAAACGGATGAATGTCCGCCAATCTTGGGAACGATTCTAAAATCGCTCCGAGTTTTTCGGAGAAAGTCTGCTCAGTGAATTTCACCTTTCGCAGGTAGAAGGCTGGAACTAGTCAACTACAAGGTCAAATCCTGCCCGACGAAATAACAGACCTCTAATACGGCTGATTTTGAAACCAGCACGTATCTGTGTTGGAAGCCTCCTCTGGGTTCTGGACAACACAATGTCCAAGAACTCCTGAGAGGTTGGGACGGGTGCGATTGTTTTCCAAGTCTACGGGGGGCGAAAAAAGAGGAACCCAATCAGCAAAATTTATAATCAAGGAGGGGAATGCCGAAAAACTGATTTTTAGCGGAACTTACTAACTGCATGATTACCGTGAGGTTCCTATAGTTTCTGTGACCTTTGATTTGGAGAAGATGAAGCTAGATGCTCGGTTCCGAATTCTATGATAGCAGGTTGGTAGCAAGAGGGAAAAGATTTGTGCGAGATGTTTGTGGGGTGGCTGACTAACCATAGAAGCCGTCCCCCATGCTTGTGCATCTGCTATCTTTTCGTTGCCTAGAGCGGGTAACCACTTGGGGAGGCTGGAGGGGCAGTTTGCTGCCCCACCACCAACCAACCCCTTCACTTTCAAACAACTCCTGCAGTGGCTATTTCATCGCACCTTCACCTACACGCCTTTTCACTCCAGAAAGAAATAGATCCTTACGCCATGGCTGAGGAAGCGAAGATTCTAGCTTCCTCTGCCGCTAGCCTTACAATCTCTGAGACTGTTAATACCTGTTTGTTACCCCTCTTAGTATAATTTTAAATTAGAATTCAGTCTTTTTGTTGTTTCCAAAAGTGAGTAACTAATATCTTATAGTATTTATCGATGAGGATATCGGTGTTGATGCTCCGGAGACTCCTGGAACGGAGGAGCAGCCTTTCAAGACCCTCATTGGTGCCATGACTCATACATATAAATCTCAACCTGGTGCAAAGTTCAAAATTCGTAAGAAACCGACCGGGACCGAAGACGAGACCCCACATGTGTATGCCCTAGTTGCCAAGGCAGCTTTGAAGAAAGCTACGAACCTTCATCAGGCCAACCTCAAAAAGGAGGCTAAGAGGGAAGAAATAAGTAAGAAAGAACAGGAAGCGAAGGCTGCTAAGGATGCTCAATTGGAACAAGCGAAGAGGGTTGTTATTGTCGAAGATATCTCTAAGCCTAAGGCTCTTTCTATCAAACTTAGGGATACTGTTAAGCACCGCGGGGTGCGGGTTGTCGTTCGTGGTTGGGTTCATCGCTTGAGAGATCAAAAGAATCTGGTTTTCATCACGCTCCGTGACGGTACCGGATATTTGCAGTGTCTTATGTCTGGGGATCTTACCAAGACTTATGACGCTCTTACTCTAACAGTTGAGACTACTATTGCCATCTACGGAGTAATTTCACCAGTTCCTGAGGCAAACCACGCCCCAGATGGCCATGAGCTACATGCAGACTACTTCCAAGTTATCGGCAGAGCTCCCGGGGGGGATGATACTATCTCTAACATCGTAGCCCCGGACGCTGATCCCCAAACGAAATACGATAACAGGCATCTGGTCATTCGCGGGGACGTAGCAAGCGCTGTGTTGAAAGTTAGAGCCTCTGTTCTGCGAGCGTTTAGAAAGAGCTATGAGGATTTGGGGTTAATGGAGGTTACACCTCCTTGCATGGTTCAAACCCAGGTCGAAGGTGGTAGCACACTTTTCGAGTTCAACTATTATGGCGAAAAGGTAAATTCAAATTTTCTGTTGATCGTGATTCGAAGCTAAACGGTACGCCCTAGGCCTATCTCACGCAATCATCCCAATTATACCTTGAAACTTGTCTTCCCTCCCTCGGAGATGTTTTTTGTGTACAGGAGTCTTTCCGTGCCGAACGTTCCCTCACCCGTAGGCACCTTAGCGAGTACACTCATATCGAGGCAGAACTAGCTTTCATAACTTTTGATGATCTCCTCAACCATCTTGAGGAAATCATCTGCCGTACAATCGACTATACCCTTGCCGATCCTCTTATTACAGGAACAGTAGCGAAGCTCAACCCGAAATTCAAAGCCCCTGAGCGCCCATTCATGCGTATGACATATGCTGAGGCAATTGATTGGCTAGTTAAGCACGAAATCCTCAACGAGGAAAAAGAGCCTCACAAGTTTGGTGATGATATTGCAGAGGCTGCCGAGCGCAAAATGACAGACATAATCGCTAAGCCTATCTTCTTGACCAAGTTCCCCGTGGAGATTAAGGCCTTCTACATGAAGAAAGATCCTGCCGACCCCAGAGTCACCGAGAGCGTTGATTGCCTTATGCCTGGTGTCGGTGAAATTGTCGGTGGTAGTATGAGAATGGAGAATCTGGAGGAACTGATGAGTGCCTACGCGAGGGAAGGGATCCCTCCAGACCCCTACTACTGGTTCACCGATCAGAGAAAGTCAGTTGACCCCACATAACCCCATTCTATCCATAGGGTTAACGAGTGTTTACAGGTATGGTACCTCACCACACGGCGGTTATGGTATCGGCCTCGAGCGCTTGCTTGCATGGATGTGCGACCGCCACACCGTTAAAGAGTGTTCTCTTTACCCTCGCTGGACCGGACGTTGTACTCCTTGAAAAGACTCTCTTTCTTGCGGTCAGTGGACTCCCCCAGACAAAAGAGCCACCTTTTGTCTATTTCCCTGGCCTAATTAATAGAATTATTTTCCTTTCTCTGTTCTCTCTACTAGACCGGAAAATCGCGGGGTGTGGGAATTGCAGCATTGAGTAGTGCCGAGCTCTGGTGATACAGTGTAAATCTATAATGATGTCCCACCCTTCAAATGTGGATCGGCACCGATCTCACGAGCTAGTGAATGTATCTAGACTCATCGAATCTCACTCGGATCACTGCAGAGTTCTTGTTTGTAGGTGTCACCCCGACATGGGGACAGTGCATGCGCTATATGGTTCCGGACACTACAAATCAACACGTCAACCAACCCAGGATGTCCCACCTCATGCTCGTGTAGCTCAACAGCCACAGCCCCCACACCCACGAGCTTCCCTGAATATATTCAATTTATCACTCTATAGAGATTTTTAGGAGGTATTTTAAAAATATTGGCTTGAGCAACAGCTAGAGAGACTTTAAGATGGCATAGGAGGTGGACGAATCAAGAGCCATGAGGTTTACTGTAACAAGTAATATCTTGGCATTGATCTTCCCGATTAGGAAGCCAAGACTCATCTTACTTCTGTATCGGGAAACGATCGGCAAGATAATAAACGACATTGAACTAATGCAGGTGTTGATTTGGAGTGCCTGGAATCATCCACCTGCGACAGCACCCTAAGCATTGAAGAGATCCTACGGTGTATTTGACGGAAATGAGTGGGTATCTGTTCTGAGAACCGTAGAAGCTCGAATACCGGTAGGGGATAAATGCGCCAGGGTGATGTAGTCGCCTCTCCTAATAAGGCGCTGCCCCCATTCCTTTCGTCTTGTCTTAATTGAGGGCCGAGTTTGCGGCGTTTCCCCCCACGTACCGTAGCCAACAAAGGGGAATCCTAACGTTGTCGAACACTCATCTTCTATCCGAGCACTTACGGCGCTCAGATGTGTCCATAGAGACTGGGGAGCATAACCATTATCCCTATAGACATTTGCGCGGGGCCAGCAGAAACAATTTCCCGATTTCTACTGATGCACCTGAGTACGATAAGGGCGCGAATAATCGAGACTCGTGCTAAGAGGTCCAAAACTCCCTCTCTTAGATATGAGGGCAAAAGCACTGCAAAGTCTAACCGCCTCAGCTCCTGCTCAAGACAAAAAAACAAAAAAAGTACAGGACCTTAGCAGCCCCAACGTCCTAGGGCGGGATTCAGTAATTCGAGTTCTTGCCGTACAACCGGGACTATTTCTGATCCGTATGGCAACAAGAAAATCAATACTTTCACTGCCGTACTTTTATACCCTTGGCTGACACAGCCAACACCCTTCCCTTCGCTAAAGCAATATTACAGCAAGTTAGCATTGGAATTATAGCATAGTGTTCTACCACACAAACCCTTCTCTTCGCTCTACAGGCAGCAGTTTCATAGCAGACCAGTGGACCGGCGCAACACAAGACGGTACCCCACAACCCCATCAAAAATTATCCCTGTGGAGAAAGGACCTTTTCGAGCCGAAATTGGCAGGTTGAAGCTGATCAGTTGGGGAGCCAGAAGGTTTCAGTAATCTTCAAAGCGTGATCACCTATTTCCTGTAGGGTTGTCGTGTGATCTGTCGCTACCGGACAGCCGTACCGTACAAGAATCTCATTTCGATAGCTCTAGGTGTATCTTTGTCCTCGAGTATCTCCTGGACGGTCAAGACAGTGGGAAAATTGGTCTCATGCGTTAGTGCCGATTCAGATTACTAATAATACCGAGGAAAGTAAAAGTATTACGAGACTAGTAGCCCATTATTCTGTGGCCAAGACTAAAGCTAACCTGCAGATGTGCTATCATACTTATCCATATAAGGCGAATTTAGTCGCACTAATGCATGAGACCAATTTTCCCACCGTCTTGACCGTCCAGGAGATAGTGCAGCCGCACCCCACATCCTGGATGACCAGGATTTCATCTGATGCAGTGGGGTATATGGGGAAGTGGGGGGGAGAAAGTTCGGGATACTTTCAAGGCAAAATAGATTGCCTCTGCCGGTGTTGATAGCTTTTATTTCAAATAGTCCAATTGAGATTGCCAACGATTTTCTTTCTTTTAGTCTGCACTTTTGAATTAGCTTGCAGTATCGGCGGGAGCATCATAGGCAGTACTCTAAGGCGGTAACCCCTGCGTTCATCAATGGTGGAAAAGGCAAGAAACCCGGGACTCCCCGATGATACTAAATCAGCTTGCCACCCAATCATCGCTCTCATCCTTTGTGCCTCTTTTTCCTTTTTAAGGATAGCTCTGTTAAGTTTGCCGCACATATACAGTTCAGTAGACTAAAATGATGTGGGAACAGGTGGTAAGTTAGGGTGCATTTAAATTCCATAAAAAGATGAATACCCTTGCTTTCCGGTCCAACTAGTGGATTTGTATGAGAATTGGAAGTTGGCACAGAGCTCCCACAGTTCAGCGATATACCCGGTTGAACGAGGTCCAGTATAGCGGGGTGGGACTATACATACTGGTATTGTACCAGTAGAGCACGAACGAGCATTCAACCACAGTGCTGAGCCTAGGCAAAGGACTTAATAAGGACTCGGTTTCTATAAAGAATGGGTGGTCTGTAGGACTGCATTCATAAACGGAGCATACCTTCTCGAGACATGGCATCGCTGGTGTAAGAGAATAGGCCCCCGCACGGTTTATATCCCTCCTTTCAAGGCTATAAAGAAGTAACACCAATTATCGGGACACACTCCATGGAATAGAAAACCGCTATTATGTGAGACCACTCAATACATCTCTTAAATCTTTCCTCAGCGGCGTCGAACACACCAGCCCCTACCGGCTACCCTCGGTTTCTATATTCAACTACCAAGAGTTGGCCAACTACTAATCGATACCGGTACTCTGGCACAGTATTGCCCGTGGCAAAATTAACCGTGTGCCACGATCGACGGCAAAGCAACTCTTCTCATCACTCCACACTTTTAACACCACCTAAAGAATTTTCTCAAACTCAAATATTAATATCTACTATGTATTCTAACCTGTACGTATGTTTTTGAATTTTTTTCATAGTTTTAACAATGGTGGGGTTGATGGGGGAGTTGTTGTCATGGCCAAAGTTTTTCCCTCTTCGTTGATGCGCAGTTAATTTGCCCACAGACAATAAACTATCGTTATAACTTCGCCACAACCCAACATCGCCACAAAGTAACAGAACCACTAGTAGAGCTTCTCTCTCCCCTACCACTCATACAGGTCGCAACGACCATAGCGACTGTTTCAAATAACTGGCAACGAAATTCTCGAATTCGCGCTATGCGATAGAGACATTTATTGAGCTAGCTGGAGGCTAATAGATCACCTGTGAGCTGCTATTGATTTCACAGTCCCAGAATACTGGTAAGGACTTGTGGCACAGCAGGGATATCAAAACCGGGAATAAGTGCGATATTGTGGGGATCACCAAAGGTTATGGCAGCGATAGGCTGTTGTTGAAAATGACCTGTGATGAGTCGCCGCCGGCGCCTTTTTTCCAGGTTTCACATTGTGGGAGTGCACTTGCACTACGGCAGTAAGGTCTCTCTCATTTGAGCATTGTTTTTGAAGTCATAATGATAAGATAAAAAATGAAAATACCCTTGTTTTAGACTATATCACTTCAAACATAGTCTCCCCGGTTCAAGTGTTCGTCACATTTTGAGAGTTTTCAGGAGGTTTGTGTGGGGTATTATTTGCATAGCCCTCTGCGTATTGTTCGCCCTTCCATTACCCCGCTAGGGCAGCTAGCTCAACCTAACTAGCCTTATCTAGAACCAATACGCGCATTCATCCTCCGACCTATACTCCTTCACCAACGCCTGAGGCCTTATGTAGCGGAGCTGGGGAGCAAGTTGACATCTCTCAGCGTTAAACATAAGAAAAGTCCGGCCGATTTCAATGACAGGGTTCAAGAGACTTATCAAAGTATTCTTGAAAATGACAACATGATTGCACTCGGGAGATGCCTTGATAGAGGGGCAGATACATGCCGGTATGCAGATTTAGACGCCCTGCAACAGCTGTCAGGGTTATCGGGCATAGTATTATTACTTTGATGGTTGGGGCGTCATAAGATTGGGCTTGAAAGGTCGTTACTATGGGGGTGGAAATGTGTTTGTCGCTTTTCGTTCACACCCTCATACGTTCATTCTAATTGTAGTTGGTTCCCGATAGGGTTCATGAGGCGACTGTTGTCAGAAGTGCTCGTGGTTGTGGCTGTTCTAGAGAGGTATAAAAGTGCCTCTTTCTACACCTCCCTCCGTTCCTCAGTAAAGGCATCCACATCGACAAGAAGGGCAATCGCGAGCATTTTCCAAGGACATAGCTGCGGCGATAATTGTTCTGTTTTCTTTGTTTCTCTCCCATTCTTTCTACTTTCTCGCACCTGTACGAACCCAACAAACCCCCTTAGTGAGTGCGTGCGAAGACGTCGATTGCCTACCTTTTCCAATTGTTAATTACCAGCAAGCGGGGCCTACTTAACATTTGTGTTCCCCTTCCGGACCCTGTTCCGTCCCTTCATCACTAACATTCTTCTTTGAGCAGTCGGCATGGGCCAAGAATTCAAGGCTGACTCAGTCTTCTCCCAGGATTCTCCATCAATCTCTGAGGTTGATAATGAATCCGGCTGGTCTCCTGAACAGAAAGAATCATTCTTGCCACCTTTCGAGGAGCCCGTCACCATACTAAGGCAGCTATCTCCGGAAGTTTTATCCATAATAAACGTCTCCAAAAACCTCCTCCCACACCTCTCGTCTCCACAAATATCAAATATCATAACGAGAAGCCTTGCTACTCTCCTTCTCGCGGGAAACATCCTTTGTACAAGATTCATCCCCTCTCGCTCCATCTGCGTTGTGAACATTTCCCCAACATTGACCATCAAAATCCACATCTCTGAGGAGAACCTAGACCATTTGGACCTAATCGACTACATTAGGGTACAAAATTGCAACATCCCTGTTCCTGAAACCTATGGCGTACTGCGTATCGGATCGAAGGTCTATGTCTTTATGAGACATATCGCGGGTAAAACCCTTCACGATATCTGGCCTGCCCTTGATTGCGAACAGAGGATCCACGTCTCCGAGAAGCTCTCAGGCATCTTGTCTTCCCTAAGGGAGATAGAGTATGCGCCCGGCAGTCCACTAGGCTGGAACGGAATGGTGAAAGACTGGCGCCAGCACACTCGCGTCGGCCACAACATCTGTTCCGAAAAGGAATTCAACGACTTCCTCTTATCCAATCCTCCGAACACTATTTCGAGGGCTGAATCATCACGGTTAAACGCTCTATTATCAGCGTCTCATAGAATAGTTCTGTCCCATGGTGACTTTCATCCAGGGAATATTATGATCGATCCAGAGAGCTTAGAAGTTGCCGCGGTGATTGACTGGGAGTTTGGAGGGTGGTATCCAGAGTATTGGGAGCTCGTAAAGGCAATGGAACCTGGGCCGTGGGATGACTGGTGGCAGTGGTTCCCGAGGAGTGCGGCGGGGTATGAACTGGAGTGGGGAGTTGATTTGGTTCTGGATAGAGTTTTGGGTTACGGTGTGGTGGGAATTGGTGGTGGGGATGAGTGATTGCGAGTGAGAATGTGATACCTATTTTGCGGTATACCGGCCATTAGTAGCTTGAGTAATATTTCGTCCTAATGCCAGGTTTCTCTTATTTAGTAAAATCTTATTTCAACCAGTTTTTGTATTTAGAACGATTTCCCATAAGTCATTTATAAGGTGTCGAGTTCCCAAAGGTATCGCCTAGTTCCCCGGAGAGTAACCGCTGGAAGTTAAGTTTTTGAGTCCAAATTTTGTGAACCCACATCTCCTGGAGACGGGCTCCGTGGGGGCCCTGGACCGAAGCAAGACTAGATTTTTCATCGCCAGCTAGAACTAATAACAGGGCCACACTAACACCTGCAAAATATCAAATAACATTCTGGAGGAACTTGCAACTCGTTTCGTTGGTCACCGCAGGTATCTGTACCAATAGTACACTCGTACGGATTTGCACGGCCCAGGATAATCCTAGACAACCCCCCCGCTCTGACAGTTGGTTAATTATCCAAAGGGAAAAATCCTCGTTTCAAGTGTTTTTATGTCTGGTGCGCCTAGGAGGATACTTGTGTCATGGTAATCTCCCAACTAGTATGCATGTAGAGCTTGTGCATGTAGTATTACTCAAAGCCCCCGGCTCATCCAGGTCCAGAAACTTCGTGTAAAGCCAGACAACCCGGCTAGCTGTATGCTCAGCCCACGATAAACCAAAGCCTCGTAGTTCGGACCCCGGAGAAAGCATATCAGGCCCTTTTGTGCAGCAGGGTAGGTTCGCAACGGTACCTCCAGAGAACCTTTGGATTTGGAGCATGCAAGCCGCTTATGCTAATAGCATTGCTGAATGCCGATCATATATCCTACGCGCCCGTTCGTCCCACCTTACGAGCCCTGGTTGGGGCTTTTTATTCGCAAAAAAAAAAAAAACTAGAAGCCTTTCCAGATTTCAAATTCGGGAATCAGTTTTGTCCGTCGAGTGACCGCCAGTGATACCGAGGCATGACGTATTAAGTTATAGGAAGAAAATGAAACAAGGAATTTTTGCAGTTTCATTTAAACGCCAAGAAATTCACAAATAGGGCTTCAATGAACTTCATGGATCACTGGTTGAGAACAGAAGGCGTCCAGGAGCCTAAGTTACAGCAGGTGCAAAAAACCGGCACATAAAGTTACCGATATGGATATTCGCGAAAATCTACTCCGGTCCGAGGAAGCGTGATGGAGGGTCTTCGCCCCGGACAATAAGCAGGATGTGACCTCGGTTGGCAGGCAACCAACCAGAGTAAGCCCGTGCCATAAAATACCCATAGGGTCACTAGAATCGCCCGCTTTCACATGCTGTATTCAAAGATCTGGACTTGTCTTGGTAATCGTGTAACGAAAGTTTTTGGCGTCACATGCCATAGAGCTTCCCCAGAGCCCAGGCGCGCTTTCTCCCCCCCGCTGAAAGTCTCCCAGACTGCCGGTATTTCTATCGCCTCTCCGCTTCTCCACTTGTTTCCTCCCCTCGCTCCCTCGCATTGCCTGCCCCTCTTCCCAACCTTACATATACCAGTTTTGTGTTTGTTTTGAAATCGTTAGCTCTCATAATGTCTGGTTAGTTGTTAGCTCTCTGTCCTTACTCTTTATTGACGGACTCACAAACTAACTCGGTTCCAGCCTCCGCTCGCCTCAACCAAATTACAAAACAACTTGCTCCAGGCAGCAGGTCAGCCCGCGACAGTCTCCTCGAGAAGCATGCCGATGATGTACGCTACGATAGCTCCTGCTTTCCTTCTTCTGAAAAATGGGTTTAACAAAAAAATTTAGATTGTTGTGACATGCGCTCTACGAACAGCTTTGACGAAGGGTGGACGCGGTGGTTTCAAAGATACCCCGGCACAAGACCTGTTGGTTGGTGTTTTCAAGGGGCTCATCGAACGCTCTGGAATCAACCCTGCTGTTGTTGAAGATGTTGCTGTGGGAACTGTGCTCGCCCCTGGTGGTGGTGCTACCGAGTGTAGGGCCGCTAGCTTGGTTGCTGGGTTTCCCGTTGAAACCGCCGTATATTCGCTGAACCGGCAATGTTCCAGCGGTCTAGTTGCGTGCGCCAACATTGCCAATGCAATCCGTGGTGGGCAAATCGATGTTGGTGTAGCAGCTGGTGTTGAGAGCATGAGCACTCAGTATGGGTATGTTGCTCTAACCCGGATTCTTGTAATTGTTGCTGACATTTCGATAGCCCTGGCGCTGTTACCGAATTCTCGGAGCTCCTCGACAACCATGTTCAAGCCAAAAACTGCAAGGTTCCCATGGGTGTACTTTCAGAGCAGATGGCTAAAGACAGGAACATTTCTCGAACAAGGCAGGACGCTTTCGCTGCCGAGTCATTCCAGAAAGCTGAGAAGGCCCAAAAAGCTGGTCTCTTTGTTGAAGAGATTTACCCACTCGAGGTCAACTTTGAGGATCCCAAGACCGGAGAGACCAAGCGTATTGTAGTTGACAAAGATGATGGAATTCGCCCCGGAATGACTGCTGAGGGTTTATCCAAGATCCGCCCCGCTTTCGCTAAAGACGGTTCTATCCACGCTGGAAATGCATCTCAGATCTCCGATGGTGCAGCTGCCGTTCTTTTCATGCGCCGTAGCACCGCCGAGAAGCTTGGGCAGAAGATTATCGGCAAATTCGTTACATCGGCAATCGCTGGGGTTGAGCCCTTGCTGATGGGAGTCGGTCCTTGGGCCTCCATTCCCAAGGTGTTCGCCAAGACGGGCCTCACAAAGGATGACGTCGACATTTTCGAGATCAACGAAGCGTTTGCCTCTCAGTGCTTGTGGTGTGCGGAGGAGTTGGGCTTGGATAAAACCAAGATCAACCCTAAGGGAGGAGCCATCGCTTTCGGCCATCCGCTTGGATGCACTGGTGCTCGTCAGGTCTCAACTTTGATAACCGAGCTGAAGAGAACGGGCGGAAGGATTGGGCTGACCTCTATGTGTATTGGGACCGGAATGGGAATGGCTGCTGTCTGGGTTGCGGAGTATTAGGTGGATTGCTTGAAGGGATAATTAGATTATTCCCCCCCCCCATTAAGAGCTTGGGATTCCTGTATAATAAGTAGCATTGAGTCATGATTATTTTACATTTTCTACTGGAATGCGACAGTATTTGCAATTGACTTCCGAAAAATATTGCCAAACTTGAGAGTTCCACTTCTAGTCCGATAGTTAACCTGTTAAAGTTAAGATCAACCCCAGGGAAACAGCATTCGTCTGCGGCGTTCTAGATCCCAGTTAGAGCGATTCTATGGCACTAGTATTGCACTGCCCTGTCGGGTATTTAAGCAGTCTATGATATCAAGACCTTTATACTAGCGATCTCGCGCTCTACAGGGACACTCAAGGCGACCGAAAACAGCGGCTCTCATCCGAAACAAAATCCACAAGCCTGTAAACGGCAAATCCAAGCCTTCCCAATCCAGGTCATAGTTGGCGAGTGAGAACCCATGCAAGGCAACAGCCTATGCTCTAGAGCATGCAAAGGACCACCCATCGAGTAGATCGAGTAAATAAATCACGAACGTATGCGTTTACTTGTACGATGCTACGGGACTGTACTTGTCCATAGTGTGCATTGACGCCTATGCACAAAGTATCACTCAGTGGGCGAGCAAATGATTTCACCCAGAGCCACACTCTACAATACAATGGTTCAGTTTCATGCTATTAGCAACAGAAGACAGCCAAGAAAAACGAACACACTTCGAACAACTTCCATAACTCTCCTCACCACAAAGATATCCCCCGAAGGGAGCATTTCCACCACCGCCACCAACGGCAATTCTTACACTGGCCTGGGGGGGCTACATCCGACCCCGTTCCGGAAGAGAAAAAAACTGAGCGATTCCGACATTCAACTCAGCTCCCTATTCCTTCCAGTGTTAAATAAGGCTAACGACCCGCTATGCAGCTGGGCACAAGAACGAAACCATGAATAAGGAGAATATCATGGACAGTAAACGTAGAGGTGACAAGAATGGGCACGGCGTTAATTATCCTGAGCTCAGGGATACCGAGGGATTGTCGGAGAAGGGAAATATGAGTAGTAGTTTGAGGACGGAGAGCAGACGAGCATGGTCCAGCGGAGGGGGTTGGGGGTGTTATAGTTAAGAGGGGATTCAGAAGGTATTGTTACAGCATGGATTGGATTCGGTCGTTAGTTATCCTTAGGTTGTTGGTCATGTTATACTAGGCGCTATAGTAAGTGCGATGTTATGAGTGCAGGACGGACCGAGCTACAATTAGTTTGCACAACCATACATACCAAGCATGAAGTGAATACTTATGAAAAAGAGCCGTAACAATGCTTCCGGTAAAGATCGGTGAAGGAATTTTTTTTTTTAGTTACCACATTGGATATTTCCCATAACGCTGGTACTTTGGAGTATATTCCCTAGCTCCACTTGTCTAATTACGTTTGGGCATCAAGTTGGATGTGCGGAGCCCTAGAGAATCAACAAAGTAGCTGATATGATAGAACCATAAGTAACAAGAGGGTTGATGCTGTTGGGAGTAGTGGCGCAGCACAACTGTGGCATCACTCCCGGGAAAATATCATACAGCACACACCCCTCCCCCAGTTCTCAGCATTGCTACAACAGAGTCTTGATAAAAGGTCTGGGGGGCAGGAAAGCCTTCTTTAGAGCGGAGATTCGCTTCAACCGGAGAGAATTTCGGCCGGGTGGTACACTCGGAACAACTGTAAGTTCTCAATTCCTACTATTAAAGGGTCTCTTGTTCCAAGGCTACCTATATCGAGACTTTACTGCATGGTACAAGTAGAGCTTTCATACATTTTAGGTAAACTGTGCCTTTTATGGCTCATGTGTTCTCACTCAGCTACCTTAGGAATTTATCAACGAACCAGATTCAAGCCCACCTAGGAGCATGCCGGTGCCCAACAGACCCGAGTACTTTGGTTCCCCAGCGGTAAAGAGCAGGAAAGTGGCGGGGGGGGGAGAGGTTCAGCAGCTTGGAAACGATGCACACAGCCTGAGCCTATCTGAATGCCTACTTCCCGCATCATACCGTTCATACCTTTACAACCGTACTCATACCCTTGGGTTACCTGCATTGCTGTTGAGCCAGAAGGGGGAAATCATTGGAGGTTACAGAAACCAAGATACACACTTCGGATGAACTCATCCACTTATACAAGTCTACTAAAAGAATCCAAAGAAAAGTCGCTTTATTTCAGGGATCGGAAGTTTGTGGCTCTTTTTCAAAGCCTCGATCCCACGCAATCTAACTATACCGACCGAAAATTAAAACCAAGAGCAAGAGCAACATTGATCAATACTGCCACTACCCCAAGAACTCTAATAATCGGACCGTGTGCTAGGGCGTTGGGGCTACCTCCCCGAGTGAGATCTAGTGTTGTTTTTTTCTTTTCTATTGGTCTCAGAGAGCTGGTTTTTTGGTTTGCCTTTGTCCCTTTTCCAGGGGAGGAAATTTTGGACTACCTGGCACATGGGCTGTGTTAGTAGAGGGCGCGGGATGCTATCCTCACTATCGTAGGGTCAAGGGGAACCTGCGAGAGAGGCATGGCAGTCATATATTTCCTACATATAGCTTGCGTCGTAGCTAGGACATACCAATCAACTCTTTCCGTCCATATACATCCCCACTGACAGTCTATTTATTCGAGTTCTTGCTGTAGGAAGATTCCCGAGGTGTGCTACTAGTTGCCATCCCCTCGGAAGATCAGAAAAAGATACTAGATATTCTTCGGTGGTACCGGTAGCTGGATTGCTGTGATGTAATTCTTTGTATTAATGTAAAAACTCCAATATATAGACTGGGGAATTGGCAATTCAAGCGAAAAAATAGGCGCCTCAGATATATAACTCCTTATACAGTGTCTTAGTATACAAAAAATGAGACCGATATCAGGAATAACGTAGGAGGTAACCGCACCCCAAAGTGCTGCCCAGGTTCGCACAGTCAATAATGAAGAGTCTTGGCGTTCTTACAGCTACCATACGGGCTACTGTACCAATATTAAAAAGCCTACCACCACTGTTCAATAGCCTATCATCAAAGCACCTTACAACTGCCACCAAATCACTGGTGGTCCCGACTCGGTTACCTGCAGCGCGGGTGGCAGGTCCTGGGCTTTTGCCATATCAGGGCAGAGAGTAACCGAGGGGGCGTTTAGCGCGCCTCGATTGATTTGAGTGGAAGATATAGGACAAGAAGCCAAAGTGCGGCAGGAGTACAAGTGTACAACCCCAGCGTGCGCAGATTCCAAATCCCCTGCCAATGCACCTACTTTGTAGTGTTTAAAAGAAAGAATTCCTGGCCCCAAACACGCGAGCTACAACTAACAGCCTTTTTGACTATATATGATGGCCAAAAAGGCTCTAAATGCGGCCATTGGAAAGGTTCTACTCAAAAGATGATTTCTTAATCTGCTCTGAAATATTAAACTACTATAGAAGTATTTCCTAATAACCCCATTCTATCAAAAGCATTTCTCTTCATTCATTGCTACAGTATGCGTTCTACCTAGACAGCATCCTTAGCGAAGTCATGAGTTGATTGATAAGTAGCACGGGTCGCTCCCGCTAGCTTACCTACAAATATCAAATCTATTGTGATCCTAAACCGCAAAATAGTCTGCTAGTATAGTAGTTGACGAGAAACCTATTCTATATCAGCCGATCCTAGGCCCCCCCCGTAGAGTATTATACTAGCAATGCTTTTTTATAGTCGTCCCTCTAGTTAGAGCAGAGGGCATATCGCACCGGAGCCAAACCCAAGAAAATAATGCTCCCACTTCCAAGCAAGAAAACACCATCACAAAAAATCATAAAAAAAAAAAATCTAAATATCTCTTCGAGAATAAACTGGTTCCGGATGTTCTTCTTGGAAGTCTTGGAAACTTATTAAGCAGAGAAGGTGCGATTTGTGTGAAAAGCGATTTCTCGTAGTGCCCACAATGCAATTTAATAATCATACTCCTGGCACAGCCAGACAGGACACCTCCCCAGTGATTTTCCTAATAATTGCTTCATGACTTGTTGCCGGGGATTGTTGTCCTCTCATGAAAGAAAATTCCAAAATCTAGCACTGTCTAATGTTTACTCACCCTAACCTTCTATTACCCTGTAATTTCCTTAAATTAACCATCAAAGATCTCAACAGAAATCACTGTCTAAGCAACAATAGGCTTAGTAGAGTGGATTAACAAAATAAGAAATAGCAATTAATGAGATCTAGCGAGCCCAGTGCCCCTAAGGTATACTCTGCCCGGATAACACTATTCCTTCTCACGGTGTCCCGTCTCCGGCCGGGGGGATCAGAGGCCGACGGCCGATGGCGGATCCGAGGAAATAATAACTCCCCATCCCCCCCCCCTCCTGGAGGTTTATCGGTAGGCAAGAAATTCCGAAAGCACTACCCCCGTCATCATTTATCACTGGATTACTCGTAGAGTGCAACATAAAGGCTAAAACCCTGCCGTTATAACCCTTGGGCGGTCTGAAACAATAAAATTCGCAGCCAGGCACACTCATCCTGTATTGGAAGAGTCTTAGCATCGTGATTCGTTGGAACTTAATGGTTGTTATGACGCTGGGTCACTGGGCATTAAAAACCCGATATTCATAACCTGAAATAGCTTACGGGCTGTTTAGTACACTGTGATTTGAGATCTGAAATCATGACCTCCAAATCATGATCTAAAATAACAATTTACAAATTACCCTCGGCTAAACTTGACTGCATTTTTCAATTTTCCAAGTCATAATTCGGGGCTAATACTATTAGAAGTCCTCAAGACTCACTAGTATTTACAAACAAAATACTTAAGAGCACAAACAAAAAATATTATAACCCTAAATATTCACACACACACACTACCAAATTTTCCCAAATCATGATTTGAGATAGCGAATAGCTCAAATTATAGCGTGCCAAACAGCGCCCAAGTCTTGACTGATCTGAAGTGAGTGTACCTGGCTGCGAATTTTACTGTTCAAACCAACACAATGATAATTTTTGAAAATCTCCAACCATAACAATATCTTTAGGAAGATAGACGGTTTGATATAAGTGCTTAAAACACTCTCCTATCTGGCCCAATGTTTTTTTGATTTTTAATAGGAGCAATATTTGTGGGGATGGTAAAATTTCGAATTACCCATACATGGTTCTTTTCAAGGTTATTTTAGCTAGACCTCACTATTTTGTGTATTGTGTAAGCAAAATGGATCGTCCTTTCATCTCCAGAACAAATGAAATCATAAGACATTCTGTAATCTTTGATCCTACTTTTCCACTTGCATCCACTCTCACATCTTTGTTCGTCAACTATCCACTTCTGTCAACCCTGACATGATGACTAGAGGGCTCTTGATTCATAGCCTTAGTACCCTTCGCTGATGCCAGCGCAAGTGCAATTGTGAGGCCAAGATTAGTCCACACAGCTGCGAAACTTTAAGTTATCAGCAAAACTCTGATTATTAACCCTCCCAAAAAACTGGCAGGGGTGGCAAGAAATTTTCAATGCGTCTAGGATAGAATGGGTTTCTCGTTAGCCCGCCATTTCTACCGGTTTCTGCCGGTTGAAACCATCGGCACAAGGGGTTACGCGTTCCCCTCCGTTACTTATAGCCTCTTACCATAAACTCGCTGATTATGGAAATACTTCCTACATGCCGATCACAATCCCGGACCGCACAAACAGAGCCAGGCTTGGGCTTCCACTAAGCACTTGGGTAAGAATAGATGTGGCCCCGGATAGCTTGAAGTCTACACCATACGGTAAGAAAGAGAGGGTATTTAATTTAAAAAAGTGTTGAGAAGCCTAGGTAGAGGAGGCCTCAGTGATTAGATAATCGAGTGAGGGCCGAGTGACCGCCATGATGAGTCGTCAGGACCTGGAAGCATCCCACTGGATGCACCCTAAACGACACCAGTGGGGTGGAAAGTGGGTGAGTTGGAGGGTGTTTGGCATACCATGATTTGAGCTGTTCGTTATCCCCAAATCATAATTTGGCAAAATCTCATATTGTGCATGTGAATATTTAAGGCTAATATTTTGCTTTGCGCCCTTTCGTATCTTGCTAGTGAGCCTTGAGGCTTTCCCATAGAGCTAGCCCCAAATCGTGATCTACAAATTGTGATCTACAAATTGAAAATTGCAACCAGGTTTAGCGGAAGGCTACAAATCATGATTTCAGATCATGCGAAAATACCATCGGAAATCACGGCTTCCCAAATCGCAGCGTGCCAAGCGCCCCCCAATTCTCCATAAGGCTAGTCATGTACCGTCCTTTGCGAATGAAAAATAGCATCTGAAAATAGAGCCCTACCTCAGGAAGTTCTGGCCTGGGTTCTAAACAGGATAACTGGGCCTCCCAATGCAAAAGTTAGGCTTGGTAGGCTGCCCCACCTAATTCAATGCCAAGCCAACGTCCACATTTCATTAAACTTTTACAATACTCAAGCGCAATACCGGTATCATATCATTAATTTCTCTATGTCGTCGAACTGTACTACGATTACTAACTTGTGAGTTGTTAGCATAGTATTGAACCATACCGCCAGTATCATATCATCTACCGTACATTACAGACTTTACAGTATTCCCTTGGTGCATGGCTCAACTTGGTGCAACCCAAAAAGGTAAAGTGATCCGAACAAGCTACCCCATTCAGAATGTGTTCCACGGCAACAACACCCCGAATGGCCGCAGATTCTTAAGAACCGCCATTCCAATAGGCCCGGAAGATCTCATAGTTAACCGAAAGGTTATTGATTACAGTGAGGCTTTTTTCCACAAGAAACTGACTCATGGGACTCTTCACTGATTACTGACTCTGGTGAGAGCAAAGTGTTGGAACTTTGCTTGCTTACAGGAGGTGTATGAGAATGAATTCGTGCTAGCACTACCGGCCTACGGTACTTTTAGATGGAATGGGTGCCCGGAAACGAGAATCCATAAAATACACAGTAAAAAGATTTGGGATATCTGAGCGCCCGCAGAGACAGGGGTTATGTTTTTCGGTTTTACCCAGAGTACTTGCAGCAGCAGAACAATCCAACCTTCCAAAAAGCAGCGTATAATCTAGGAAGGACCGGAATATGCTAACATGGAGAGAAATTGCTCGGTCGGGAAGTTGGGGTGGGAACGATTACCCCGAACGGACAAGAATACATTTGGCTGGTTAACCTTATATAACTGTTCAACTTCCTGCCGGAACCTGTAATGATATTTCACGTGATCGCCGCCGAAATACAGAATCTCGTCTCTTACGGTACTCGAGCACGGTAGAGCAGTTCGGTTTCTCCGGAGGGGCAACTTTTCACCACACTTCTTCACCCTTGCTAAGGTGTTCTGATTCTCCTTAACCTACGGGTATGCAGTAATTAACAAGTTCCCAGGAAAATGTTTTCGGACAAGATAGGGATTACCGGTGCTTTGCTGGTCAAGTGTCCGGCTTCAATTCTGCCGCGCCAGTACAAGGGTAAGGAATGATCTGCCCGAACGGACAGGGATATATTTGCCGGTAACCGGTTAACCTTAAATGGCTGTTCAAGAAGCCCTTATCAGGCCTTCATGGTGCCAGTGTCAGCGCACGAACCCTAATAGAATAAGTAACCATACCCTTTTAGGCGATGTATTCCATATTACTCAGCTAAAACCTTATTTTCTCCATAATATTCGAGTACGAGTGCCAACACATTAAGTCCGTCAAAATTTGCCTCGGTCTTAAGAGCTACGGTACTCGTCCCGGCAGGCAAGAAGTATTGGATATCTGGAGTCGTGAATTTGTATGGGCGCTCAGATACGCACGAATCTTTGGCCATATATGAATCCCTGTTATCGAATACCTCTCGCCTGGGCGAGCACAGTATTGGTACCTTGGCAAGAATCACCTTCCCAGAACCAAATCCACTCCGTAAACGTGTTGCTTACACGATTTAGGGTCATTATACAAATGGAATAAGTAAAATAATAGCATGTAATATTATTGTTAATCGACAAGTTGGGAAAAATTTGGTGCCTGGTGGCTCATTCCAAGGGCCCCGGACCGTACTTGTGCCGTTTCCCCTAGCTACTCTCCGGGCTTCCCGAACCTGAATCACAAAAGCAAATATCTTAGCACGGCCTCGTGCAAAATGAGCCCTGCCTCACTTTCTAAATAAAGCATTCACACACCAACAACCCTTTTCAAAACCCCGGCGCTCACCTACGGTACTCCAGCATCTGTTGTGCTCGGGTACGACACTTGTTCTATCAGCAGCGCCATCCTTCTCAATCAGATAAACTACGTCGAGAACCAGACGCCTTTCCCACCACTGCCCACACCTCCACCTAGCGAGTAAGCCAGTGCGGAGTCGGTTACTTATTGAAATCCCATAAGGAGTGCGCAAGTTCCTCCCACTACGACAGGTATCAGGTTACCAGTACTGTATCATACGAGTACCTATTGCCATCCCGACAGTCCGCCTGCCCGTTCTCTGTAGGCATCATCATGGCCAGGCCCTTCAAAGTTGTCATTGTTGGTGGAGGAATCGGTGGATTAACACTAGCACTCACACTCCCAAAAGCAGGAATCGACTACGTGCTTTTGGAAGCGTATCCTGAAATTGCTCCTAAAACGGGTGCGAGCCTTACTGTAAGTCCGAATGGTTCAAGGGCGTTAGATCAGGTTGGCGGGGTAATGGAGGACTTGCTCACCATCTCTTCACCCTTACACACGATGTACTCGAGGGACGATGAGGGGAAGGAGATGTACGACATTAATATTTTGAGGTGCATTGATAGGCAAGTCTTTTTTTCTGTAACGAGGTTCGGGGATGAGAAGGGGTCTTGATTGACGTTGTGTTTTTGTTAGATTTGGATACCAGCTTGGGTTCCTTACCCGACAGGAATTGCTCGCGTCGTTGTATAAACAAGTCCGAGAGAAGTCCAAGGTTCTGGTTGGAAAGAGAGTGGTAAAGGTGGTACATTCAGACACTGGCGTTCGGGTGATTACCAAAGATGGAGAAGAGTTTGCAGGTGATATTGTCGTTGGTGTGGATGGAGTTCATAGCACAATTAGACAAGAGATGTGGGCTTTGGCCGACAAATTAAGCCCCGGGCTAATTACGAAGAAAGAAAAGGAAGATAGTAAGCTTCGATCATAGGAAACTATGGTGTACCCTACCCGAACCTCTAAGCTAACGAGAGATAGCACTCACGGCTGAGTACTGCACCGTGGCAGGTATTGCTACGCCACATCCAGGGCTTAAAGCGGACTCCGGTCAACTCAACCACAATTACGGTCGCTCGTCCCTGATTATTACCGGCCACGGAGGGCGTGTCTTTTGGTTTTTGTTTGAAAAAATGGATAAAACCTATAAGGTTCCGAATATTCCAAAGCTCACACAAGAAGATGGAAGGAAGCTTGCAGAGAAGAGGCTGGAGGACATGGTCTCAGGGGACGTCAAATTTAAGGAACTATGGGATAGAACAGCTACTTATATCACGACCCCTATGGAAGAGGGGTGTTTCGAGCATTGGCATTGTGGGAGGATGATCGTGATTGGTGATGCGGCGCACAAGGTTGGCTATAATTGCGCCTACAGGCTAATTTCCTTAAATACTAACTGTTACGATAACACAACTGCAGTTCACTATTAATCTAGGACTCGGGGCAAATGCTACCATTGAAAGCGCCGCAGCTTTAACAAATAGCTTACACCATGCCATAAAAGCCCACCCAGAAGGCCTCAGTACAGAAGCGATCGATAAAGCCTTTAAAGATGTCCAAGCCCACCGTCAATTTGCCATTGAGACCTATATGAGGACCACAGCAGAATCGACACGCATGCAGGCATGGGCAACTAAAACGCTGGAATTCGTCACCAAGTATGTCATCCGGTACCTGATGGGCGAGGACTTCCTATATGAATTACAAGGCGATGTTCAAATCCGCGCGGAAAGGCTCGATTTCTTACCCGACTCCGATAAAGGTGCTATTCCTCAGGTCTACAGCCCTCGGTATCCGAATAAGAGAGCTAAATTAATCACTTGGATCTCATACATTTTACCGGCGTTCGCACTGTTGGGGTGTTATTTAGGTATGCAGGGTTCGGCATTAGCGCAGGCTCAGGTGAACGAGAAAATTAGTCATGCAGCTGCAGCGACTGGAATACCTAGTTTCGGAATCTATTCTAGCGGTAGATTTGGATTGGCAAAGATTTTTACTACCAGCTTTTCTAGTCTTTGGGATTCCCTAACCGATGATAAGCAATCGGACTACAGGCTTAGGGTTATTGCCGCGCAGACGGCACTTGGCCTTTTCCCAATTCTTACGATCATGGTTATGGAAAGTCTAAGGCGTGGAAACACAATGACCTTGTCGAAGATGTGAGATACACCTTTTTGCTCTTCTAAATTATGGATTCTGACTTCACAATAGTCCCACGTTCTGGGGGTTTCTGTACCAGATATTCCCGATATCTATAGTGCTTCCGATTTACTTCTTTTTCCATGCATACCAGATCACTCCGGCCAAATACTATGAAAAGAACTTCATCAGTATCCCCATGGCATACGCAAAGTCTCTCATTCCCACTCTCGTAATCTCCTTCCTCATCCCGACCGCTGTCACGTTAGTCCGGGAGCAAAGTTTGAGGACTTCCATGGCCCTTTGGTTACCATTTCCTATATACACAGCAATCGTGCACCAAATTTTAAGATTGTTCTTCACCACCCCTGTGGCACCTACGAAGAACGCGGACCTACCCTACATCAGAGGCGCATACCTCTTAAGCTTTGGAGTCTCTGCATCAGCCCACCTCTATGCACTACGCACCGCTATCACGACTGGCGACTCTTTCCTCTCCATCATGGTCCGTCTGGCCCCGGGAGCTCCTCCGGCTCACGGCAGCTCATTCGTCGAGACTGGAGTAGACATTGTCCGTTCTGAGTACCTCGTTGCATTCGCCGCGGGGCTAGCTTGGGTTTTGGTACTGCTCAATGACGTGAAGAGATTCCGGAAGACCACTGCTGGGTGGTTGGAACTGCTAGGATATATAACCGCAGCTTCGGCGATGTTTGGGCCTGCAGCGACCGTTCTCGCTGCATATGCTTGGAGGGAGGAGCTGTTGAGGGTTTGATTGGAGTTGTGGCGGGAAAGGGGGGGGAGGGGGGGTTATCTATACTAGAGAGTGCCGCGGATTGGCTTTTTAGGTGTCGACTTTGAGCTGATTTAGTGGTGGGATATGAACTTGTGCTCTCTTTTTTTTTTTCTTTTTCCTTTTTGTATTGTCGGAAAAGTCGTCATGTGTGATTCTCGTATGTACTCGAGTACGATGCTGGTACTCGTACTGTACTGCGCACCTTACATGTCATGCCATGCTAGCTCACTAACGTCTGCGCACATTTTAGTGTATGCATTAAAGTCATAGACAAGATTCTACCTCTTCCTACATTACAATATATTGCAGAAAGACTATCGTGATTGACCTAGCATAGATTAAAATAACCTGCAGTCCCCGCACCGACATTCCTAAAACTGCTTTCAGTGACGTAGAAATAAGCCTAACAGACCAGACTAGCTCCTGCAGCCTTCCAAATACCAATAAGCAGTCCCAAAATCATAGGCTCAGAACAATTCACGAATGGAACCAATTCGCTCAATGATCAGGTATGCAGCAGCAAGATAGCGTCTGTATTTGAGTATGCTAAGTCACCAAAATCACCTAACAGCCCATGGCAGGTGATGTGCCAGCCAAGTATGATAGCATACTATACCGTTATTCCAATCTCACATCCCAACTCCTCTCTCTCGTAGTAACCTGTGTGTTCTGGACTCTCCACTACGAGATCCGAGCACTATAGGGTTAGGGTTCCTAACTAAAGATACCAACCCGCGCAATAGCGTTGGCGGAGATTTTATATCGGTTTCGCAGAGAGAATCCCACGAATTAGGTTCATGGCGTCTTTCCCCCCTTGCTCCTTCGCTCCCCTCCGCCCCCCACCACCGGGAAACGGGAGAGAAGGAAGAAGGAAAGAAAGAATAAAAGCAGTCACTTTTTCACATCCTTGGACAAACAGGGGACATGCAGGCACCAGGGATCCCACTTGCTTGCTACTGGTCCTGTTGAGGACGGTAGTTACTTCTGAGGCGACGGCGGTGGTCCCTGTTGAGGAGTAATCAAGTACGAGTACGGTAGGGCAGAACAGCCTCTTCGTGGGAGAGACACGGTCCGTGCGTTCCACCCCGGACATCACCCTCCTGCTGAGCTGGGGCTTGCGGGGATGTGTAACTGGCCATAGACTCGAGCACCTGCACGTTTCCCTCGGGCTGGCTGGGCTAGCCTGCTCACAAGGAACCTACCCTATTGTTTGCCTCAGCGTCATTGGTCAAAGCTTGTTCCATCGCGCTTTGACCTTACTGTACGGAGGACAAGTGCTCGGGTAGAGAGATACAAGTAAGTGATGAGACGGACAGGGTATAGGTGGCCCTAGAGCATATCTCTCGCTCAACGCCAATGACCGTAAAGTCTCGGGACAGCCATACCCCTGTTCGTCTTATCACTTGCCTTTACACTAAACCACTCTTCCTTATCTGCCCTCCCCCCACCCTTCCACCTAACTTATCAATCCCTGATCCAAATAAGTAATTACTAAGTCCCACAACAACAAATCCAATCCCAGCTCAACACACAGCAGTAACCAGGGTATGATGTTCAATCAGGGCGAAAGAAAAAAAAAACGGCCGGCCGACTCAAACGGCATGAATCTCGGTGCCATTACGACACTGTAGAAAAAGGAAAAAAGAAAAAAAAAACTCTCTTCCCTTGACGTGGTGGTAGTAGACACCAACCGATAGACACTAGTGCTCAGCCGTCATGAAACATCACTCGCCAGCCTGAAAGGCCCTTTGGAACCTAACGTTCACGTAACGGCCGGGGTGCATGCGATGAGCTGGCGACTGGGGGAAAATCCCCTGAAAGGGGGAGGGGACCTCAAGTTTTTTTAGTCTATTTTCTCCTCCGCGCTTTCCTTACCCTTACGCAAGGCTTATTCCCGACAGCGCAGCAGTGGTGAATTGTCAGTGCGAAGACAGATCCACAAGCCGCGATGCTGCTTGGTGGATTCGTGCTAGGATGTGCGAGTGCGAATATCAACTCGTAAATCGCTGAAGCGAATCCCTTACCCTATTTTGACGAGCTGGAGTATTTTTTATTTTTTTCCCACCCCCTAACTCAGGGAAGTAGTCCTAGTGGTTTTCCTTTAACTTAGCGAAACTCAGATTTGTTGTTTAGCTATCGCAGGTCGACCTTCCATTCCTCCAATAGGTGATAGCCTAGCTAGTCAAGATGATAGCCTTGTCTATCACCACGCTAAAAGTGACTGATATCCGGTACCGCAGAAAGGGTTTGACCGGGGGTATTGACGCTTTGACGATGTGTTCAGTGTTGTGGTGTTTTCTCGGTCACATGAGAGGTCTCGGGCCTCCTGTTCAACGACGTAACTTACCGGTAGGGCTCTGCTGGTACCGTATGGTCCGCGAGAATGTGCTTTTTTTGTTCAGATCTTACTGGGGTAATCGCGTTTGGATGGGGAGCTTTTGTACTCGTACCCTGATGCTTACCCGAAAACTGTATTACTAGTAATGTTTTCATTGCTCTAATGGGTTCGTTTAGTCTAATGTTGGGTGTATTAGTAAAGTTTATTATGAATGCACCGTGCCACCGTACCGGTACTTGATTAGGGATAGACTGATTAGTAGAAACTTTTAGTCTACTCGAGTACGTACCGCATTATACACGACCATCAGGCTAACGCATTGTACAGTAATAGCAGATATAGTAACTGCATAAGATAACACTGCTGCAAACTCCTGCCTACCTATGATCGAGTACCGGTATCCGAGTTCAATATCATAACAAGGCTCTTGTTTTTTTGGAGGCAACAGAGCCATGGTTGAATCGGATCGGCGACACACTACTTTATGGGACCAATAGCTAATACAGAATTTCTGCTTAGAGCGTGCGTCCAATATTTTCCTAGGGCTAGGGTCTTCCCCCATCCTCTCATTGTGAGGAGGAAAAAAGAAAGTCAAGGGGCAGTGACACAAGACCAGAAAAAAGCTGCCATCTAATATCCCTTATGCTAAACTATATTTCCGAAAACAGCCTATCACCCCCAAGCACGAAGCCATATTTCTTTCAGAAGTGCCACTCTGGTACAGCAGATTTACGTGGCTCCTTATCACAGCTTCTCGTAGTGTCTACATCCGCAGAAGTGTTAACTATGCCAGGACTTCCGCCGCTATAAAGTACGTTCGAAGTCGTAGTTAAAAATGAGTGAGGGGGTAAAGTACACATAAGCGGGGAGGAAGAAAAAAGAAAGAAAACTGCTTTTTGTTCTCTTCAAAAACTAGCGCGATATATGATTGAGGACATCATGCAAAAAGAGATATGACCGATATACGCCGACAGCGAAGACTTCTCGATCTCCTTTCAGGAAACGGGAAAAAATGCCAAAGTGCGGGGGAGGGGAATCTTATCACTAACTTCATCCAATAGATAAGAGTCCCAGCATCAGAAAACTAGCAAGGGGTAGAAAGAGGCAAAAGCAGGCACAAAAGGGGGAAAAGAGCGGACCATATGGGAAAAGAAAATAAAAATAAAAATAAGAGAAAATTGGAAAACCCCGCACTCTCCATTCCCACCACACGAAGATACCCCACGAACCCGTTTCTTTTCCGAAACACTCAAGTCAAGTGCCGACCTGCGGATGGCCCACGATGACAACACCCTGGGATGTGACCATCCTACCGGAGGATCCATTATTCATGGGCAAGTTCCCCTGGCCAGGTAGTGAGCCAGTGATATAAGTATTTCCAGCTCCGGGGACAGGATATCCACGATGCGGTGGTGTAAGGCCGCCTGCGAGAGATGATGCAGCCTGCTGTGACGGGGGCGACGTACCATTCCCAGAGCCCAGTGCATTGGTGCCAGGGTGTGCGCCGTCGGTCACAGAGAAATTCCGGCAGAGCAAATAAGCGCGCATTGCTGCAGCTTCGCGTGCGAGGACTTCGCTCTCCACCAAGCCTTCTGACTGGTACTCCCTATTATTGACCCGCACTATACACGAGATCCCCGAGGGGAGATATTGGCACTCGTAGTGCGGGTCTGACCATCTACGGCGACGGCAGAGACCTTGTTTGAGATAGCTTGTTAGTTTTCTGATATCCCTGTTTGACTAGCAGGCTGGGGGTGCTTTTTCTGCGGGGGAGTGTATGGGAAGTATGGGAAACAAAGGCCAATTGAGCTTAAGTATTGTGTTTGCTAACGAATATATGTCAAAGTGAGATATTGGGGAGGCGGGGAAGGCTTACTCGAGAGATACAAGATGTAATACATTTTAGGTGATAGTGAAACGGGTTAATGGCTGGATTTTAGCACAAAGGACGCCGGAGCTAGGGCCGTGCGTGGGTAATGTGGAAAGGTATATGGTACGTTTCTTGCCACGGCCGGAGGTGGTGGAGAGCGCCGGATGATAGCGTATTTCTGGGAAATGACCTTGTATTCGATACACGGCTGGGAGAGGGACGGAGAGGGGGGGGTATTGCTTTCTCAGGTTTCTTCCAGCAATTGGTATGCCGTCTTTGAGAGATTTGAAATTGCCCCGAACTTGCTGAATGAAGGCAATCGTACCTTGCGGCCTAGGAAATATGACCTGGAACCGTCTTATACGAAAAAAGTCAAGTGGTAGAAAGGGAGGGCGAGGGGTTGTTGTAGTGTGGTTCAATTCTTGAGAGGGCCAGTAGGTGGGTGTAGGTGAGTTGTCCTCGGTCTTGCTCCAGAGAGAGCACAGCAGCTGTAATATATGACCCGGAGTGCGGGGGGCCCTCAGTCATAGCTGTCATCCTCTGGGAGTGGCCGATTCGCTGGGGCAGGAAGCTCTGCGGTTGGTGAACGAATAGAAACGGTCCAGCGGTATTGAGTACGTCGAAGCGGAGGATGGTGGATGATATCTGATCGAATGATACTGTATGCTTTCGAACCCCCTCCCCCCCTGTAAGCAATCATGCTCCACGATACGTCGTTGGGGAAGGGGGTGGACCTAATCCCTATCTCACTGCTAATGAGTGCTGTCTCCCGTGACAGCGCTCCCGTTGCTTTTTTGCTTTTCTCTACCAGCGGGAGCGGGATAGACTGGATTGCCGGAGTGGGAATGGTATGAGGGAGGACAGAAGTGAAGGTGAGAGGGGCAACCCAGAAGACTACTTGAGTAGTCGTCCAACGCCAAAACGAAATATCTCGAAACATATTCGGGTGGGGTGGCGATATCGAGACGCGTTGGAGTCACTAAGCCACCCATGTTATGTCTGGCGCCCAAGGGTCACTACTTTTGGTCTGCAATTCGCGGCTCTAGGTCATAGGTAAAGGTGCCGAAGATGAAATGGGAATAAAAACAAAGGAAGAAGGTACTGTAGGTAAGTAAGAGAAGAGCATCTTCCCCACTCTATGTGCAGCTACGCATGAGGAACATCCGCCCCTTTGCCCATAAGTGGGATACAAACTACTGGTACGATAGTGCCGAGAAGTCTTCCGAGACGAGCGAGGAATCCCCTCTCTTTCTACGAGACAGTGAGGACCCCAAGAAAGGGAATTCAAATGTCATGAAAATCGATTCGTTCGATTGAATTTTTTTCACTGCAATATGCACTTCTAATAACCTCTCGGTCTTCTTCCCCTCCCCACCTGGGGTATCAGAATTTTTCGCCTTGCCAGGCTAAGTATATCAATTCGTCTCTCCAACCTACGCTCAATCCCATGAATAGCCGAAGCCAACCCCGATAATCGTGGGACTCTTTTTCCCCTAAAGCTTAGCTTTAAGGCACGGTGCTAAGTAAAGGAAAGGAAAGGAAAAAAAGAAAGATAATGGATTGGAAGGAGGAAATGGGGAGAAGAGGCAGGCTTAACAGATCGGATCCAGAGGACCCACTAGCACACAGAACAATTCAGAGGGCAGATAAGACGGCAGAGGGCAGCTTGAGAGGTAAGTTAGCACACGAGCAGAAGGGTTTACTTACGGTATTCTAAGGAGGAGAGACTTAGGCTGTACTGAGCGTAACAAAGAGTATAGAAGCTTTTATCCAGCTATTTCAATTCAACTGAAGACCGCCAGCCGGCTGGCTTGCCGAAAATGCATCAAGTAAAGAGAACTTGGATTATTCCTTTCCGGATTGACTGGCCTCCAGCTGACATATTGATAATATAGGCAGAAACAAACTTTGGAGGACGAAATGCATTGATGCGTTGGCATAACTAACGGCCTTTCGTTTTTTAAGGCCTGCGCGAGCAAGAAGTGCGCCAGGCCTTGCGTGAGGAAAATCAGAGTGCGAGCATGCAAATAGGTCCCGCATTGAGGCGGCGCGAAATAGATGATCGACGAAGTCGTCAATATTGCGCTATACGTGCTGGATATTGGGGCAGATGTAAAAGTACTGCTGTAACCTGCGGTGCCTAGGCAACAACGGGGGTTTCGAGATCGATTTGCGGCCTTGGCTACCTCTCGCTCCTCCCCATACGATACTGTACCTTCTTAATCTTCCCCTCTTCTGCTTCTCCTCTTCTCATACCCCCTACTCCTTACATGACCTCAGAGGAGCTGCCAGTCGGGAGATGGGAGTTAGCCGGGTGGTGGGAGAGGGGTGAGGGGGGTTAAAGCCAAAGGGAGGATACCCGAAGAGTCCAATTCTCCCTTATTGGCCTTGGGGGTAAGTGTCCTAAAACGGCAGCAGATCCTAGATGGGGTATTAAAGAAGAAGCCTAGCATTATCTAGCGTTACCCTCAGGACTTAGGATTAGAGACTCGGGGCTTTCTCGCATACGTGAACGGATCGTACTGGTGCGCGCTTGGAAGAACATGCAGGAGGGCTGAGGAACAGGTGTTCGTTTGCAAACTGGGCCAAGAAGCCGATGTACTGTAGTGCAATTGTGATATCTGAGAGGACTTACTGAACAAGAATGAGAGATACCGTTGATGTTGGAAGGAATTCTGGGGTACATGATTCGTTGACTGCATGAGGGGTTCTGCAAGCCGGCTCTGGGGGGCTAGAGCGGTTCTTTGTGGCAGCATCCGCCCATCAAGCCCACGAATCGCGTCTCTTAGCGCTCTGGAAGACTAGCTCCTGTGCGATAATAGCAACCCGTGAACATGAGCGGGTGAATGAGCGTATTAATCAGAAATTAGAAAGAGCATCGGAATATCTTCAATGTGGAAAAAGTAAAGAAATAGACTCGGTCTAATGTGGCGCATCCCTCGCTGGCCGGGGGAGTGTGGCCTAGGAAAAACAAGCCTGAGATACGGCCGAGGAATAGGCGACAACCCCATTCCTGTGCCGATTTGATCGAGGGGGACCTAAGATACAATCATAACAATACTTGTAAGTTGCAGCAACTAGCTAATATTACATCATAAATGGAATGGTTGCCCCCAATGACTTGCTCTCTTCCTGCTCTTTACCCTCTATCTCATCTACTGCACCTTTAAAATAACCCCAACAAAAATGGGACTCGGTTCTCAACCTATAAGCATTGTATATCACCCGATATCCTGAGAAAAAAGCCATAACGATTTGAACAAGGGCCAATGGAGTCTTCATGAAGTGTGAAGTAGAGAGAAATTTAATAGTAAAAAAATAGGGAAAGAGAAAATATTGATGTAAAAATTGAATAGTATAGGGAAAGTAAGGAAGAGGAAGAAATAGAGAGAAGAAAAAAGATAGAGAAAAGATTGAGAGGTCGGAAATCGAGCTGTACTGATGCCCATACCGAGTGCGTGTTCCAGATTTACTTTCACGAAAAAATAAGAAAAACCAGGTCCTGTCCGTCCAGATCCGTACCAGCTCCCGTGTGCCTGCACAGCGCACGAGGTCCCCCCGTATCCAGTGGCCACAACTGCCATTCCCTCCCACTGATCGGCCCTGTCGGCACACCCGCGGGAAGCCACCCCTAGGCAGTGGAATTCAGGGCTTCGTAGGCCTTTTTTGCTGCTTTCTCTTTGGCGTTCTCCTCGGCTTTGTACACATAGCTAGTTTCGTAATCTCTGCCGGCTACACTAACAACGCAGGAGTACCACGATTGCCCGGAGTGTGGTGATGCTGCTGGCCCGGGATCGGGGCTGGGAGGTGACGGTATGCTGCCGCCGCTATGTTCGTAAACTTCGTAAGCAGGAGATGGAATGCGTTTGGAAGCACAGAGCTCTATATAACCTCTCTCAAAGAATGTGAGTATAGCTCTCCCAACTTTCACAGCATTGAAGTTAGGGAAGATAGGAGAATACAAGGGGAGGGGGAAGTTTGCCCGGAGGGCTGATTCGAGGTTTGTGAAAGGCTGCAAGATGGAGCCTACCTTGTAGGTGTGACTGCCAGTATGTTCTCGTGTGTGAAACCGCCATCTGGTATTTTCAATGCCGACACTACCAAGTTCTGTGTTTTGACCACGGTGTAATAGAAACACACAAAAGGACAACACAGACACAGGTACAGCCTAGGTGTACGGCTTTCTTATGTGAGCACTTGGATATCTCCTGATCTGCGCTTGCTTCTTATTATCGGCAAAGAAAATGCCTCTGTTTCAGAACTGGGCACACAGTTGCAGCAGTTGTCAAAGCTGGTCGCCAATGCAGGTGGAAGGTGGGCACTGCGGTCAATCCAGATAAAAAAACTCACGACGGGAACAACGGCGATAGTCGGCGACTAGGTGTTGGCTTTCTAGAACTTAAGAGGCGTCCTGCCTTTTATCTTCACTTGGCGATTAGTTGTCCACCATAGGTTGTTCGGTTGAGATAAACGGGGTGATTGAGTTGCCAAAGAGAACAAGGAAGTTAGGACGCAACATACCACAATCTTAGATCTTTCGGGACCTAGAGGCTAGCCCGCTGCTAGCACTAGACGATGTACCCCACATGGGCCGTTCTCCAACTGTAGCAGGATAACACCTCGTCATGCACTCTCGATACCCTGTTGGTGGATGTTCGGCCAAACGAGTGAGATATGATCAAAGTTATTTCGAACTCTGGAAAACCGGTTCGCAGACCACGTGGGATTGATTATGTTTGGCCTGCTGCAGGGTTTCTGATATTCAGTGAAACCAACCACTTCAGCTTGGCCAATCAGTCTCTATGCCATGGGCCGTCAGGAACATGCAATGCGGGGAGGCATTGATAACCATGTAACCAAAGCTATTTGGCAATATACAGAGGTTTCTTATGTACAAATTGTGTTCCAAGGAATGTGCCGTAGAATTCTCAAAGAGTTGAAGCCTCTATGGGCCGATTTCCTGTAAGAGAAAAGTATATTAAAAGTTCCATTACTGCGTCTGCGAATGAAATGTGTCCTCTGGAGAGAGATAAGCGTCCCGCATGGAAGCGTACTGCTCGAGTAGTGAGAGGGCAGGACCCGATTGTAATAAACAAGCCTCCAGGCTAGCTACAACAATTAAGCTGAAATCCCAGAGGAAATTTCAAGACAGGTCGAGACCACCCATAGATATATACCCCAGATATATCCCACTCTGTATACCAGGCAGAGAAGGAGACCGAAGGCGGAACAAACTTGTTTCCAGCGAGTTCCACGGGGTCCCTCGAGACCTTAGTTACGACAGCTACGATGATATGACGCACCCAACAGGACCGCACTCTCTAAGGCAAACTTAGCCCTACCCCCAGGCAGTCCCAACCCACAAACCTCGCTTCCGCACATTTAAAGCCCATCTTCTTCTCTTCTCGTTATTCCATCTCTCCCTCTCTCTTCATCTTCCCGTTCCTCATCCTCATCTTCATCGCCATCCTCATCCACTCTCGAAAACAGTACATAGCCTCAAATTTTTCAAGCTTACACTCACTCAACTTCATCCCTCCAAAAATCAAGTATGCAGATCTTCGTAAAGACTCGTGAGACCCCTCTCCAAACCCAAAATCTATTCACGAGACCACAAACTGACGCTGCACACAGTTACCGGAAAGACCATCACTTTGGAGGTTGAGTCCTCGGACACCATCGACAATGTGAAGGGCAAAATCCAAGAGAAGGAGGGCATTCCTCCAGATCAGCAGCGTTTGATTTTCGCCGGTAAACAACTCGAAGACGGCCGTACCCTTTCGGACTATAATATCCAGAAAGAGTCTACCCTTCATCTTGTCCTTCGTCTGCGTGGCGGTATGCAGGTCTTTGTAAAGACTTGTATGTTTCCTGACTTGTTTCTTGTTTGTTTGCTTGCTTGCCATTTGCTAATAGTTTTTAAAGTGACTGGAAAGACAATCACTCTTGAAGTCGAGTCTTCAGACACCATCGATAATGTCAAAAGCAAAATTCAAGAGAAGGAGGGCATCCCTCCAGACCAGCAGCGTCTTATTTTCGCCGGCAAGCAACTTGAGGATGGCAGAACTCTCTCCGACTACAACATTCAAAAAGAGTCCACCCTCCACCTTGTCCTTCGTCTGCGTGGCGGTATGCAGATCTTTGTCAAAACCCTTACCGGTAAAACCATTACTCTCGAGGTTGAGTCTTCGGACACGATCGACAACGTGAAGAACAAGATCCAGGAGAAGGAGGGTATCCCCCCAGATCAGCAACGTCTTATCTTTGCTGGCAAACAGTTGGAGGACGGACGCACTTTGAGCGACTATAACATCCAAAAGGAGTCCACTCTCCACCTCGTCCTTCGTCTGCGTGGCGGTATGCAGATCTTCGTGAAGACTCTCACTGGAAAGACCATTACCTTGGAAGTTGAATCCTCTGATACTATTGACAACGTCAAGAGTAAAATCCAGGAGAAGGAGGGTATCCCCCCAGATCAACAGCGTCTTATCTTTGCCGGCAAGCAGTTGGAGGACGGGCGCACTTTGAGCGACTATAATATCCAAAAGGAGTCAACTCTGCACTTGGTTCTCCGCCTTCGCGGTGGGATGTAAATAGGAGCTCTGGTATGGGTAGGGTTTACGTGGCAGAGACGTGCTTTTCTATAAATACTATCGGTTTTGCTTTTCGGGACAGGCTTTTCTTATTTTCTCTTTAGCAAGGTCGTCCTTGGGCGTTTTGTTTTGTTGGGATTAGAAGATCCGTCGTTAGCGAATTGTGGCACTGGGCCCAAGATCAATATCGTTCAAACAATCTACTTTCCTTTTGTGATATACCGGTATTAAGCAAGTGAACCCCCGTAGGCACAAGTACGAGTAACAGGTAAGAGATATCCGAACACAGGGATTAGAAAAATATATGGCTAATTATCTGTGCGTATCCGAGGGCCCATGCTGAGTTGATACACGAAATGTTCGGATACTCCTTGCCTGTTGCCCTGCACTTTGTACCTGGAAATAAGTACCGTATCGGAAAATACGGCTGTTGTTGCACAACCACCCAACCAACGGAAAAAAGCCTGCTCTGTGCCAGATACAAGTGCAGCTACACCCGCAAAGTTCTCATACCCTTCCAAGCACCTATACCCGAGAACGACTGCCGCAGCTCTTGGAGACGCTTCGCTTAACCTCTTCTCCACAGTTCAGTAAAACAAATTGTGATAAGAGTTTGCTATGCCACTGGAGGCATATGCGGAAACGGTTACCAAAAGGAACTAACATCCCATCCACCCATTCCATATAAAATGCGCGGGTTTAATCAATAGTGACAAGAAGGTTCACAACCGACTCTGTTCAAGCAGTGGAACGAAAGGGAATCATAGAGAATTTAACATATAAAATCGTCAACTCTCTTTGTTCTACCCACCACCGGCAGTATGTAACAGAAGTCAGTCAGCATGCCGGCAATTACCATGCAGAAATTTCATACAAACTAGCTGTCCTAGGAGCACTCTTGCGCTCCTCCCTTGGAGCTCCAGCACTCAGAATCCCTAGCATGATTTCTATAGCCCAGTGTTCCATTATGTGAATCTTCATATCAAACTATTATATATCAAACTCATGGATTTTTCTAATACAAGTACTGTGGATGGTGGTATGATAGGTTCATTATTAATTTTTGCGTTTAATAAATCGTTTGCAGGGTTGGTTTCAAATGTGTGGCGCAATAGAACCTCGAAAAAAACATCTTGTCTTGGCGGAAACCGTATCTCTTGGGCTATCTGAAACAGCAAAATTCGTTATATTTGTACCAGGGAGGTTGAGCAGGATATGGAATAAATTGGGTTTAATGGTTTTTTGAGAATTCAGCAGCTCTTGGGGAGCGGAGCCAGTTAATATAGCCCCAAAAGCCCAATTCTGGTTCCAAAAATAGTCATTTGATAGCTACTTTTGGTCTGGGTAAAGAGTTCTACTATTTCACACCAGATAACTCTAGATTATACCGCATAGTCTAGCCACCCCCGCCATCAATGGGTCTTATCAGATTCAATTTTTGCACATCCAAATAGAGTATCATGGGTACAAGTACCAAAACAAACCCAAGCTCTGAGCCACAAGGATCTGATAGTCATGTCCATATATATTACATTATCGGGAAACGTCTTCTCGTGCCAGTCGATACTAAACGAAAGAAAAAAAAAAAAAAGGGAAATGTAGCATAGAATTGGCTAGACGGCCACAGACACGAATCACCTCGCCATACAGGGAAAACAGGTTATCGGGGCCCCTCATTTTTATCAAACAACCCACCCCCCCCTCCCTCTCTCTCTCTACTCGAGTAGTTCCTTCCCCCACCCTCTCTCCCAACACCACTGCCACCGACAACAACAATACTTTCTCCTCCTTCTTCGGCCTTCTAAGTGAGGTTGTGTAATAATAAATCTACAATGCCGTCAGATATAATAACCATCCACTCACGGGTCTCTCCAGATCTGCATACCCCTGATCCAACCGGGCCCCTGTTTGAGGACAACCGATTCGAGGACACTGAGCCACAACATGAACCGGAAGAGCCTCCCCAGCCCATAGTCGAGAAGCTCCACCTTCCCAACCGAATTGCCCTTCATGTAACAACAGATGGCCGTGACGACTGCAAAGTTGATTTCGAATGCAACCACTTGAGATGGGGAATCGAAATATCATCTTCTTCTACCTACCCAACCCTCCACGACGATGTCCTATCGTTCAGGTACTACAGCAATGAGGATAATCAAGAAGAATACGCACTTTTCAAAGTTTGGGTGATGCTGTTTTGGTATTTTCAGTTACCTGCACCCCCTGCGGAGTTGATACCGAATAAACAAGGCAGCCCTCGGGGAAGCTGGCAGGTTCACTTCAATAACACCGGTCCCTTCTTCAAGTTGGCCAACCTGCAAGCCGTTGAGGCAGCTGGATTGGTATCGTTTCCCGATTCTGGAGCAGCGTCCGGTGAATGGATCGGAGCCTACGCCACCAGGGTTGGATTCTGGCAGTTACCACCCGAGCCATTCTTGAGCCCCGTTTGCGCGGCTAAGAAGCCGTTACGCATGCCGAAACCAGTGGAGTACACCTTTACCGATCGTGTCAGGCATCCGGTCCGACCTCGCCCTCAGCCTAACGGTGACATGTACACCAGGTGGATTTCATCATTCGGGCAATTCCTCACTTTCAGATTGGCGGACCTGGACGAAGATACGGAGGTGGTTCACAGATGGATGAACGATCCCAGGGTGGCAATGTTTTGGGGGGAGGAGGCTGATGATCTGGAAAAGACGAGGTCATTCCTGAAGAAAGGATTGGGGTCTAAGCACTTTTTTCCAATAATCGGATGTTGGGACGATGAGCCTTTCGGATACTTTGAGGTGTACTGGGTTAAGGAAGACGCACTAGGACGGTATGCCAGCGACGTAGATATGTGGGATAGGGGTGTGCATTGTCTGGTTGGGGAACAGAAATTTAGGGGGCCACAGAGGGTGGGGGTTTGGATTTCTAGCCTGGTGCACTGTAAGTCACTCGTGGGGCATTGTTAAATTTGTCACAGAGCTAATGAGTGTAGTCATGTTTCTCGACGATCCAAGAACGCAGACGGTGATGCTTGAACCAAGGGTTGACAACACAAAGTCAGTATTCCAAAGGCTACATTGGTATTCAGGAAGGGAGAGCTAATATGATTGCAGATTCATCAAATATCTCATGGATGCCGGTTTCTACAAAGAAAAGGAGTTCGCATTCCCACACAAGCAGGCGGCACTTCTAAAACTCAAGAGGGAAGCGTGGGAGGGACCACTGTGTTAATTTCTACATGTATAGTACAAGCACCACAACTCTCGGATCGGGATGGTAGACGGGAACAATTTAGATGGCGGCTCATTTGTGAACTCACTGTAGACTGCCTAAACCTACTGTACCAAGGGCTTGGAAAGTGGGATAGGCTCCAATTGCATCCCCGAAGTGCACCACGTGCCATGAGGAAAATCCTTGGCTAGGTCTTGTCGAATTTTATTTTTATTTTTTACAAGGCTGGTATATAACACGGACACTAGTGTTCATCTACTATACAAAACCCCCTATGCCCTCCTCCCCTATCATCTAAACCCTGATCATCATCACCATCACCAAACAAACCCGACCAAACAAGCAGCAATGGGCACCAAAATCGACCCAACAACCCTCCTCGCTCACCCCCTCCCCGTGCGCAACCTCATCCTCCAAATCCCACCCAGAATCATCACCCCACTCCTAACCCACCACGCCCAAGCTTTCGAGCCACAGGACATAGTCGTAACCTCCATAACCTCAACGGAGCTAACAATAACCTACCTCCAACCGCTACGCGAAGTCTGGTTCAACCCCGTCCCCCGCACGGCCATCATCCCCTTCACCCCTCCCTTGCCCCCCATCCCCGCGGACCCGGCGAATGAGCGGGCAAACTCCGACTGGGAGGAAGCATGCGCCATACGGCTCAAAGAGATGTCCGCCGCCAGTGAGAAGGTCGTTGACAATCGCTCTGACATTGTCGTCACGCGGTACCTGCCGCCCACATCGCCGGGGTCGTTCCTGGCTATGGGCTGGTTCGTCGCGTTGTCGTTTGTTATCGCGCTTTGGATTTTCCGTGGGAGGGAGGCGCCGTATATTGGGGGCTTTCTAGCTGATAGGGTTTGGAATGTTGACTGGAAGTTTGATGTTACGGCTGTGGTGCATGCTGGGATTTTGGTCAAGAAGTGTCGTGATGTGGTTAATTTGGCAAAGAGGTTGAGGGTGCATGGGGTTGATCGCCGGCGTGGGGTGTGGGCGCTTTGGTTGGTTAATGTGGCGCTCGAGGGGTGGAGGTGTGCGCAGCGGTTCGAGGGGGAGGTTAGGAGGGTGGGGAGGGGGTTGGCGGAGGAAAAGGTCAAGGGGGAGAGTCGGAAGGGGAAATAAGAGTGTTTCTCCCTGATGGGCGGGAGAGTTGATGTTATTGCTTTGATTTTTTGGTAAAATGGGAGGGAGTGAAGGAGATATTATGTACTAGTAGAATTCGATTGTTTCTACAGTTTGCACGCTATGATATCGGGGGGTGGACATGAACGGCTTGTATCCGAGTACAGCACTGTGCGCTATGTAAATTTAGCACTTGTGGGTAAACTCGCAGCGCAAAGAAAATAAAGTGAAAACGTGACGAACGGTAAAAATGCAACCCAAACTCCAACCCACAAAAGAAAAGACACAGGAGCATCTATGCCCACCCAACACAAATTGGGGCTCTACTTCTTCGTCGCCTCCTCCCTCTCCCTCCCTCCTTCCTCATCCGCACCTCTAAATACCTTCCCCTCACCCCCCGTCCCTTTCACCCTCATTTGACAGTATAACGACTTTATCCCCGCCGATCTTATCGCTCCGCTCATCCCAGCCGACGTCGTGCTCCTCCGCTATGGCTCTAATCTCTCTGCGTAGAGCCTTGCCCTCATAGACCAATTCCTCCCACTCGTCCATATCGAATCCCTTTTCTCGATAGAGCTTCTGCCGTTTCGATAAGACTTGGCGGTTATTGTAGAGGAGTAAGAGATATCCGCTCACGACTGTGGATAATCCGACAAGGTAAGTCATCGGCTCCATAACAGCCCACTACATCACCATCATGAGTGAGCACTTGATCCTAGGATATTACTTATATCATACAGCACATACCCCCAAACTAGCCTTAAACGTCAACCAGCAAACCGCCGTCAAACACCCCACCAACCCCAAAAACCCACTCACAGCAACTCTCTGCGCCCCTCGACGTGCAATCCTATCACACTCAGACTTAAGCCTCACTTGCAGCTCAATCTCCCTCATCACGGCCACCAATCGCTGGCGGAGATAATGCGTCCGCTGCTTAAAGCTGGGCATGCCGACGGGCACACCATCACGCCCTTCAACCTGGATGACGAATTCCTTACCCCTCGCTACGCTGCGGATAAAGTCGCCTACTTCCGTGGACGTGGACCAGCACACGTATCCGCCCTCCCCCGGTCTCTCGGAAGGATTGAGGGAGCCGAGTCCCCTGTTAATTTCGACCCCACCTTCGCCCTCCTCGCCGCGCAGGGGTTGGAGCCCCTTTTCGCTTCCAATGTTGATTTGTGCTTCAGGGGGGGCATTACCGAGGTTTAGAGCTTTGAAGGAGATGTTTGGTGGCCGGGGGGTCGAGTCAGGAGAGGTTATTGGCGGGAGTTCGGCTTGGATTAAGCGTTCGAGGTAGGAGAGGGGTTGTTGGGGGTGGACCAGCAGGGTGAGGGGAGAGTCGATGGGGGAGCCGGCGAGTTTTAGCGGGAGGAGGAGCTTCAGGAGCCGGGAAGGGGTTGGTAGTAGTTTTCCTTGGGGTTGTAATGTGAGAATTGGTGATGGGAGGTGGGAATGCTTGGAGGGTGAAATACCATACCTTTTGTGGTGACGCTTGGCTCCGGAGGCCGCTTTGCGGGGGATTGGCCGATGCCTTCGTGATACCATGGTGTGAGTGTTCCTACATCGCTACTTCCTTGTAACTCTCTGCTACCATTATCACTACTCACATCCCCGCCTTTATACTCCTCACTCCCACGCCCATCTCCCTCATTACCATCCTCCTCCCCACAACTCCATCCTTTCTCTCCTCCCTCACCCACACCCTCAACTTCCTCATCCCCTTTCCTACATTCGCCCCCACTTCCGCCTCCCACAGCCCCACCCTCGCCATCTATAAATCGCCCCGCCGACGACGACGAAAACGCCCTCCTCCCATTATTCCCACTCGGAGAAGAAGCAACGAACAAAAAACTCTTTTGAAAATTCAAACTCGGCGGACGAGCCAGGTGCGAGGTTAAGCTCTGTGTGCTACTCTTCAGAAGCTGTCGTTCCGGCAGAAAGCCCGGTGACCGGAGGAGCACACGGGGGTTCATTATTGTTTTTGGTGAAATGTGGGAGGTGGAGGAGCTACCGTATGTTGTGGATAGACGGCAGGAAAGGGTTTTGGTTTAAAGGTTTTAGGGGGGAGATATTAAGGGATGGAGTGAGGGGAATAAATGAGGGGATGGATTGTGAAGGAAGTAAGAGAAGGAAGGAGGGTTATGCTCTGTATGTATGAATATTGTAGATAACGCGTACCGTACCCTACGCTACCGTGAGTGTGGGGAAGTTGTAGGAAAGAGGGGAAGGTTGAACCTAAATCAGAAACCGAGTATGGAAGCAAAGCAAAGCAAGGAGCATTCTATTTTATTTTATTTTAGGAAGGATAGCTTATAATCAAGCTAGCGCTGTAGCTAGCACGCGCGTACCATATCATGTAGATCCACCCACGGAGTAGACTGCTCGAACCATTATGTATTGTGTCGTGTCGTATTGGATACGGATATTATAGCTTCAGACGTTGCCTCCTTCCTTGCTTCCTTCCCTCCTTCCCTTTCCCTTTCCCTTCCCGAGGCGGGTATTTTGTCTTAGCTGGTTGGAGAATGGATGGACTCGTTGCCAATTGACTGACAGACGACTCGTGCAGCATAGCTTGCTAGCTGGCAATGACGGGGGGTAAGACCAGAAATGTGGGGTCAAAGACGAAGGGGAGGTAAAGATCTGTGGTTGGTTGGGCTTTGCAGGTTTGTTGCTGGGCAGACGGGATTGGAAGAGGAGTAAGTCTTATACCTGTGGCTTGGAACTAATCGTGCCGGTGGCTAGTGTATGATTGGGCAGGTTGATAATATCATAATATGTGCCCGTTTTGGCGGTGAAGCCACTTTTACCCCATGGTCTACCGCAGTACGATAAAAACTAAGTGTACAAGTATGATAGGTACGATAAATTAGTGATACAATATGCTGTCGCCGGAAAAACTATACCCCCGGGGATTCGGGACGTCTACTATATGAAAGTGTTCTTGAGACAATGCATCATGGATCGATTGCGATGTTAGAGCATGGGGACTTATTATCCTTTGAATTCCTCTGCCAGTCATACAGTAGTGCACCCTGGTGCAGGTAGGTAGGTAAGATAAACATTAAAACGAGACACGAGGTCCCACTCCATTCATGCGATCGTTAGCACCGCGAGTTATCAATTCCGCAGATCCCCCGATAAGGCATTTAGACGGGTGCCGTTTCCGTGAATAAAATATTGGGTCTTTCCTTCCATGTGATACTCGAGTATATATATTTCATACGAGCACTCCGCTCAGGGAACTCCGATTTGCTCATGAGATATGCGTAAGTGTAGATTTAAATCACGCAGCGAACCTATGATAGTTATAGTTAAACAAGACTCTGATCATCTGAGCGTACCAACGAGCTCAGTTCCTCAGCGACTTCTGATCCAACGATGTCCGCCAACCTACCCTTCGTCAGGAATTCATGGTCCGAAGCATCCCAGCCAGGAACTACAACCTATCGTTGGTCCATTCGTTACCTTCACTTCTCTACTTCCATCATTAAAATAAGGTCAAAAAGTCAACCGTACCTCCGTTATAAGTAACACCTCCGCCCCCTCCTCTAACATAGAAGCCTTCCAAACCCCACCTTCAACAACCCACTGGACCGCTTCTCCCCCTTCAATATCGCATCCTACAACAAACGTCTCTACCTTCCCACTCTCATGAATTAGCACATATCGCCCGCGTCCCCTAACTGCCGTGTGAACAATCAAGGACCGGTTCTTGTGAAAATGTCCGATGGGCGAGTGTGTAGTTAGGAGGTATTGGATCGACGTATTTAGAGGACGCGTCGCGTCGATTTGTCCGGGGAAGGGGGAGGTGATGGTTGTAGGGTTTGTATGTGTGCGTTTGAAGTAGCCGCCTTCGGGGTGGGGGGCTAGGGATAAGGCTGAAATCAGGGCTTGGGCAGAGGGGGTCTCATTAAATGTGGGGGTTGGGATTTTGAGAGCTTGAGAGGGCATTTTTTGGATTATGGAGGTGTGATACTGTATGATAATATTATGATAAGCGGTGATGATGGTAGAGTGCTGAGATCGAGGAGGAGGGTTGGTTAAGTTTAGGTTTTGGATACCATTGCTTGATGACTCCGCATTACAAGGGTAGGGACCCGTTAACCGGAGCAGGCAGACAGGGACATATTCGGCCGATTAACCTCAAAATTTAATAGCCGGTCATAGCTTGCTATCGGACCCTGGTATGATACTATAAGGGCAGGGGGGGCTTTACTGGAGTTGGTTAAAGGTTTCTTGGGAAATTGAGGAGGTGGAGTTATCATAATAATTATAATTATTATAAATGGGATGTTGTGCCCCAATTGTGCCATTCGTCAACTTCAATAGAAAAGTCTTGATATCATACTATTAAAAATTGTATTAGGATGTCCAATAGCCCATACCTGGAGTTCAATACCTATGATCCCTACAATCTATACTATAGTGTATCCATAATTACTGCACAAGCCTCACAGATATAAAAAAAGACTAAGCAATCAACTACAGCAAGCTCTAGCAACCACACCAAAAGTAGGCTTCACCCAACCCAAATCCGCATGGCGAAACCTTATCTGGTAGCCAAGCACCTATCCGGACCTGAATCTCGGGATCAAGTGTCTTCACCTTCACCCGGTGTAAGGGGTAGCAACTCGCCGCGCAGAGAGAGGGTTCCCTTGGCCATCATTAACAAGATGGTGTTTTTCCAGGGGGAAGGAGTTGGAGGAGAAGAATCGGAAGAAGGTAATAATAATGCTTTAATTCTACTCCTCTCTTCCTACTTTTAAAGGCTATCATTGTTAGCACCCTCATCAGTAGCATTCCCGTACAAATTTCAATCTTTACACAACGGCTCAAGTCTAGCGTCGTGACAACACCTCCATTCCCAGGAATCCCCGTGACCCGCCACAACAACTGCTGGAAAGGTGGGGTTCAACACAAGATGGTTGTGAAGCAGTCGATAAACTTCCAATCCTGGCTAGACGATAGCAGCGGCAGGTGGAAACTTTGGGTTAGTGTGCCAGGGTCCGCGCCTGCCCTGAGAAGAAAGCGCTATCGGCCTCTCTTGAAAAATCTTCTCTCGCCACAGATACCCCTCCAGCGACGCCTTTTACGATCGCGGAACACTCAAATACACGACCCCCCCAAATACACACTCCCAACTGATTGGTTTATATATTGAGATTACTAATATTCAACCAATCAGAAGCGCAATCGGGAGCTAATGTGTATTTGTGGGGGTTGTGTATTTGAGTGTTCCATGATTGTATATATTATCGTCATTCCGATTACGGAACTATAACAAAAGGTGAGAGTGATGAGCACTTGCGCCTCGCGCAACCACACACCCAGACACAGGCACAGACACAGAGGGGCATCGCTTGGAAAAATCACATGTTGCCATCTAAGAGATCTCTGTCGCCCAGCAGCTTGGATGGGAGGAGGTTACGAGTAGATATCGATACCCCAGAGGGCCCTCCTCCCCCTCCACCCGCGTCTTCTCAAAGTTTTGAGGAAAAACCAGTAACATGGCTTTCTCTAACTCGAAAATCACAACTGATAATTCTGGCCCTCTCCCGCTTCGCCGAACCGCTCACGCAAACCTCCGTGTCATCCTATCTATACTACTACCTATCCTCTTTCCACTTGCCAAATAAGCCTCCTCCAAGCGCAGAAACAATATCCCGTCAAGCCGGAATAATAGCCTCCTCTTTCGCCCTTGCACAGTGCCTAACCGGTGTGTTGTGGGGTCGCTTATCAGACAAGATAGGGCGAAAGCCCTGCATCCTCTTCGGCCTCGCGGGGACTGCAATATCAGTAATTGGATTCGGCTTTTCGGAAAACCTCGCTATGGCGCTAACCTTCCGCATCCTAGGTGGCTGCCTGAATGGAAATGTGGGTGTTCTGCGGACCATGGTTGCAGATGTCGTGGTCGAGAAAAAGTACCATAGCAGGGCCTTCCTGATTATGCCCATATGTTTTAATATTGGGGTCATTGTTGGCCCGGCTATCGGTGGGATTCTGGCTGACCCTGCAAGTACCTACCCCGGGGCGTTCGGCAGGGTGGAATGGATGCGTCGGTGGCGGTATGCCCTGCCCAATCTTGCCTGTGCGACGCTTGTGTGCATTAGTATGTTATTGGGATTCCTCTTCCTGGAAGAGACGCTCGAGTCGAAAAGGTATAGGAATAGAACAGATATCGGATTGAAAATTGGACGGGGGATTAATTTCTTTGCGAAACGTTTGTACGGCATGGTTACTCGCAGGAGGAATTTTCCGAAAGCAGATGAGCTAGGGGAGTACCAGCTCGTGACGAACATCGAAAGTGGTGATAACGATGACTCCACCGTAGTGGGCTCAGAAACACCTTCGCCCTCTTCCTCCGCCTCTATTCGATCTATACCTATCAAGCCGAAGAGACTTCCCAGACGCCCAACTCGCCGGGAAATCTTCACAAAGAACATTATCTTCACGCTAATAGCCCTTGCACTCATCCCCCTGCACAATGCGACATTCATGCACCTCTGGGCGATATTTCTCTCAACACCTCGCTCCCGAACACCCCATTCTTCATCCCTTTTCATGTTCACAGGCGGGCTAGGCCTCCCAGCAGCCCAAGTCGGCATCGCAATGTCCTACATCGGTGCTATGGGGATCCTAATGCAACTGTTCCTCTACCCCCCGCTCCAGGCGAAATTGGGCCTATTAAACAGCTTCCGTATCTCCTGCATGATTTTCCCGATAGCATACTTCCTCACCCCATTCCTTGCCCGCGTGCCGTCTACGTCGCCGCCCGAACATGCTGCAAGTGGGTGGCTGGTGTGGGCTTCTACCGTCGGTGTCTTGCTATTGCAAGTCACCGCACGCACGTTTGCGACTCCGGGTAGCGTGATACTATTGACCAACTCTGTTGAGAAGAAGAGTATTCTGGGAACGGTACACGGGGTCGGGAGTTCTCTGGCTAGCGGATCTCGCGCTGTGGGCCCGGTTACAGGCGGGGTGTTGTACGCAGCTGGATTGGAGGGTGGGGTCGTCGGGTGTGTGTTTTGGGTCATGGCGGGGATCGCCATGCTTGGAGCTTGGTGGGCTTGGTTTCTGAAGGAAGGGAGAGGGTTGATTGACGATGAGGCTGAGGATGAAGGAGTAGCTAGAGTGTAGGAGTATTGCTTTTTTACTTTTTTACTTTTTTTTTGGCTCGATGATAAACGGCATAATGGCATAGGCGTTTTGCCCTGCTATGGGTTATGGGGTATAGGATCTGGATTATAAGTTGGATGGTTCTTTTTGTTATTCTACGGCCGTTTAGTGATACCTGCTCTACGGGGATTCCTAGTGTAAATATCATACAATTAAATTTGCACGAGTTTTGCATATTTACCATAGGCAATTTTTTACTTGCAAGGAATAGTTTTCGAGTGATACAGTATGAGAGAGGGTATTCAATCCTCATCGACCGCTGTAACCTTCGAAGTCGCAACCCTAGACGTCCACTCCCTTCTCCTCCCTCAGATCACTCCTCACTAGGCCTCAGTACCACAACGTCTAGCATACTCCATAGGCGTAATATATAAACCGTAACCAACTTGCCCCTAGGCTTGTGTGCTCATTACTAGAGTACATTAGGATAAGTATTGCAGGCAACCCGTTAAGCAAGAGCCTACAAAGATCTACAAAATATAGGAACTTCGCATGGAAGCTAGGATACCCATGATGCCATAAGAATATTTTTTTCTAGCGCTGGGGGCACGAGGATGGATTTCGCCCCCCGGGAGTAATTATCGATTCTCACTCGGGATAAGTTGCATTTCCAAGAGTGGTAGGAGTGCTGCCGGAGTTCTAGGTCGCGGTAGTGAAACTAGACTGGGTACTTTCAGCACATGCATAGTAGCAGCGGCGGCGGCGGTGATTTACACTAGTGGCGGTGGGTTGGAGACACATTTGTATCGGATTGTCGTTTCACCGTTTTAATCCCTCTGTCTGTGGACATTCTCCGCGTTTTTCGTGTATAGTTATCGGTGGGTTGTCATCTGCCTAGCCTGAGTGTTGTAAGGTATCAATTAACCCCCCGCCAAATGCAATGAAGCTATGTGCTAGAGAATTCTAGGAGAAAGATCGTCTTGGGGGCATAAACTATTTTTTCATATATATGATGTAAGCGAGTATATCACTGTGGCATTTCTTAATATGCTCCCAAGGATCTGACTATTAAGCGGGGAGGGGGACGAATATTGCCGGTCCTAACAGTTACTTGCACCTCAATTTAAAGAAGAAACCTCAATAAAGCACCCGAGAGCGTATGGAATACTTTGCATCAACAAGGACTGTTGTAAAATATCTTCATTCACCGTTGAACTGCCTTTCAGCTTCTCAGCTTCATGCGAGAGCGGAGGTCTAATATACTACAAGATAGCAATCACAACAGAGTGTACTCCTGCCCTCCTCTCGGCTTCCACGATGAGGCCAACCACTGGTAACCGGATCCAGAGAAGCCACAGTTTCAAACAAGGACACCAGCAGGTTTCTCGAGTGATAGCCGGTGATTTTGAAAATACTGGTTAAGTATCATTCGTGCAGCAGTTCTCTTTAGCTCACATCAATAGTGTGCGCGGCGCTCCCTCATCGCTTCAGGGGCTTAGGGACCGGCAGTTAATGGATGGGAAAAAGTTGCCCTGCACTTGAGACGTACTCGCGGAACCCCTTGTTCGCCCCGCTCGAAGTTGCCTACAGCTATAGTACATTCATGTACACTAGAGTAGACTTGAGACTTGGCTACTCTAAAAAATGTCAAGCGCAAGAAGGGAGCGCCGCGGTAGGGAGAAGAGACAGGAGCAAAGAATCATCTGAAATGAGGCATCACAGTACTGCACTGTACTCCTAAGAGTAAATGATAGAAAACAAAAAATTGACATTACGGTTCGTCGCTTAAGTCACAAGAACACGAATTACGGGCCAGTGGACTCAAGTTATCGGTATCATTGCTTGCTGACTCCACATTACAAGGGTAGACAGGGGCATATTCGGCCGATTAACCTCAAATAACCGTTCTATAGCTTCCTATAGGACCCTAATATGATACGGGCGGGGAGGGCTTTACTGGAAGTTGGTTAAAAAGGTTTCTTGGAAAATTGGGGAGGTGGAGTTATTACAAATAAAGTGTGTTCTAATTATATATCGTCAACCTAAATAGAAAAGTCTTGATACCATTAAAATTGCATCTGGGTGTCCAATAGCCCATGCCCGGAGTTCAATACCTATGATCCCTACAATCTATACTGTAGTGTATCATACTGCATAAGCTTTCCTCCCCTCACATATATAAAAAATAGACTTTAAGCAATCAAGTGCAGCAAGCTCTAGCAACCACGCCAAAAGTAGGCTTCACCGAATCTAAATTCGCATGGCGAAACCCCATCCGGTAGCTAAGCACCTATCCGGGCCTGAATCTCCGGATCAAGTGCCTTTATCTTTACCCGGCGTAAGAGGCAGCAACTCATTGCGCAGAGAGAGGGTTCCCTTGGCTATCATTAACAAGATGATGTTTTCTAGGAAGGAGTTGGGGGAGAAGAATCGGAAGAAGGCAATAATAGTGTTTTGATTCTACTCCTCCTCCTCCTCCTCCTCCTCCTCCTCCTCCTCCTCCTCTTCTTCCTACTTCAAAAGCTATCATTGCTAGCACCCTTATTGGTGGCGCTCCCGAGCAAATTTCAACTCGCACAGCGGCTCGAACCCAAAGTCGTGGCAACGACCCATGCCCAGGAATCCCCGTGACCCGCCACAGCAACTACCGGAAAGGTGGAGTTCTCAAAAAAACTTGGCCATGATCAGTCGAGATAATCCTTTGCTTCTGTTTCGTCTACTTGCAGAGTTTTCATAGTTTTTCCCTTCCTTAACATTCCTGATACCTTCGCCTGTTTTGCTACCATCATAGTGTGACACTCGTTTGTTCTAGCTCCTAGCAAACCTTAGTTCCAAACCTTTGGCACCCTGGTGCCAGTTCCTGAATCTTCTCAAAACATCTCCGCTGCACCTAACTTCTCGACCACACCATCGCTTCAACTCTTATATCCTCCAACTATCTCCAAACAAAAGTTCTCCTGATCCAAACATTCTGCGTTATAGTTCGTGTCGTAGATGTGGAACCTTCGTGAAAACTTTCAACAAGTTTAACCCAAGATGGCTGTGAAGCAGACGATAGACTTCCAATTCTGGCTAGACGTTCTAGCAGCGGCGAGGTGGAAATCTTGAGTTGGTGTGCCAGGGTTCGCGCATGCCCTGAAAAGAAGAAGAAGGCGTTGCCGGCCTCGCTTGAAAAATCTTCCTCCCTCGCCACAAATACCCAGCGACGCCTTCCATATATTATCGTCACTTCGATTACGGGACTATGACAACGAGTGAGGGTGATGAGCATTTACGCCAACTGCACACTCAGACACAGACACCAACACCGACGAACAGAGGTTGGAAAAATTACATGTTGCCATCTGAGAGATCCCTGTCGTCCGGCGGCTCGGAGGATGAGAGGAGGTTACTGGCAGATATCGATGCCCCAGAGGGCCCCCTTCCCCTCCACCAGCGTCTTCTCAAATCTCTAAGGAAAAACCAGTAACATGGCTTTCTCTACCTCGAAAATCACAACTGATCGTTCTGACCCTCTGCCGCTTCTCCGAACCACTCACACAAACCTCCGTGTCATCCTATCTATACTACTACCTATCCTCTTTCCACTCGCCAAATAAGCCTCCTCCAAGCGCAGAAACAATATCCCGTCAGGCCGGAATAATAGCCTCCTCTTTCGCCCTTGCACAGTGCCTAACCGGTGTGTTGTGGGGTCGCTTATCAGACAAGATAGGGCGAAAGCCCTGCATCCTCTTCGGCCTCGCGGGGACTGCAATATCAGTAATTGGATTCGGCTTTTCGGAAAACCTCGCTATGGCCCTAGCCTTCCGCATCTTAGGTGGTTGCCTGAATGGAAATGTGGGTGTTCTGCGGACCATGGTTGCAGAAGTCGTGGTCGAGAAAAAGTACCATAGCAGGGCCTTCTTGATTTTGCCCATATGTTTTAATATTGGGGTCATTGTTGGCCCGGCTATCGGTGGGATTCTGGCTGATCCTGCAAACACCTATCCTGGGCTGTTCGGCAGGGTGGAATGGATGCGTCGGTGGCGGTATGCCCTGCCCAACCTTGTCAGCGCGGGGTTTCTGTGTATGAGTATGTTATTGGGATTCCTCTTCCTGGAAGAGACGCTCGAGTCGAAAAGGTATAGGAATAGAACAGATATCGGATTGAAAATTGGACGGGGGATTAATTTTTTTGCGAAACGTTTGTATGGCATGGTTACTCGCAGGAGGAATTTTCCGAAACCAGATGAGCTCGGGGAGTACCAGCTCGTGACGGACCTCGAAGGTGATGATGACGATGATTCCACCGTAGTGGGCTCAGAAACACCCTCGCCTTCTTCCTCCGCCTCTATTCGGTCTATACCTATCAAGCCGAAGCAACCTCCCAGACGCCCGCCTTTCCGGGAAATCTTCACAAAGAACATTATCTTCACTCTAATTGCCTTTGCAATCCTCCCTCTACATAATGCGACATTCATGCATCTCTGGGCGATATTTCTCTCAACACCTCGCTCCCGAACACCCCATCCTTCATCCCCTTTCATGTTCACAGGAGGGCTAGGCCTCCCAGCAACCCAAGTCGGCATCGCAATGTCCTACCTCGGCGCTATAGGGATCCTAATGCAACTGTTCCTCTACCCCCCGCTCCAGGCGAAATTGGGTCTATTACACAGCTTCCGTATCTCCTGCATGATTTTCCCGATAGCATACTTCCTCACCCCATTCCTTGCCCGCGTGCCGTCTGCGTCACCGCCCGAACATGCCGCAAGTGGGTGGCTGGTATGGGCTTCCATCGTCGGTGTCTTGCTATTGCAAGTCACCGCACGCACGTTCGCGCTTCCGGGCAGCGTGATACTATTGACCAACTCTGTTGAGAAGAAGAGTATTCTGGGAACGGTACACGGGGTCGGGAGTTCTCTGGCTAGCGGATCTCGTGCTGTGGGCCCGGTTACAGGCGGGGTGTTGTACGCAGCTGGATTGGAGGGTGGGGTCGTCGGGTGTGTGTTTTGGGTCATGACGGGAATCGCTACACTCGGGGCCTGGTGGGCTTGGTTTCTGAAGGAGGGGAGGGGGTTGATTGATGATGAGGCTGAGGAGGAAGAAGGGGTAGCTTGAGTGTAGGAGTATTGCTTTCTTTTTTGTTGATTGGATTGATGATAAACGGCATAAACGGCATACCGTAAGAGCTCGAATGCCGGTAATTGGACCTCACGCTGGGACGTTGGAGTGCCTTTGTTGGTAAGGTCAGGCTCTTTTTTCTTTTTCTTTTTCTTTTGTCTTAGGCTCGCTGAGGGAATCAGTTTTGGCTGTGCGTTCGCCCCCTTATCTAAGAGAGGGAATTTCAGACGTCTTAACGTGAGGTCCAATTATTCGAGTTCTTACAGTAGGCGTTTTGCTTTGCTATGGGTTATGGGGTATAAAGCGTGGATTATAAGTTGAATAGTTCTTTTTGTTATTCTACAGTCGTTTAGTGATATCTACTCTGTGGGAATTATTGGTGTAAGTACATTTGTACGAATTTTGCATTAGAGATTATTCACCATAAACAATTTTTTATCTGGAAAGAATATAGTTTTCGAGTGATAAGGTATGAGAGAAGATATTTACTCCCCATCCACCATCGTAATCTCCGAAATCACAACCCTAGACGTCTGCTCCCTTCTCCCTTAGATCACTCCTCACTAGGCCTTAGTACAACAACGTCTAGCGTACCCCGTGGGCCGTAATACGTAAAGCCGTAACTATCCTCCAGGCTAATATCATATACCACCCAGCGACCTTGAGGATCAGTGGCCACACCTCACCTCAAACCCCCCACCTTAAACCACTCCCCCCACAGGAACTACTCCAACCTCCGGTACCAAAAATCTGGAGCTCCGCGAGTTCCGGCACATCATTGACAGTATTTTAGAAGACTTGTGATATCTGAAGGAGACAATATCAGTGCTAATTGCGACAGGGGAGTTAATTGGTCCTTAATATGTTAACCACTACGCCAGCTATGTAGGTATCTCGTGGAATGTCAACTTGGGAATAAGTATTTATCTCGGGAAAGCTGGATTTCGGGATTTTAATGAGGAGGGTGGGGTATTTCTTGCTAAGTTGTTGGTGGATTTCAATGAGGGGTATTTTTGCTCCTTGGCAGTGGGAGATTCTTTGTAATTTTAAATGGAGGTCGGGCTTTGGGCGCTTGTTACTGGCGGGCACTGGGACAAGTATTCGGGCACATGTTGAGCAAAAGCCTATAAAGATCCATAAAATATGAAAATTGCGCATGGAAATTACAATACCTATGATGCCATAAGAAAATTTTTCCAGCGCCGGGGACATGAAGACGGATTTTGCCCCGGGAGCAATCACCGATTCTCACTCGGGATAAGTTTCAATTACAGTGGTAGGGGTGCTAACAGAGTCCGAGTCGCAGTAGTGAAACCAGACCGGGTACTTTCAGCACCTGCACAATATTAGCGGCGATATACCAGTAGCGGGGATCCGGGGACATTTGCGCCGGAACGCCGTTTCACCGTTATTAATCTCCTTCCTCTGGACAAGCTCCCGTCCATGGGGGAGGTAAGCCCCGGTCCAGATATTAGCTTTTCTGGAATTCTCGGGTATGGAGAACTACACAACTCGCGTTTTTCGGGCTATTACCCGCTCAGCCTGAGTGTCAGTGAGATCTCGATTAATCGGCCTCTAGATGCAATGGAGCTATGCGCTACAAGATTCTGGGAGGCTGAGGACTATATTGCGGGCACAAACTATTTCTTTATATATATGATGCAAGCAAGTATATCCACTGTGGCATTTCTTAATATACTCCCACGGATCTGACGATCGGGGGGGACGGGGCGAAAACCGCCGGTCCTAACATGCACCTCAATCTTAAAGAAAGAGGGAGTTCAACGAAGCACCCGAGAACATATGGAATACTTGCGTCAGCGAGGGCACCAAGAGGTTTCTCGAGTGATAGCAGGTGATTTCGCAGATACTGGTTAAGTATCATTCGTGCAGAAGTTCTCTTTAGCTCACATCAATGGTGTGTGCGGAGCTCTCTCTTGGCTTCAAGGGTTCGGACACCAGGAATTAATAGGTGAGAAAAAGTTGTCCTATAAGTTACCTAAGATGTACTCGTACTCGCGGAACCCGTTGTTAACCTCGCTCGAAGTTGCCTACAGCCACATTCATGTGCGCTAGATGAGACTTGACTACTTTAAAAAATACTTCAAGTACTGGAAGAGGGTGTCCCGGTAGGAAGAAGAGGCAGGAGCAAGGCATCAGATGAAATGAGGCACCATAATACTCCTAAGAGTAAAAGATAGAAAACAAAAAAATGTCATTACGGTTCGTCACTTAGGTCTCCATAATACTATACGAATTACATGCCCGCGGGCTCAAGTTATGGACGTTCCCGCCAAATCTGGTGCCCTATGGACATGAATCATACCATAACTAGATAGATCACTCATTATTTTTTGCCCCCACTCCCGAGATTTTGAGAGAAAAAAGAGAGGCCCACCGCTCGGGTACGGTACGGTAATCCAAATTCCTCGCTAGGGATAAACGACCTCCCTCCTAGGTCCAAATCCCTCAAGAGCCCTCTCATCCCATCGTCAGCTCATCCACTCCCCCTCCTGCACATCCGTTTCATCATCCATCGCATCCAATCCCTAAATACCGCATAGAATCCTCCTCGCCCCAATCACAACCAATCGCTCACCTACTCCCCACTCACCGCCCAATGCACCTAGGATAATCCTGGCCAAGGCGAGACAAACGCCGAGTGATAGCCCATGACGTCCATCGCCGATCACCCTGAGGGGGAGGCCCTGGCCAATGATTTTCACCCCGAATCTTCGCCTTCTTTGTGGTGGGGGCTACAGTAGGGCATGGGGTATAGGGCATGGGAAGTAAGTGTTATATTTATGCTGCGAACTATTTTAGGTAGGCATGGAAGGCGCATGGAAGAGTTGGGCGTGATTGGGTTTGTTCGATTGGGGAGTGGGAGCAGTCAACGGTGCCGGCACCGGTAGGATGCTCGAACCGAATGGGCATCGCATGGTGTTGAGAAGTGCAATGGGCTGCGATGGCCATGACGCTCGTAGTACTCGCACGATACTGTGAGATGCCATAGACAGGGGAGGAAGTCTGATGAGGTGTGAGTACCGTACGTACCTGCATCAGGGGAGCTGGACGGTCACTGAGTCTCGAGAAAACTTGCGTAACTTAACTAAGCTGTCCAACAGCAAAATCACCACCCGTCAGAAGAAGAATAAGAAAAAATATCCCATCATACCGGTAGTGGGTTCGTCTATCATACCGGTATCGTACCTGAGAGAGCCGTCCGTCGTCATACTCTCTCGCAAGCCAAAAGCAGGAACACCCATTACCATTACAACCACAACCGCGACTCAACCAAACTTCCATTTCACCCCGTTTCCTTCCTTCTCCCCCTCGCCACTGGCTCCCCTACTCGAATACAAGCACACGAGCAAACAAAAGAAAAAAATTCAATTCTGCAAACGCATCAGACACGTATCTACAACGAGCCAACCAAAGCATAAAAGCGACAGATCTACATTTCCACAACAGGTTACTCCAGCCCGGATTTGCATTTTTTTCCCTTCATTTTGGCTATGCATGATGCGTGAGTGACAAGGATTACTGGTGGATGGATGCTTCGCTGGCAGGGTTACACGTGCGACGTGTATACCAACGGCGGTATCTGTGCTTGTACTCGAGTAGAAGGGTAAGTTTGATCAAGTCGTTCCTGCAGGGTAGGGCTGATTGAGCAAGCAGGCGACACCGGCGAAAGGTGAAGATGGGAACCTCAGATGAGAAGAGGAGGAGGGAGGAGGAGGAGAAAAAGAAGAAAAGAGGGGTTGTGGGGTTTGTCGTTTGCCGGTACGATACCTAGAACCGCCGTTTCTGTGGTGGGTGATGGTGCCCTAACCCTAGATTGACAGGGGTATTTGCGGCATCGTAGCGATTTAGCTGCTCATATGATAAGTGCTTGATTCTGCAAGCACATGAGTAGGAGCCCCGAGGAATTGAGTTGGGAAACTTAATCTAATTCACTTTGCTTCAATTCGCTTTACTCAATTCAATACCAGTAACTTGAAGCAAAGTCTACCGCAAGAGAAGAATTGTTGATATCTTGATAGAACACATTTGCATTCCCCTGCAGCTGACTTGTGCTAGTACCGGTACTAGTATAGCACCAGTAAGTCGAGTTCTTCCCTCCTCCGTACCTTACGTGTACCTTACACCTGCAGAGAGTAATTTCCCCCTATCACTCGCATTGTGGAGTGTCTTTGATTTAAACTTACTTAGGTAGGTGTACTGGACTCAAGACGCCGACAGCGATGGTGGTGATAGTGATAGTGAGGCCCCCTTTCAAGGAAGATTCCCGCCATTAATGACACGGTGGATATTGTAAGTCTATAGCGTTGGAAAAGGGGGATTGGGCTGATCTGGGATAGCCCGGGATAGTGACTACCGTACCGTATGATACGAGTAGGAATTGATGGAATTTGCGACCGTACTGGTACCGCTCGCGCGAGGGGAGTCGCGGAGATGCGGTACCGTCTGGGTACGTACCGGACCGTGAGAGCGCGGATTACGGTACAAGGTCCCCTTGTACCCACCAGGGTACTGCGCCGGCAGCACCGTACTAGTACTTTTGCTCCAACATCGACAATTAAGTTAGTATTAAAACTCGACAAATCTTAACAATCCCCTTAAATCCATTCCCAAAATATCACTCGAAGATACATGGCCCCTCCAGTACTGTGCCGGTATCTGATACAGTACCGGTACGCGCCCGTGACTTGTAACTTGTAACTTGTAACCATGCCAAAGTTTCTCGCCCTCTCTTCCTCCGATGGTTTGTTTCGTCTATTTTTCTCACGGTGGTTTCAACCGCTTGTTCCGGTATTTTTTATTTTTGTTTCATTTTCCTCGCACGGTCGGGCGCCGCCACCCAACACAACACACGGCCATCGACCACGCCAGGTTTATTCCGCCCCGACTAATTGGTTGGAGCTCAGATACTAGCCCAATACGGCTAGCAGGGTTTGCCTAAGCGGTAGGGCGTGGGGAAACTTGGAGTTGGTCTTGCTATTCTTTTCTAAGCGAGAAGTTAGAGTAAAGGCGAGATTGGCTTTATTGGTATTTGGAGCGTTGGTGAAAATTTTATGGGAGAGGCTGGCATGGGGGGGGGTCCCGTTCTTGTCTTGTCTTGTGGGGAAGAGGAACAGAGGGAGCTCTGGTGCTCTGGTGACCTATGGGCGAGTGATAGACTGGTGGAAAGATGATCATTCAATCGGGTGGTTGGGATGGGATGGTGCACTGCACAGCATGATCCGGTGTGTACTAATTCACAGTAATTGTTGGAGATATTCTCTGCATCTCTCCGTTTAGGCGCTGCAAGACTTTGTCCTTGAGACATCACTTTTTCTGTTCGTTTCGTTTTTGCATTTCCGTTTCCTCATCCAGAACTTTTGCGGTAGTTCTCCACCACAGATGTCTACCCACGTCGCTCTTCTCACCTAACCCTGCTGTTCCATTCCACTCCACTGCCACGTCGGGTTACTCCTGCTGAGTGAGAGGGATAGATTTCTATTCGCACGTATTCTCTCACCTCTCCCCCCGTACGGGCCAACTGGAGACTTCCCAGTCCATCCATCCATCTCTTGAATGCTGAAAGCTGCAGATGCTTTGCAGTTCTTGTGGCGTCGGCCTTAGAGAAGACCCGGAGATACATAATTCGCTTCCACCCACCCCCTCCCCTACCCCATCCTCTTCCCCCCTCTTTCTTCTCCTCTTTCGATCTCTTAAGCTGCTACTAACACTACAGGAATATATCAACGAAAGCCGAACTTTTTTCTTTTTCTTTTTTGTTTTTATTAGGTTTTGTTTCTGGAAACATTATATCTGTCTTCCCGTCTTTTATAATTATTTCTAGTTTTTAAATTTTTACGAATTTCTATTTTATCTTTTTTATCTTTTTTATTTTGTCTTGTAACGGCGATGGATTCCTCTGCGCAAGGGACCTCGCCCTTATCGCCTAAAAAGCAATTTCTTGCAATATTCGGTCCTACGCCTTCACTCTCGAGCAACCTGATGCGACCGTGTGATGGAAGTGATGGAAGCGAGGATGAAGAAGAGGAGGGTGAAGAGGAAGAATACGAGGATGAAGACGATGAAGGTAATTCGTCGATCCGATCGAGCAATAGTAGCTCCTTGGGCACGAAATTATCCCTCTTAGAAAGTATAGTTGAGGAGGAGGATTCGTCGTTGGCAAAAGGCGAGATCGAGCGCATATACCCAGTCATCGAGTCTTCGCCGGAGGAATCGCGGAACGAAGGATACTTTGGCAGGGCTTTTTCAGAGAAGGCAGGATCGCTCATACCGTTCGGTTCGTCTTCAGAGAGTAGTGCAGGGTTCGCGGGGGTGATCGATAGCGATACCGATCATTTCGGTAGACCACGAACAGCATCGAGACCGAACACGCCCGACGGCAGCAAGAAGATTGAGTTCACAGCGGCCCAGCCTGGTTGTATAGACTGTATCATTGGAATCGCGGGACATCATCATGGGAGCAGCAGCAGCAGGACAACGCCTGCGCCCACGCCGACACTTTCAAGATCTTCATCGCTGAAGCTCAAAGAACCCGCCCTCACACCGGTAGAAGAGGAAAGCCCGCAAGGAATAATAGAACGAAGGGAGAGGGCAGAAATAATAGAAGCAACAACCGCAAAACTTACGAAAATAACGACTTTAACGCCTGATACGACTCCCTTGAAATCCTCATCTTACTTTGCGCAGCAGCTACTTGCGAACGGATTGCTTACGCCTGAGACCACACCTTTGAAATATACCGCTCCTCAGCAACAACCGCAGGTACTAAGCGAAACGAATAGTAGAGACAGTAATGGTCCGATGTCACCAATAAGTAAGATATACTCACCACCGGAACGACCAAAGCTTATAACAAATTATCCAGTCACTCCCGCAAGACGGCCTGGGGGGGCGCAAATCCCGCCGACCCCTCCAACAACCCCGGCGAGGAGGAGGAGCCTGCTATACTCGAGGGAGAACTCGAGAGAGAGTATTTCAATTACCGGTACAAGTACAAGTACTAACAGCAAAGACGTCGCTCCAACCGGAACGATAACTCCACCTCCCAGTGAGGCGGCATCAGCCATCGAAGCTGAGGAAACAAAGATTGAGGAACGGAAAGTTGAAGAAGAGAAGCCTAAGGCTGAAGCGCCGAAGATCGAGGAGCCAGACAAGGCCGCCGACTCGGAGAGTAGACACGGACATGGGCACGATGGGCATGATTGCCCATACCTCCGCCGATCGGCTAGTCCCCGACCATCAAGTTTGCCCTCATATTCATACTCCCACAGCGTCCCCAGCACTCCAGAGCCTGTAAGACCACTCTCACACTCTTACAGCTCCCCAGAAGTCACGCGCTTCACAACCCACTTCCACAGCGGGCCGAGCACCCCCGCGCCGCCGGTATCCCGACTATCGTATAGTCTCCCCGGAACTCCCGAAGTCTCGTCATTGTCGTCATATAGGAATCTCCCACCAAAGGCCCCTGAAGTCTCGAGACTGATTTCTCAGGAATTTGCGCGGCCGTCAACGCCAGAGGTGGTTTTTAGTGGATCGGGAATCGCGTCCCCGTTCGTGGACATTTCGGAGCCTGCCTCACGAGCACCGTCCCCACCGCCGCCAAGTCTTGCTGGGGGGTCTACAATTACGACTCCCACATCTTCGATATTGCTTCCCGCACGGGGTCCTCTCGCCCCCGCGATAAACTTGAAGGACGGTTCGGGGATCAAATCTGTTTCTAGGAGTGTTTCCACGAGTGATTTCTTCCCTGAGCAGACATCCACTGCTGCTCCTTCAGCCCCCTCCGATGCTTCTGCTGCCTTCGCGACGCGAGAATCCGAGAAACACCCGTCAAACCTACTCTCAGAGAATATCACCGTAGAAGTGATCCACCGCCTCCCTTTCCTAACCCTCCCCACAATATCCCCAGCCCGCATCATCCGGCGCATCGCCGCCCCGGTGCAGTTCACCTCGAACGCGGTTATTGCAATGTGGCTCTCTGTTCTACCGCTCACACTTCTGATCTGGACAATTAATGGGATCGCACAGCTTTTTGTAAAGCCGGAAGTTGGGAGCCCCATGGCGAGGTTCAATCCTGCGTGGGCGCTTGTGCCGTACTTGGTGTTGTTTGCGGTTGTGGCAGTGTATCATCGGGGAGAGGGATTGAAGGGTGGTGAGAAGGGGAGCGAAGGAACAGAGGGAGGAGTGGAGGAGGAGGAGATAAGTGAGGACTTTTTGGATTACTTCTTGGATAAGCTATACACTGTCGCTGCCCGATTACGAGGGCACTTTACCCCCCGACGCGCCCGCCGCTTCACCATATCTCTGCTTTTTGCCACTAGCCTGATCGCTAGCTACTTTGCCCTACAATACCTCTCTCCGCACATAGCCGCTCTCGCCAAGGCTCTCTCCTCCCGTATATTCCCCTCCAAAACTGCCTCCCCCCACTGGCCCCTACAGCTCCGACATCGGGTCCCTGGGAAGACATGGACTTTATGTACTTCGTCCCAAGCACCTCCACTGGTGAACAATCTACTAGCAGTGGAATGGAGAACGCCTATGGAGAGTACCACCCCGGCACGAACGCTTTGGAGGAAGAATTGCAAGAAGGGCTCGGTTGGAAGGGGGTATTAAGACTTGCGGCAGTGTTAGTGATGGGACCGGCGGGTGCGGTAGCGGTCAGGCGGAGAACACTGTGATTGGAATTTTGGGATTGGGATTGGGATCGGGATTGGGGCTGGGATTGGATAGGATGGGTTGGGTTGGCTGGTTGGCCTTGTAGGAGGGTGGTCGGTTGGGGATGTATTTTTATGGAGTTTTTTGCTTTACGTTTGTGTTTTTATGTCTTTGCTTTTCTATTTTGACCCATGTTTCTGGTACGTTATTTTGGATTACGAGGTAGACGCGAGTTTCTTCTTTTTCTTCTTTTCATTTATTTCCTTTCTTACGATTTTCATTTCATTTCATAAATATGGGAACCAGTGGGGTAACTTTAATGGGAGCAGAAGTTTTGTATTTATCTAGCTGTTACGTTTTTCTTTCCTTCTTCTTTCTTCCTCTATCTCTCCGCTTCTTTTCCTTCCTCCCGTCTGTTTTCAATTTCTAGCGTGTCGCCATTTTGGACTGTATTGGAAATAATCTGGTAGGATGGATTGGATGGACCGATGTATATATCATGACTGTGGAGCTTTACGTTATGTCAGGTTAATGTAATATCATACGTATCCAAGACAATACTTCGTTTGCTCTTCGTGCTGTGTGTGCGCTTACTCGTCGAGTATGTTGTATATGGGGGTTTCCGGGGTGCTGAGATTACTTGTAGTATCGTAAACGGACTCGACTAGCTTGGCCTGTGAGTCGGGTTGATTTCTAGGACCTTGGACGGTGGGCAGTGCCCTAGTACTATAGGGTTAGAATAGGTGACGGTGATCGTGAGGATTTGTGGGGAAAGCTCTTCCGGAGAGGTATAAAAAGCTGGGCTCCACGACCTTCCTGTCCAGAAGAGAACTCGAAGGACAACAGCAAGATCCTTTAGGAGCAGGGGAGTACAAACAACCCAAACACAGCAGCCATCGGACTTGAATCTATTTCTTCTTCCCTTTCTGGAATTCTTTTCCTACTGAAATGATTCCTCACTTCTCTTAATTGGCTACAGCTACTACTACCTTTACCTCTTCAGCATTTAAAACGGGGTCAAGCCCAACTCCAGTAACTAGAGAAATGAGATAGAATGTCTGAGCAACCTATTTGGCTACTCCGGAGGCAGGATTGGGATAGGATAAATGAGATACTGAAGCTTGATGCTAAACAGGTTAAAAAAAAAAAAAAACCAGTGTTAGTTTTCAACAGTTGGCAAACCCGAATTATATTGGAAATGCAAAGCTACAGGCTTTCAACAAAGGATATTATAGCAGAGTGTAAACTAGCTTACAAATAACCTGAAGAAGGTGAGGCTTGTGATATGAATATATATCACATACTAGAGAAGGTAGATCCACTTTCTCACAATTTTTGAGGTATTTATATTGAGAGACAAACTTCAAGTTCAAGTTGGAATTGAATTCTATAGTTTACCGAGTTGTTTAAGTCAAACTATAAATAGCTGCTGGCTAATCTTAGTTTCAAATATTTCAAATCTTAAAGGGAGGGAATTCCTCATAAGGAAAACTACTTAACTAAGAATAACAATAGTAGGAATATGAGAAGAAATAATAGAGTTCTTTGAAGCAGCTCAGTTGAAATATCAGTACTGAAACTTGATTGGAAATTGGAAAGAGGTCAAAAAAAGAAATCTACAATGATAGCTATAAGAGGACTCGGGCTTGGGAAGATATGGAAAAGTGACAAGAGAATATATTTCTGCCAGTTATGCAATATTTACTACAAAAAAACAATTGAGTAAAGCAAAGTATAAGGGCTATATAGGCATGCTAGAAGCCTGAATTACCAGGCAGCATTGACTCACTGGTATTATATTTTTTACATATAATAAAACTGTTATTTCTAATAATAAACATGAAAGTTTTCATGTATTAAACTTTCTAACACAACTTGAAAGACAGGATTCTTTGTTACTGAATACTTGCTAGAGTGGCAAGACATCGCCTCCAGGAGGCATTAGGCTTCTACGTTGGCATTTCATAATTTCTTCTCTTTTCCTTAATTTTCTTTTTTAAGTTATTAGAATAATAGTTACGATTGGGATGCTAATATCCTGACTTTTTAGTTGATCTTCAATTAATTCCATTAATAAATAATACTTGAGGAATAGTATATGAGATACTCAAGTGTACTAGTAGAGAGATATAATTATCAGAAGAGTTACTATTAGGGGATTTTACTGTGATAGTCAATACTACAAGTTTGCTTCCTGGTATCCAATTGAACTTGAGTATAAGATGGATATTTTGATGGCATAATAATTCCAATAGTAGAACGCTGTACTGGAGGAACATATTAGGGCACGTATAGAGGTATAGGGCATGAGCGGAGATCTAGGGCTCAGGATGTACGAGCAGAGTTTTCACTACTAGAGTGATCTTTAGCTAGCAACCTCTATAGTGACTACAACAACGAACCTTTCCTCCCGTCAACACCTGCGCACGATCATAGCACCTCCATTATAATATTTCATAATAATATTATTGTAATATTATTCTATTAATCTAAATATTATTTATAGACAGTTTATAATTTTACCTGTAGTTTTTTTCCCTTCTGTTCAACTCCCTTAAGTTGAGTCACATACAATCCACATGCGGTGTGGAGCCGGATCTCCTGTAGCAGAATGAGTTGAGTTCAGCTTGAGATTCTTGGGACGTATGATCCGGGATCTTTCAGGGGTTCTTGGCATTTAGTAGTATACTATCACACCTACTAGAGTTAATTCCTAGAGTGACTGAATTATAGAGAAGAGCTTATAGTGTTTGTTCAGAAAATAAGACTAGTGATTAGCTAGCGCATTACAATTCACCTGATATTATCATGATTGTAGAGTTAGGCTAGTTGCCAGTCTACTTGGATTGCATCGTTTTTTTTTCTTCTGGTAACGCATTATGATGTCGGGGGAACCGCAATCGTGATTTGACACTTGCAGATAGTTATCGGGATAAGTAAAAGTTTGATTTGCCACTAGGATATACTATACTAGGAAAGTAGCGTACTAGGTTAAGTATAATAAACTACTTGGTGACTAGGATGGGGGTATCCCTTCGTCTGTATTTGTCGCTTTTTAGTTCCCTAGAATATTCCAAGATTAGGAATAGTTCAAGTGTCGCAACCGCGGAGATGCTTTCTACTGGCCAGGTCACAGCAAGAGCTCGTTGATCGTACTACCTTTGGTAAAGATCTGAGGCTAACCTATGCCATTAACCACGCTAAAAAGCTGCGAAATCTGCACACAGATTAGGGGATATTGTAGCTAATCATGAATTAAATGCCAGAATCACAGTCATCCCACTGATAGGAACAAATGAGGAGGGTGGGGCCTGAAGGATAATCGTAATTGTTAGGGATCCTCCCATATGTCCACGTTCCCTTCTAATAAGCTATGGGCTCAGGGCGCTCAGCATAGCGCCAACCCTAAACACCTATCTTCTACCGAACCCTACTCGAGTAAGTCCCAAATAATTACACGGAATATATCACTACACCCACCATATTAGAGGCATTCAGCCCCGGGGTTGAAAAACTTTGGTGTGTGTAACGCCTTTTTGCATACAAAACTTGCAGATCACCTAGAAACTTGGCACTCGAAAACTCTTTTTCGACTGCGGGGCTGAATGCCTCTAATAATATCATAGAACATTGCCTTTATCTATAGGGCGGGGGGGTAACCTTCGGAGGCCCCACACAGGATCCAAGTGATAGCCCCACCCTAATTTTATTATACAGGGTCATGCCGATTTAGAGCGCTCACTTGAAGATGTTACTGAGAGAAGAGCCAAGATATTCCAATCTGCAGTGCCGGGGGTTGGTCGTAGATTTAAAAACTTAACTTGAGGTCCCTCTTTCCTAGTCACTAAGCCATACGCGAACCCTCTCCCACTCTTACATCTTTTTTTTTTGAGATCAAAATTGATCTTCTACGCCAGTCTAGCTAACCGCTTCCTATGAGTTCGTGGTAGGCAAGGCGCTGTGCAGTATAGTGTCGTACGCTACGTGAATCTGCCTGAAAACCATCCTCAAAAGTGACCAATGAGAAGTTATTCGAAGAGTTTTAGGGAAGAGGTATAGGTCATGATACTCGGACGGCCTGCCACTTCTGTCTTCGATGTTGTTACAAAAGCTAACTAATAGCTTTCGTGCATAACCAAGGCACCCAACAAGGGACATATCGGTTTACAACACCTCAGGACCACGCCATCGCTCACTTCAAAGCACGGCATTGCCCCATAAAATTGTCTCCTGGGAGCTCGGGAATGAGCACCACCTGCCTTCTAAGATCATCGAGGATGTTCTTTGGATTCAATGAGTAATCCGGGTTATGCTTTGGCCTAACCGGGGCTAACAAGAATAGGGGACAACTAAGAAGCTTGCTCCTGGCATTTATTTTGCTTGATTCCAAAGAAGGGAGTTCAAGACGCCTGGGTAATGGTCTTTGCTTCTTCCACCTCCTCCGTATACGTGTGGTGTTTTTCACGCCCGCTTAAGCCTGGTCTGACTACAGGCTAGAGCAAGCTTGACTAGTTGGTTGACAGGCTCGAATGACTCGAAGGCGATACTGGAGGGGGTGTGGGTTTTGTTAGTAATCATTACTTATCACTCGATTAAACTTTCGGCAGGTTTGCCGTGAAGGCCAGTGCACAACGTGGAAAGCATGAACAGACATATTTTCAGTGATAGTGTTAGCTCTCATGTAAGGGGAACTGGTCGACCCTCCTCGAGGGCACTGGAGTCTCACAATTTCTCATCCCTCAACCCCTAGCCTTCTTAGTGGGGTGGTTTCCATGATTTCCTATACACGTAATATTCATGAGACCATCGGGAATGTATCTGTGATATTAGGGGATAAGGATGGTCGGACCTTAACTCATTCTTTATTCTTATCAGTGCACTCGAACTGAACTTGTCTTTGCCCTCATCGTACAGTTTCTGGGTAGGGTGGTTATGAGCTGATTCCCGAAATGGTGGTTGCTCACAACCGACCCACCGGCGAGTGTCCGGCACCGGGCCGATGATTGGTTCTGGCTGCTCCTCTTGAAACTACAGGTCATAGACCCCCGATCCTCGCTACTCGAGTAGATATTTTTCCGGGGGTTGCGCTTGGTGCGTTATTACGCTACTACCTATCATGCTCTAAGCTTCTGTGCCCCTCTCTTGGGGTGGAATCTCGTCAATCCTTCAAATAGCTCTTCTGTCGTCTTGAAAACTGATAGGTTGGGTTACAACACAAATGGACCCAAGCACAGGTGTGATTGTGACCTATCTCAATCGACAGGACCAAATCCACTTGGACCGTGGTAAAAAAGGAAAATTCCGGAGGTAGTAGTATGAAGATCCTCTCAAGGAGTTCACAGCGAGGATGCTCGCCTTGTATGGGATTTGGCCTCATGGCCCCATAGGACTCCAAAATCATTCTCCAAGTTCACTATGGAAATCCCATATCTAATGTAATAGTAAGAGTCTTGAAAAATCGAGTTAGGGGCTACGATCACAAGATATAGAAGAGCCGAACGAGACGTGATGGCTTAGGAGACAGTGCTAACATCGCCATATAAATATAGTTTCTCGAGCGCCCGAATGCTCTAATTTGAACGCCTCCGTTAGAGATCCTAGGGAGGTTCAACGCCTAGATCCATGCTCGCTGGCACCCAAAATCAGGAACCAGACAAAATAATTAGACATTGGGAGGTGTTATATTTCGAGATCGCTTGAATGTTTGCTTTGAATTGTTTTAGGATTCTCAAGTACTCGGGTGTGTCCTTAATAAACGGAAACTAAGGGTGGCAAAACAGGGTTTAGAGGGATCGGGAGATAAGAATGTCTGGAAACTAAACCATGCAAATCCCTGTAACTAGACACCTTAAACAAGGTATGTTGAACCAAGTCAATAATTATACCGAGCAGGAGGCAGGAGACCAATACAAGGCAAACTAAGTGGATTGAAAGCAAGAGAAAAAAAGGAGGATAGTCTGTTCAAGGGTTGAAAGGTTCTGTCATTGGTATCACTAGGATAGATTTATGATATCATAATTATTAAATTTATTTTGCTGGATTCTGCCCCCAATACATGCTCATTACTTTTCAACTTACTACAGGTTCTTGGACTCCTGATCTGCAAGGGGGTTTTCCATCTTCTGTTGAATTCTGCTCACTAACCTCGCAAGACAGGGATACCAATATTTCCGTTTTTTAAGGACACACCCGAGTACTAAGATAGAGGAAGGGAGAAATTTAATACTGCAGCAATTACGAGTTCCGGGACTTTGTGAATCGGAAGCGCTCAGACCTCTATTGTGTCCGATCTGCTTCATTAGTTTCACCTCTTCGTTGGTGGCCACTCATCTTTCCTTTCTTTTTTGACTTAGTGGCTGCGACTCAACCCCAATTCCATGTCTTTTCTCCTATCGTTAACATAATTAGCCAAAAAAAAGAAACCTCCTGGCTCCTCGCCTGGTCAGAGACTTATCCTCGTTGAGGATCCTCACCCTGTGCAGAACACTATTCGGTAAGACATAAATCACTATGTAGGATTTTGAGGAGCTCCACAGTTTGCTATGCTCAAAGGTATGCCTGGGTTGGACGGGCCTGGGGAGAGTTGTTCGAACCCTAGTATCTACCGGGAGATGATTCCTGTTCTTCTGGTAGGTTAATTTTCTGTGAAATGACAAGGCTATCTCCTTTGCTAGATGTGCTACAGGAAATCGAGGTAAAGGAAGTACCAGTACGCTAGGTGTTTTATCCAACTAATGCCAGTGCCTGCCTTGGGCGGGCAGGCTATCTAATACCCTAGGCCTAAGATATGTTCTGCCTTTTTTTGCCTCGCCACCCAATCTAGTCTGCTTGTCTTACCCTAGACTAATGTTAACAATTGAAGTCTTAGAGTGCCATTTCAACGTGTATTTTGTGCTTCGCTCTCTCCGCCGAGTTGCTTCTATTGCTATTTATACGATACCTATACCTCTGTTATGCCAATAGAATCTGGAATTAAGAAAGAAAGTGAAGGGGGAATAGGGAAGTGAGAGAAGCTAAATAGCCAGCAGGCTTCCGAGGCGTCAGATATGTGGCGGCCTAGGTCAGGTGTTGTACAGGGGCCGGTATAAAGTTTTCGCGCACACCAAAGTGGCTCACCAGGAAAGAATTCCTAAAAACTGGCGAGGCCACAAAGTGGTGTGTTCGATCGCTGAATGCCTCCCCTTGCATACTAGGGTAGTGAGAAAGTATCAACTATCTTCGGGAGGTTTGTGCGGTAAAAGGCGTTCAACATTCGATGCCCAACGGATGCACACGCCACCCACTATAGACACTAGTAGAGAAGTCTTGGGACCCGTTAAAACTTGCGTCGCTTGACTATCTCTAACATAGTAATTCCTGATATCGCTCATCCAAAGTTCGGGATCGCTGATTCGAATGTAAGGCCAGAGGAAAACCATCGGCTAACACCTAAAAATGAAGGTACTAAATTATGAGTGACTTGAGCAATTCATCTTCTAATACCCCCTTGCGTCAATTTCGGCGGTACTGTACCTTCGAATTGGGCTTCAACCTTTCCAATTCATTCTCAGGAGGCTTAGGCTCATTGGAGATAGTGGGCAAGCAAAATTTAGGACCACCCCGTGAGTGCTAAAATATCCAAGTTTTTTTTTCGAGTGAAATATTATGACCGACCCCTAACCCCTAACCTGCCCACTTACCAATCAATGGCAACCACCTGTAGCACGAGTACCGTATCATATCGGTAAGGGGGAAAAAAAACTTTCCCATCCTAAAATGCCCTATTCAATACATCCTAGAACCCTGTCTTCGATTGCCAACCGATCGATTGAGCACACCAGATCAGCCCCGACATGGACGCGATTGAAACAAGGACTGTACCTGAGGGTATGCCGAAGAATGAAAAGTTTTGTGGGGATCAGGGGAAAATGATAGGTGGCGGGGAGGGCTTGCTCCTCAGATATCCCTTGCGCACGTTAGGTGATGGGTAGGTTCTTCTGAGGGGTTAGTTGGACGTGCTTGAGTGTTCGGGTACCGTACTTGTATAGATGCAGTACAAGTACGGCGCTGTAAGGTAACCTGTGATACTTACTACTATTGGTAGAGTACGAGCACGATGCTTGGATTGATGGGGCCATCATCGCGGTGGGAACCTCCCATACCCGCCCGGAACCAATATATACCGGCACCAGCGGGCGACACCACAAAGCACTGTTGCCAGTAAGGGGAAGCTAAGAATAGGGAGTCACTATCTCGCTAACTCAGCGCGGTCATCGACTAACTCTTAGAGAAATAGCTTGGTGGTGTTTAGCCATCAGCTGTTAGGATAAAAGCTGCCAAAACTTTGCATATCATGCAGTCAAAGCTCTATGGCGTTTCCTGGTGAGATGCCCCACCTTCTCCAATCTGAATTGTTCTTCCGTGAATTGCTGATGTTGGTGTTGCGCTCGAGTGCTCCCACCGCAGGAGAGTGGATCTCTTATGCCCACCATAAAAGTAGAGATACTAGCACTCGAGAGTAGCATCCTGAGGATATATATAAGCATGATTTGGCACAAGCACTTGTATAGCACCGAATTGCGGTACTGATGTGATAACTACGGTCGGATTAAACCACGAAAACTGTAGAGTTTTGGCCATAATGATGTCAGGTTTTGTCGGGTTCTACTTACACTCGAGTCTTCTACCCATTGCGGATACAATGCCATTTCTCCCCCGGGCCAGGTTGCACAGAGGCCTGTGGCGAATCAACACATCTCGGTTCCTATTCCCGGGGCATTTCTTACCCTACGGGAGCAGGGGGAGAAATGTGATACGTTACGGCGCTGAATTGTAGGAGAGAAAAGTGAAAGCGAAAGCTGAGGAAAAGTGAGAAAAATGAAACGAAAAAGAAAAAGAAAAGGGAGGAAGAAAAAAAAAAAAAAGAAAAGAGAAGAAAAGAAAGGAGGAAAAGCATCTGGAGAGATTACTGCCCTAGTCTAACCGTAAGGAGTCTAAATTCTCCTAACTCTTACACTCCCGGCGATCCCCCATAATCCTCTAATCGCTGGTCGGTTGGACTCTACTTTGGCTTATCAGGATGAGGACTTTTCCCTCCGCGCACGCGTATGTATCTTCCCCCCCCTTCTTCGTTTCCTACCTGCCCAGCCCCCTCTCCCCGCACTCCTCCGCACTGGACTAAAGCCCTCCCTATACCGGTACATTCAGAATGCCCAAGGAAAAGACAAACCCTTCATTATCTCGACTCTTGTTCAAGTTTTTGGAAACGGATCCAAGGCCTACGCTCATCGCCTCACTCGAGGGACCGGAACCCTTGTGGGAGAATGAAGCCTATCGGACGCTACGCACAAGAGCGGACCCTGAGAATTCGGTGGACAATCTGTTGAGCGAGTTGTTCGTACGGGAGAGTGGGACATTCGACGGTGGACTGTGGATGTTCAAGTCTATGGATATTGGGGTGGAGAATATCAGGGCTATTGTCGCTACTCGCATCCATAATCGACCGGGCATTAATCTTCCGGACTGGGAAGGTCCTCGGCTCAGCCCTTCTGATGATTTTCAGGGTAATCTAGGGGTTCAGGTGGAGATGCAACCTCGAAAGCATGGAACTGGTGAACGTGATGAAAAGCTTGTGAATGGAGGCTTTGGGGTTATGGGGAGCTTACGCAAGGAGCTCGTTGATAGTGTGAGGGTTGAATTTGAGGACGGTGAAGAGGAAGAAGAGGCAGTGAGCCCGGGGGGAGATTTCGAACTCGGTAGCACAGTTGTCAAGGCCGGTGATCCTGATAGGGATAAACTATCATCCGTTTCAATCCCCGCGGTGTCTGAGCCCGAGCCGGCTTGCAATAAACTGTATCCGCAGCTTACTGGACCATCGATGGACTGGATCAGAAACCCCCTGTACAGGAGCTCTACTCAACACCTGCGCAACCTTGGGAACGTCAAGTGGTATGAATTTTCCCTACAGTTTGTGCCTTCTAACACCTTTCTAGGTCTACTACGCTTTGTGGCCCTCTCGATGGGTGGTCAAGCTCTCTACGTACATGGGCAAACTCGATCATGGCTATGCCTTACCCTACCTCGATATATTGGGGCCCGTCGCATATGATCTTGTATAATGATCAATGGACCAAGATAGCGCAGAACAAGGATCCTCAGATTCTTGGGAAAGGATTTGCTCAGGGGTGGCCGGAGCTCCATAGCTATTTCATGCCATTACTCAATGAGGCATTCTGCCACGGGAGATCTATCGTTAAGCGGGCGGAGCAACTGTTTCTCAACCGCGGTGACTCGATCGAAGAATGCTACTTTGATTTCACAATATCGGCAATCATTGGTGACTCCGGTGCACCTGAGGGTGTTCTGGAACAGGCATTTGAACTCAGCCGACACATCATATCAATCAGGAGGATGGAGACGCTGCGGGAGATGGGGACGCTAATGGCTTCCGTAAGAGATTTAGATGAGGATAACTTTTGGGGACGGGCAATAGAGGCTTTCCACGATAATCCTCTAGATTCTCCCTTTATGCTCATCTATCGCACACTTGTGGATGAGGATTCCTGGGTTAGTGGCGAGAGTGAATACTGCGTACTTGAGGGGAACATCGGTTTCCTGGAAGGTGGGGTTTTGGCTCCCAGGAAGTGTGATCTCAAGGAGCGATCTTACTATTTCGCCAGCGAAATGGCTCAAGCCCGGGAAGAGAATGCGGCCGTGATTAAGTATATGAACAATTTACCCAAGGGTGAAACTATTGTGTGCAGAGGGTTTGATGAGCCACCTACCCGCGCTGCCGTTATACCTATTCAGCCCACCAGCTCAGTAACTCACGGGTTCCTTATACTCGGGCTGAATCCGCGGAGGCCTGTCGATGCAGATTGTCGACTCTGGATAGAATTACTAATGAAGGAGCTTTCTGCGACAGCTAGGAGAGCACTGCTTTCAAGGGTAGAAGTTACTAAAGCTGTGAACCAAGAGACCGAAAGGGTAGCCCGCGCTAGGGCGGTGGAATTGCAGAAACAGTTGATGAAGCGAACCGAGGAGCTCGGAAAGAGTGAATTGCTCTTCACACGTACAGCTGAAACAATATCGGTGGGGCTAGCGATGTTACATACTAATGGGGAAATCTGGTTCGAGAATGAGGCATATCGAAATTTGATGGGGCTTCCGGTGAAGCACGAAAGCGATGCATGGCGGAAAATGGTCTACAAGGGAGACGCGGAACGGGTCTCCAAATCTTTCGACAATGCAGTCGCAACAAGGTCGAACATGAAACTTGAGTACAGGCTGGGTAACGACCCTTTGCGGTCTCCTGGATGGAAGTATTGGGTTTCTTGCTCTATTGTTGTACAGACCGGAAAGACGCCGGCTTCCGAAGGTGAAGAGGTTACAGGGTACATCTTAACTTTGGTTGACATTACCAGTATCAAACGTAATGAAGAGTATCAGCGGCAGTTATCTACACAAGCTGTTGAGCGGCGACGACAGCAGGAAAACTTTATTGACATATTCAGTCACGAACTTCGAAATCCATTCTCGGCAACGTTGCAGTGCGCAGACGGGATATTAAGCGCACTGATAGCATATCAAAAAGGGGAGGATAGCAATTTGGATCTGGAAGAAATTATTGATTCAGCGTCTACAATTTTGGTTTGCGTGCAGCATCAGGTCTGTTTGTAGACCAGTCATGTGAAGTCTGTTTTTGGTTTTTATGTGTTAAGAGGAGGGGGATATGGGAGGGGCAGTATTCAGCTGACACAAGGGATAGATGCGGATAATAGATGACGTTCTTACCCTTAGTAAGCTGGACTCGATGCTTCTGAGTGTCGTGCCTGTAGATGTACAGATTCATGCGGTTATATCCCAATTGATGAAGATTTTCCAGTCTGAATTGCACGTAAAGGGCATCATTTCTGAGTTTATCGTGGGTCCTACCTCCTACTCTTCGAATACGAGGTATCTTCAAACTGACAGGGTGACTAGCTCGAGGACTCTTACCAAGAGTTGAGTGTTGATTGGGTTAAGGCTGATCCAGCGCGGTTCTCGCAGATATTGGTAGGGTTTTCCGGTCTAACCCCTATGACTAGTTTTTAACTGTAGTTGGGTTAGATGAATCTTTTGACAAACGGTTCGCGCGATTGTGGTTTTTGTATTGGGTGTGCACTGACCTCTCAAGCTATCAAATTTACCTCCCAACAAGCCGGAAAACGTGAAATTACTATCAGGCTAGGAGCGACTTTGGAGAGACCAACAGCTCATGGCGAAGTTATGTACCGGGAATCCGAGGATCGGCTTCCACAAGACATGGTCCAAGAATGGGGAACTGGCGACCCTGTATTCATTCTGGTCACTGTTCAGGTATTTCATTCACATTTACCATGCGTTCACATTTTTGACATTATGCAGGATACCGGTATTGGAATTAGCGCAGAGTGGCAGACGAAACTTTTCAAGCGTTTTGAACAAGTTCCCCGTACGCACGTTACGTATGGTGGTTCAGGTTTGGGTTTATTCATCTGCCGTCGGCTTTGTCGTATCCAGGGTGGAGAGATCGGTGTCTATTCTGAAGAGGGTAAAGGTAGCTCCTTCTCATTCTACATAAAAGCTTGTCAATCTAGCACCGCGCCCTCCCCGAGTCCGAACCTAGCTCCGGTGAAATACTCTGAACTACCAAAGCAAGAAGTGATAACAACGAAAGACTATCCACCGCCGAAAGCAGCGGAAGTAATTCAGAAAAGGCGGCAGATTAGTTATGGAGTCTTGATTGTGGAGGATAATCTGATTAACCAGGAGGTTCTGAGGAGGCAATTGCGGAAGGAAGGATGTGTGACATATGTTGCAGGTAATGGGCAAGAGGCATTAGATTTTATCATCAAGAGTGAATTCGTGAATGACGGGGCGACTAAGATCGACGTTATCTTGATGGTTGGTCTCCCATCGTCTATAATGGACGAGGTGCTAACACGGGAATCATAGGACATGGAAATGCCCGTGATGGATGGAAATACAGCGACAGTGAAGATCAGAGAGTTGGAAAGGTCTGGCAAGATTAGGCGACACGTTCCAATAATGGGTATTAGCGCCAACGCCCGCCCGGAGCAAGTGGCGAAGATGACTGAAGTGGGAATGGTACATTCCCCCCCCCCCAAACCCGCTTGTGCTCGCCCACAACCTTCCAACTGGGTGGCTAACCATCACAGGACGATGCCATATCAAAACCATTCCGGATCGCAGATCTCCTCAGCCGATTCGACACGTTACTAAACAGGCTAGACGCAAGTTCCGGTTGGTCGTAAATGTTATAGATGCCAGGGTTTTAATTTAACTTCTCTCTCTTTCTTTTTCCATTTTCTTTTGACTTCGTTTCGCCTATCTATTATTGTATACATCGCTCTAGGGGTCTTGCCCTTTTTTCTTTCGCTTTTTAATCTTTCAAATCCTTTGTATTATTCCTTCTGATTCTCTTGGGGTCTGGACATGTATGGAATTTTTTTTTTACTGGGGGCCGCTAGGGGTACCATCTTGGTGTATCTTGGAACGAGTTACGAAGTTATTGGGGGCGTTTATAATAGGTGGATTTTTGGGTACGGAGACGGGGAGAGGTTGCGTGGCAAGTGAAGGTATTGTAGTTACGGGGGTGTAGCATTGCCTTAATGCTACTGCTGTGTACGGTACAAGTATATATTGTACCAAACCACTAGCAGGTACCCAGAACAGCCCGAATGGCTTCAACTACTCTCGTAACCGCTACTCCTTATTGTACCCGTACGTGATCTAGGCTAGTTAGGCACGTGTGCCCGAGTCGAGAGCATAGAAATACCGCAAGAACAATGATTCTATCTTAAGTCTGGGAACGGTTTCAAGAGACGACTGTACAATAGAAGTGTGTAGGCTCGCCACTGGTCCGAGTGAGCTTTTGTGAAATCACGTCGCGGGGGAAGAGGGGGTGTTTCTTCAATTACTGTAATTCGCAGAGATGGCATACTCCATCGGATACCATGTGGTATATATATCTGTGACCCATGGCGTTGGGAAGACTGTCGCACAGGGCGGAAAGCAGAAGCACTCTTCGGGGGTCGGATTTCCAGTTGTGATATAGCACTGGGCGTCTGCCGGTAGGTTGACCTGCCACTTCCAGGCATGACACCAGGGGATAAGAACGTATGGGAGCGATTCCCGACCCTTAGAAAGCGTTTATTTTGGAATTGTGGGGGTAGGATAAGAGATTAGTAGCGCTGCCGCTGTCGCCCCACCCATGGGCCGAGGTTCATGTCGGATAAGTTAGTTGTGTCTGTGGTGTGGTGTCTTTGTGAGTTGATTTTCTAAGGTTGCTCGTAGACTATTCCTCACCCTCTGCGTGCCTGGGGGTGTTATCTAATACGGTCGGGATTGTAGGTGAAATAGTGATTATATAATCGTAGTCAATGCATGGGGACTTGTAGGAGGTATCTGCGGCATGTACCGCATCATTAGGAATTTTTCAGGCATCATACTTCGAGAGAGGGGATAATCCAAGGACTGCCTTCTTCGCTTCTTTCCTTTTTATTCACCGTCTAGCCGGACCATGCCCATCATTAGAGGGAGATGCGAGAAGAAAAGAAAGGAAGAAGAAGATGCTTTGAGATCATAGTGGCCTTTATGATTGGGTGTGATTTGGGGGATTGAATGCCAAACACATCAGCTCAGGGACTACTCCCCAATCCTCCCTTCTGCAGTTCCGTCAAACAAGAAGCAGGAGAAAAGTCCTTAACTAAAGCGGGGGAGTTATCAAGTTGCCCTCACCAGGTCGGATTACTCCTGTCGATTTGCTCTTTTATCCCAAGAAGGAACATAGTCGTCCGTCGTCCCGATGTCGAATGACACTAGCAGGCAATCTCGTCATGATTGATCACTCGCTCATGCTGCCGATCTTCAGTGTTTATCCGCTTACAGACTAGTCTCCTTTCGCAACTAGTCTATCTCGACTTTACGACTTATATTAAGTCCGAATGGGAATTAGGGGGGAATCGAATAATGAACAAATAACCGCCACCAATTTTATAATATTTAAATCAAACCATAAGGGCTGTACAATAATACACCAATACTCAAAGCCCATCACCCCCGAGCCTTGTCACTGAAACAGATCCATTACTTCAGAGCACACGAGTACTCCGCCCATCTTCCGATAGCAATACTAGCTAAATCATCCGCATCCATAGAAGGCCCGTAAAGCCCCGGATCAAACACCCCATCTCTAGTGCTAACACCGCTGCCCGAAGACCCGGCAACAGCACCCTTATCCCTCCTCAACACGTCAGTCATCTCACACTCACACACTATCCCGGGTGGCGACTTCCTCAACCAAGCCACCATCTCCATAAGGACCTTCTCGTCAATCTCCTGGCTGATCCCAACCACAAGGTTCAAATACGCCTTCGCCTTTTTTCCCCTTTCCCCCGCCTGGGGCCCAGCTGATACAGAACTCCCGTCGGCAGGGCACAACATGATGCTCGGCAAGTCATTAGCCGACAAATCTGAATAGTGGGGAGTAGCAATCAGAGATGCCTCCCGAAGCTGAAGGTGTCGATTCAGCGTCGAGACCGAGAACTTCCCTTCTGATATTATGAGCTCTTTCATTGTGCGGATTAGGTTAATGGTGAAGGATTTAGGGCCGGGGCCCGGGGTGGTGGAGTTTGCGGTTGCCGCGGCGATGAGTTCTACTTTTCTATTAGAGACGGAACCCCGAGCGCCGGCTGCCGAGGAGGAGTGGCAGGCGTCGATAATGAGGAGGACATCGCCGCTGTCATTGGGGCTCATGAGGATTGGCTGGGTGCGGTACCAGTTGATGGTTGGTGAGGGGAGATTGCGTGGGGGTCGTGATTCCCAACTATGGATAGAACCAAATTAGTTGGACCGAACCATATTGATCATTTGTAGGGAGATCGAGGCAGGATAAAGCGCCAAACTCACGCCCCCCAAAGTGCCAACCCGTTACTCGAGCTCCCGTGCCCGCCATAGTACACCACCAACAACCGGTCAACGCCCTGATTTTCCATGACGAACTTGGACATCATAGCGTTGAGACTTTCCTGGCTGTTGACTTTAGGGATCGCAAAGATCTTTGTACTAGCGTGGAATACTTTTTCGAAGAATGATGCTAGGAGGGAGACCTAAATCATTTCGGGTCCTGTTAGAAACTGCACCAACGGCCAGCTAGACAGACCCTGCTGGCTTGAGTTAAGGATTCGCCGAAGGGTAACATACCTCCTTACGGCAAGGCTGATCTTCGTCTTCCCAGTGGATGCCCAGAAAAATCACATGTTCGTAGCGTCCGGCTTTGTGTTTGAAGAGTGTTTTAGATTGCCTATTGAAGGCTTTGATCAGATTTGGCTTGCTGGCATTGACGGACGGTCGGTAACCTGGTATTGTGGTGCGAGAGTGAGGGCGAGGCATGTTGTTTTTTCCTCTTTTTTCTGTGGCTTTTATGGGTCTTGGAGTCAATAAGGTTGTTGGTGTGCTTGAAGGATCAGTGGAGAAGGCTCGGACTGGTAGTTCTAGCAGTAGTTGAGGTGGTGAGGTGGTCATCAATTCATTAAATTGCTGCATATAAAAATAATAATTATGATATAATAATAATAAGAGTGGCTTCTTGACCTAGAGAAATATTAGGCCGGAGATGGAGTTCGCCTATAGGATTCAGCGTGAAAAGCAATAGTACTTTACTACACCCCGATAGGTTGGCTCAAGTGGACCATACTAGCCTCTACATGATCATTTCCAATATGGTTACCCCAATCGGGATATGGGCAACCAATCCACTCCCTTCTACAAAATACTAAAGCCGAAGGTGAAAGTTGATATAATACTAATGTCAGCTTACGTCGCCCCTTTTTAAACTCTAACAGGCGGAACTCGAGGAGCACCAGCCACCGAGTGCACCATAAGGATGTTTGGGGATTGTATTGCATGGGATAGATGGTAGTATTATATATATCGCTGCCCGTGACTTAGTAAATGGGCCAAATTATGCATAAGGGGATTTTATATCCTACCGAATGCCGCGTGCTCCGGCAAAAGTGCGAAGGGCAACAAACTTGTACCAATATGACGCGCTATCATAGCACTAGCATTCTTAATGCCTTGATAGTGCAAGCATTTGGGAGCGTCTTACACTGTATTCCGTAGGATATCAATTGCAAAAAAAAAAAGGTACATTCTTACTTAATAGGAGAGTGAACCTTGCCCAGTAACTTAATGCAGATGTTCGAGGGGCATTTCCCACAGCTAGTTGATATGTTTGTAGTAGTATGTGGTGTCAATATCTTGCATCTAGAATACCGAGTTAAGTTAATGAATGAGATGTTAATACTTCCTAGCGTTATGAACAATGAAAGATATCGGCACAGCACACGACGGCGGCACATGCGGGCATATTGGTACTCTGGAGTAAAAGTTTATTTCGCCTAAAGGTTTCTCCGGCACTAGGCCCACGCCCAGACAAGTTGTTAGGTTAAAGAGCTGAGTTGGAGGTAGTAAACAGCCACCGCTGGCCCTGTAGTGTAGTGGCTTGTGAAACGGACTGCCATTGTATGCAGCTAAAAATTGGTTAGAGCTTTAGAATTGTGGTGCTATGAAATAATAGTTCTTCTTACAAACGTCACGACATCACGAGAACAGGTGAGGATAAGGCATTCAGGTGTTAAGCACATACTATATGGTACAACACCTAGGAGATGATAAGATATCTGGATACTATGGAAAGGTGCGGGTGCGGTCTCTGGGCTTTACTAATTGAATGATGGATGTCCGTAGGTTAGCATATGCAAGGGGATCTGATAGGCGGTGAGTGAGGATTGGAAAAGGGAAGTACCGTAGGGAGGCGGGGGGAAGTTTCTTGATTCACAACCTCTTATCCGGAACCAGGGTTTTTAGCTTATTTACTTGGTGTTGTCTTCATGAGAGCTGAGTATCATACTGTGTCGGCGTTTTTTCTCCTTGAAGACGAACCAAAGAAGGAAGCAGTTCCCCAGGATAGCGCCGAGACACGCATGAGGAAGAACGAGTGAATGGATGGATGGATGAAGTTACAATACCGGTATCCTAATACCGCACCACCGAACTGATACGGGGGACGACTGGACTACCGGTATATACTATCCTTAGTCAGACATGATATCGAACTGTGTGTGACCTGTAGAACTAGCGCCGGCACGATACCGTACCGGTACTCCTACCTATTATGGCTGTATAGTTACCGGTAGGCCATAAGAGTTGCAATCTCCCATCATCATCACCGTGCTGACCCCGCCCTCCCCCCAAGTTTCAAAAGCATTCTTCTTTCTTTCTTCTTTTCCTTCGTTCCTACAATACAGCATGGCGCTCCCCCTGCGATGCACCCTTCACTCCCCAGCTTCTTCAAGCACTACGGGTATCGATATGACTGGCGCGGATTATAGCACCAACCCCGAATTAGTGTAACTAGGTTACATCAGGCCGGTTGCAATACATGACCCATTAGGCTCACCGTATGTACCATACCGGTATTTATTGCATGCATGCACTTGAAGCTTAACGCCTACGGTAGACGGTAAACGGCACCCATAATGTCGTGAGGTTTGAAACGGACTGCTATCGCACTACGATTCACCAAAACCCTGAGGCTCCGCCTAATTTTTAGCTGTATGCAGTAGTAGTCCACTTTACAGTAAACAAAGTCACTTCACTCCCAACAAATATGCACTTTTATTTTCAGGGAAAAAAAAAAAAACTACCCTTTCTCACAAGCACACCGGACGGTCCCTGAGCCGGTGGTGGGTCGGAGATTCTACTTACCCCCGAACGTCTACCGGTACTGTACAAAGGTTCCCCACCTCCTCCTCACCCGCAAAAGCAAAATCTTCAAGTCCACCACCAAAAAAAAAAAAGGTGGGAAAAAAGCGTACTGTACTCATGTGAGCTGTGTTCCTCACTCACTCACTCACACACCTTCCGGAGGATTGGATTAAAAGAACTGTATAGTATACCGGATTCATATTACCGGTATATTAGTCTATGCAAGAACACCACTCTTGATGAATACCGGTAGACTATCAGATCATCAGATCAACCTTTTTCCCTGCGCGGTAGTCCACACTAAATACCGGCCGGTATGCAGTAAGACAAGGAGAAGAAGTGGGGAATAATGTGGAGGGGGGGAAGGAACGGTCCAGTAAGAGAAGGGCACGGAACAATTGACCCGAGAAGACAGGGACAGGGATATATAATATTTGACTGGTTGAACCTTAAACAACAGGACAGGACACCCAAGGTGAGACCCTACCGCCAACTCGTACATGAAGCGCCTTCCAGGAACTTTTTCTTCATTCGGAGAAAACTGTGTTTTGTTTTGATTTGTTGGGCTGAGTAGAGAAGGCAAACTTGTATGATATTATCATAGGATGGAGGATGGAGGAAGAGGAGGGACGGTGCGCGGGTTTGCGAGGGAAATGGACCGGTACAGTAATAGTACAGTAATCGGCCTTGGTTTTCGGATATACCGTAAATTTTGGGCAAACTCGACCCGCTACCATACTTCTTAAGGCAGCCACTATTCCTCTTAAAGACTAAGTTTGTGGCGAATTCGCTTTTCCGAGGATAGTAACTGCCATATAGGTGATAGCGGCGGGTCGAGTTTACCCAGAATCAACGGTATCATACTGGATGTACGTGTGTGCACAGCACTGAAATGTAACCTACTGCTGGTACCAGTACTGTACTCGTACTGCGCGCAGTCTCCAACTCAGCAGTGATCTTGGAAAGTACAAATATTCTCCCTATCTGCTTTCCCTATCTTCTTTTGGGTTGTTCGCTAGGGCCGTCCGCCCCCTCAAACTTAAACTACCTTCAGCAGCATGGGATTGGGAGCAATAATGAGAAATGGGAGAAATGAGAACAATTCCTACTTGGGATAGCGACGGATGTCCTTAGGCATCGACCCACTCCTGTGATAAGATAAGCAGATACTACGAAATTTAATTGTTCTTGCGGCATTTAATTTTGCTTTGGAATCAGGATACATATCGCCGGTCTATGATTTCAGCTCAAAAGCTGACGCAAAGGAAAGAAAAAAAAAGAAAGAAAGAGGCCCCCCAGTGTTCATAACCAATAATTAAGAACAATGCCAAATTACATAACGCCCGTAAAATACAAATCGTGCATGGTCGCTTTCTATATGCTAAAACCTGTAAAAAGAAACCGATTTAAACTCTCGCCCATTATTTACAAACGTTAGCCGCATTTATAAACCTTCGCTGCTCCGTGTTGGTGAAGAAATCGCTCGCCCCGAGATTTTGTACACGGGCTCAACAAGCCCACTTTTTCTCCATGATTTTAAACATTCTACTGCCTCGGTTCCATCTAATCCTACACCACTTGAGGTTTCTAGTAGTGGCTTTTCGCAGTCTAGGAAAAGCCGTTCTGTCCCCGAGTATTAGCATTGTTTAACATGAGGGGATAGTGACCAAAAACCCACTTGTGTCAGCAGCCATAGCCGGAATCGAGAAAATATCTAACCCCATAACCGAAATCTCTGGGTTGGTTGGTCCTTGGGCCCACCAATACTCGAAAGGGTCCTCTACAAATTGGTCCAATGGCGCTTTCCTGAATCGATCATACTGGTCACCGAGTACCCTTCGTCGCTGCTCGCGCCAGCCGTGAAAATCGCTCTGAAAACCCCTAGCAGGCTTCATCGAACTGCCAATGTCAGCACTACTGCGGCTGCTGCTGCTTCCCTCGTCTATAACCATAGGCATGGGTGATGAAGTGGCTTCTGGCTTCTTGTATTCCCTTTCCCATAATCTCCTTACTTCGACCTCAGCTTGCTCTACAGCCTCAGGTGTACATTCTCCGTGCCGCACTCCGTGAACAAAGTAATCCCATTTGCACCTGGGATCCAGCGCAACAGCAGCCACACAAGCCGGTACTTTCCAGGCCACACGTGAGCTCTCCATCAGTTTCTCTAGCCCTTTTTGTGCATTGATATACACCTGGGCACTGGGTGGGAAGTTGTCTGCCATGGCTCGATACTTTCCTGCGAGAAAGTCGAGTTGAGGGATAAAGTCGTAAAGTGTTCCGGCAGGCCGTTCCTCCACACTCTGAATACAGTCCAAGAAGGTACCGAGAATTCCCCTTACTTCCCGCAGCTCGGCCCACTCTGAACTAGATAAACGATCAAGAGATAACTCTGGATGGCGTGAAATAAATTGCTCCACAGCTTGTTTATTCTCTAAGAAGCGGTCAAGCATAACCCGGGCGGAATCCCAATGCCCCTCATTCAAGTGGTATTCCACCATTGATTTTGCCCCCAGTTCCTCCAACTCTCTCTTATTCCGAGGAGAGTCAAGTATCCGGAAAGCAACGTTGAAACACTTTCCCCAAGGGCCGAGTTCTCGCCATTCAACTGATGTGTCCCTGGTAGACTTGATGGTGTCCTGGAATAATTTCTTGACCACTACTTCATCCCTGTCGCCAAACCAAAAAGCCCTGACTGAAGAATCCATGTCACTACGAAAACAACGAACCGACCGGTTTGGGGAGAGTATCTCTTCCTCTGACCTCCGGTCCCGTTTCATAAGATCAGCTAACACCGAGTCGTCAAATTGTGTATCCCCCACCTGAAAATACCCCATCTTTTCTATGATATCGTATCTAGAGTCCAAATTAGATCAGAATATCCACCGCGACACCGTCTCAGAAGACTCACTCCTTAGCAAGGTCGTAAAATATTTCCGCTATGGCTTGAGCATGAAACATGTTGTCCTTCACTTTCTTAATCCCTAACAGGGCATTACAAAGCTTTCCGGAGGCACTGGTGAAATGCCCAATGATGGCCAAGAGCCCCAGGGTATTGTCCGGGCTGATCCATCTGGTGAATGAAAAATGAATCCGGGTTACGGAGACTTTCAAATGCATTCGCATCTCGTTCTTTGCAGATTCGTAGCTCTCCAATACCCATGTCTTAATCATATCCGGTGGTGGTAACACTACGTTACGGAACTCTCTTATTAATGACTGAAATGCGGGCTTTCCCACCATATCGAACGGGACGTTGCATTCGACAATCCAGCTACAAAGAAATCCGTACCATGAGAGTATATCGAATTCAGCAGCGGATTGCATGCTTTGGAAGGGATTTGGTGCAGCGTGAGCCGATGTAGACGGCGTGGGCCCAGGATGTGATGACTCCCGGAGCTTTTGTGGATGCGCATCTCGGAGATGTGCCGCCGGCTTCGCCGTCCCCCCAGACAGTAGATACCTCTTCGGACCTAGGACCATTTTGTTAGCCGATGGGCTCAAGTGGATGGGCAGATGACCACAGTATCCCTCACAGTATGTGCATTTCCAGAATATCCGACCAGCCTTCTGCTCTTTTGTACCGTGATGATGAATAAACGATCGCGTTCGCGTAGAAGGTTGCAGCAGGTAATTGTTGTTTGTATCGCTGCCGTCAGTCTGAGTCGGCGAGTGCATCATCTCCGCGGGGGGGGTTATCGAAGGCAGCTGGATCGTTTCTCGCCAGCTGTTGACTTCTGGCTTGATGATTTCTGGGGGTGTGGTGGGGAAGGAGGGGATTCCTCGTGAATCCATAGGGACGAGTAGCTTTGGCAGCGGTTGGGGGAGAAAGAGTGGAAAACAGCAAACAAGAAGGTAATTTACGATTGCATTGGCTTATCATACAACGGGTAGTTAGGGTAGGCTTGATGCGTGCTGTGCCGAAAATGCACAAGTTAGTTTTAAGTCGTTGGGGTACGGTAGTGTATGGAAAGTGGTGCGCCCTATTATGCCACACGTGTAAATTTAGGTCAGAATAGATGGGTAGGAATTTTTCCATAACTTCGAACTTTCCAATTTTTTCGCTACCATGATACCTGCATTATTATAATAATATTATTATTATTGTTATTATTAATTTTTTTCTTCATGCGCAGTGGACGGCGGGCGGCCCTGAGAAAGGGACTGACAGATAATTAATTCTTTTGCGATGCATGTTCCTACAGCGCCGGGCGTCTGAAAAGGACCCTCACCACGGCGGGTTTATGCTGGCTTACCACTAGGACTTAATGCCGTAGGTGGCTAGAAGCTTAGATCGGTGGCTGGTGGTGCTTCCCCCTTATGTATCATAGTACGGTAGATTGATCCCTACAACCAAATCGATTAACGAACCAGCCCCAACAACAAGTTTTAGGAGAAAAACTCTGTATGGGACTCCTTAAAACCGGCTCCTCTTTGGTTCTATGAACCGTGTCTTCTGACAAAGTGAGCCTTAGTTGAGTATAGCAAGAGGGGCATTCTGGAAAAGGCGAAGTGTGTATTACTAAGCGGGTTCAGAATGCAGTTTCACGAGTATGGTAGTGAGTGAAAAGGGTAGTGGGTGAAAGTGTGGAACAGCCATGCTCAATGTTAAAGTTAATACTGTTACCCCCTGACCCTTTGCCCAAATACGCTACTAGTACGAGAATTAGATATGCTGCTTGCCTAGGTGCCATGGTGCCAAACTGTTCGGGAAGGGATCCATCATGGGAATGACAGCTAAAGCTGTCTCAAAAGCCGGTATGGTGCGCTGTTAAAGCCTGACGTTGGCGCAAATCGCACGGTACGTTTGGAGTCTGTCTGCCCTGTACAGTACAGTACAAGGCTAGAGACAAAAATCACCGGTAGTGTAAGGCTTTCCACAGAAACCAGCCATATTCATGACCTTCTAACCACCAGTCTAGCAAAGCAAAGCAATCCAAACCAAACCTTTATCTAGATGTGAAATAATTCCCTGGATTCTACTTTTCAGCCTTTTAGAACTCTGTATCTAAATTGGCTGAGGAATATTGTACATTGGTCTCTGGCGCTGTTTTCAACTTCAACTTTACAATATTGTTGCCAAAGTAACCAACAATTCTTTAATAATTTGTGAGCGCTTGAGGGGATATCTGAAGGAATTTTAGACCATACTGTTAATATTTGAATGTTTTTCAGCTTCAGAATGTACCAAATGGAAAGTGCGAAGTTACGTGCCATTCTGCTGGTGATTTTTGTCGCCAGCCTCGTACCCCTGGTCTCTGTGATCTGGCAGCCAGGCCAGGGGAAACAACAATCTCATCCTTAGGGCGTCGTGGCATTCAAGAGCCTGGCCCAATATATCGATTGTTATTCGATTAGTTAGTTTAGACCATCCAGCCTCGCTGATTCCATAATCCCATTTACATGGAACTGCGGGTCAGCAGATGCGGCTCTGCACTCAAACTTGTCACGTGATTTTGTTAGTGCCACACAATGAAAAAGTATTTGCGTCGATTCTTCAAACAGGATGGAAGAAAATAAGGGATGTTTTTAAAGATTCTTCAAGTAACTTAAACTCCATTTCTACTCGTCTTGGGACCTCGGGGCATACGAAGGAGCTTAGAAAACTGCCTACAATATCGTAGGTCCATCATAGTCTATCTCTTGGCTTACTTTGTATTTAAATTAATTTGGTAAATATAACTACCCCAGCTAAATAATGGCGGCTGCGAGCGAGCGCACGTGCTCGCGTGGTATCGTCGTAATGGTCGACCTTGCCTAACCTACGGTGATTAACTGACCAGGAGTTTAAGGACACAAGGTTTGAGCGTGTGAGGGTTAAGTCTCCGGCCGGGTCTTGGAGCATCACGATTCTTCATCTTAATCCCTCGTTTAAATTTCCCTCCTGCCTAACCTAATTTAATGGAGCACCATATGGGAGAACTTTGCCGAGAGAGGGATGTCCATTGTTGGAATAGTACACTTTAAGCTTTCTTCCTAGGAAATGCCAGTGACGGCGTTCTGCTCAAGATTCTTGGCCCCTGTATGATGGATGATCTACTCGAGTACTAGTAGGGTGCCATTGAATCCCCCTTTTTATCCATCAACGCTCGCGCCGCTGTTCTGCGCTATGCAGGTCAAGGAGATTAAAAGGACTAATTTGAAACTTGGGAGGGGAGCAGATAATAAGTCTTTGGAGATATACATCATCTACTTTCAAGCGTCCAATTTCGTAAAAAAAAGCTTCTCACATGCGTCAGGGGAGTATTATCGCCGGGGTGATGCTCCAAGACAATAGGAAATCTCACTAAGGTGTCATTACCCCACCACAGGAAAAAATAATATCGACATGACGAAACCGCCTCTTTGGTTGCTAACCATCTTAGGGAGCTGTCAGTTCGGTACCGCCCGCAGAAACGGATTGATATGTAGTGCATCTACATGATGGACTATCCAGACTTGGAAAGAGAATACAGAATTTCTAAGTTTGAAGCATACCGGTATTCTAGTGTGGCATGTAGCATAGCGGCTGCAGTGAGCGGTGCTTTTGTCCCAGATCCAAGTAGCTAACAGCTTGTGGTGCGATGCTACGGAATTCATGACAGATTCAGCAGAGGGATGAACGCCTTTTAAATTTGCAAGATTGCGGGCTTGCGGGCGCTTTCATCTCTCTTTTTTCTATATCTTCGAGTTTTAAGTTATGACACCGCTCTGAGGTGAGTTACTCTTGGATTAAGCTTCAACTATACCAAAATTTATCATTAGATATCACTCGGCTTGGCCTTTCGGGAATGGAAGGTCGCGGGGATATTCTCCCAGCACTATTTTGGCCCCATAAAAGTAGAGGTTTGAACCTCGAATTTTCCACACTCAGTAAATTCGAGCCATACATGTACTCGAGTACATGGTCTGTAATGGGCATCTCGCGACCTTTGGTTGAGTGAAGCGATGCTCAGGAGAAATAGGAAACAGATTATCGGGAGAGTATCGATGGGGACCAAGCAGGATATATGGAAAAATTACGGAAGAATCAGAGAATTAAAAAAAAGGAAACTTTTTTTCTTCTCGATATGTCCAACTAAGATTCCTTTCCCGAGGAATTAGTATCAATGGCTACTAGTCCAGTAGGCCATCCAAATAGCCCCCCTCCATTTATCTCTTATCACAGCTCACAAAGTAGATGTTGGCCTCTAGATTGGTGAATATTGCGGTATTATAATAGGATCGATTCACGTGCCCTGGACTCCTCTTACCCGCTTTCTTCCTCCCTCTTCTACAGTAGTGACCCTATCCCCCTTTGCCCCTTTAACTACTCCCAGAGGTGGAATCAGACCTTTTCATGACAAGCTTATGCATTAGAACCTCACTATTAACAGAAAGAAAACCTGAACTCCTAGCCTTATCATAGTTATGGGGTAGCGCAACTATACCGAACCCGTTAGAACCAATGGCCAAGAAAAACGCCCGGGCACTTACCCCAGGGTCAGGGCCTTCCCGCTAAATACTGTAGCCCATAACTCAGTGTTCCAAATGGGTCAGGTAGGCCAAGCTGGGGTAAAGCAGGCCCCGGCCTGTCAGAATTCTCTGGGATCCGGCCTGACCCAAGCCTGGTAATACCTGAGTCTGGCCGGGCTGGGCCCGCTTATAAGTTAGGCCGTATAGGTTTAGTAGCGCCTGCCTGATAGGCCGGCTCTCTCTTGGCGAGCCTCCATGAACGGCAAAAATTCACAGCAAAAGCTCCCCGATTACCAAATAATATTATTAAAAACACAAGAAAACTTTCACTTTATTAACTTGGGGATTTAATGTCATTCCTGCTGAATAATCGGAGGGAGGGAGGAATGGTACGATAGGGCTGTACTGGTGACCCTGGAGGTGAATTGTTACGACACTGGTGAGTGGGCTGCGTATTGCTCATTGTGTGGTTGCTTAAGAAGAAGAAAAAGACGAGAAGATTGAAAGTATGGGGAAATTAAGATACCCTTAAAGAGATCTGTTCTCGATGCTAATCACGGGGCCCATAGGCGCCTATCAGCCTAGGCTATTTGCCGGAGTCGCCTGCCTTGGCCTGACCTACGACTTGGCCTGTTGGGAACACTGCCCATAACACAGTGAGCCCTACGGAAGTGTCCCATCCCGGTCTAATTATCATATCTCAGCCTCAGGTCAGCTCTAGGCGGTGCGGGCCCGCAGAGCGTGCTTTGCATCCTTCAGAGGTATATTGTCTGCCCTCTGCATACCGGTATTCGTTGCATACTATCACACAAGGGGTGGGTTTGCAAGGTAAGTCCTATCGGGCGCTTAACAAGTGAATCTCCGGATCCTTTTTTCATTAAAACCTTCGTTATGTACTATGCTTACAAGAAAGCACCTAACCTATCTCACGATCTTTCACGAATACCCCGACAGCCGGGTGATCAGAAATATGGACGGTGAAGAACAAATCAGCGGATTCTCTGGAAGTGGAGTAAAACATTTAGAGACTCCGGACTTCCTCCAGATTTAATAGGGAAAAGATTTGCCGGAAGAGATGGGTGAATCTTCTTTTATTTGGGCTTGAGCTTCTCGAGTTTTCAGCTGGAGTGTGTGTGAAGGAACATTTCTCCTGGTGGGTGCTCTCAAGGTATTTTTTTTTAAAAAAAATTGTAGGCTTGAAGACCTCCTCTTGAGAGTGGGCTCTTTAGAGTGAGGCTACTCACTCTGCTAACTTGCAGATATTCAGACATACGGGGTCCTATTGCTGCTAGGTCATAACCCTCGGGTTGATCAGTATACCGGTAGCACCGTCCAAGAAACTACTAGAAAGCACAAATCATCACTCGGTGTTTCTGGACCTATATTTCCTGGAGGATTAGAGTCACGACAGGGGGAAACCATCTGCGCCAGTAGAGGCACTATGGTGCATGTCCTTCGTTGGGGCGCCAGGTTTGCAGGGCGGGTAATTAGAACTACTCGTCCCAGAGGAAAAGCACTTAGAAACAGGGATTATATATACAGCATGGCAGAAACTCCGAGCGCATCCGAGCATCGTCATCCAGAAGCTTAAAGGTTTCAATCTAAGCCTTACTAACTCCTCGCTAGATTGAGTACAAGTACTGCCAACGCGGCGAGCAGCCGCCGCAGCCGCGCTCCCAAACTTTCAATCGTCATAATATTACCACATTATGGACCAAGCCCTGAGAATGCTCAATCACAAGCACCATAATATTATTAACTCTTTTATAATCCCAGTGCGGCACCGCCCTTCTCAAACTCATATACTACTACACATGGTCTCTAATACAGTCAATCAATATCCTACCGTCCTCCAATAACATAGTACTTACATCCCGGCCTCCAACTACCTTCCCCAATCAAGATGCCCTCTCCGATGCAGGAACCGATCCAACTGCCGCTTCTCGTGCCTCCGGGCTGATTTAAAGCATTGCTGAGCACGTTCGTACTCTATCTAGGGGTATCAAATAGATGCGAAACCCAGCGTTGCAACTAATGCGCCCCAATGAAACTCTGTAGTAATAATTCCGGCGGCCTCAACAGCAGAAACAAAAATAAAATACTCTTAAAAATCTTGAATATCGTCCTTTAGTATTGATGACAGCTCATCCTTTTGGGTATGCTCCTTGCTAGATTGTGGAAATGGCCTGAATCTAGTAACTCCCAGTAGTGCTCATTTTGGTTGGGGTTTTGGATGTAATCGCGTCTACTTGACGCCTCTAGATACACTCATTAAACTGCTCGTATCCAGGACCTCCCCAGTCTTGAAATAGGACATAAGATTCAAAAACAGTGCAGTCCCATCCCCCAAGCCTCGGCACTTATCAAAGCCTCCGGATAATCGTTCCAAGTGTAGGCGGCTCATGTGATGTCACTCGCCAATAGGGCAGAAACAGAACAACCGGGCGGGTAATCAGCGCAGGTTCGGGCGGGTGGTGGGGAGGGGGAAATCCCCGAAGGGTAATCCCTGTGTGGATGGTGCGAGTACGCAACATACAGTAGCTTGCCATTACCCCTGAGTTTGGCGTGGGGCTATTTGTTTTACGAGCGCGGTGGGGCAATTGAAAGCCCATACAAAGCCCATACGGCACGTCTGCGAGTCCAAATCACAATATACACAGGGGATAGATACCGGTCAAGATTTATTCAGAAAACCTCTATAGAAGTGATCTAACAACTAAGAGTGTTGAGAAGACTAATTCTTCTTCTTCCCAGTGACGGGCGCCTCCTTCTTCTGTGCCACGAGGACAACAGCGGGCCAATGCTCCTTGCTACTAAGATCTTCAGAGCGGCCCCACTCGAGGTTTCCGAGAACGGGCATCTCGAGTTCGTCATCCGCCTATCTGGTCAGTAAGCGTGCCCTTAGAGATGAGGGTATTGGAGTATTTACCTTCTTCTTGAACTGCTTATGAATCGCGACCAGCACGTCATAAACACTAACACCAACAGTAGAAGAAGAGCCCGCACGGGCGGTGACATGTAATCCGAGGGGAAAGTAAACGTCTAACAGCTTGACTTTGGGGGTAGTTATTGGGACTTCCTTGAGGGATTTCCAGTCATCGAGATGCGAGGGATGGGTATTCAATTTCCTACACAGACGCTCCGTTAGCTGTGTGCTAAAGTGGAGAGAGAGGAAAGACAAACCAGTTCAATCTAGAAATCTCTTTGGCGACTTTCAAAGTCCCCTCCTCTCCTATGATGTCCTCTATGAATTGGTTAGCATCTTTGTCGGTAAAGGCGATAAAGCAGCAAGACTTACTGAGTTCAGCTGGTTTGTAAACGTCTGTGACGGAAGAACTCCCCCTACGATGGCTTCCCTTCGCGGCGGCCTTAGAGCTAGATGGGGCAGCGTTTTCAGGAGGAACATCAGACTTAGATTTGGTAGTGGCCATTATTGTTGAGTGTTTGTTTGATTGAGACTAATCTCACTTGCGTTTGACGGTGTTTAATTGTCGATGTGGATTTTTTCTGGCTGCTTTTAAGTAGACAGAAGGAATGTGAGAGGGAGGAGAGAAAGGAGGAAAGGGGTGGGAGAGGGAGAGAAGAAAAGGCAGCGATAGGGCTCGGCGTGGTGTGAGGGTTAAGGAACGCCTGAGGCGATAACAGGTTAGGTTAACGGACCAGAACCGTGCACCTTTGTTCGGCTGAGACATCCCAGCGTCGTGTGACAAAATGCGGGGTAATAATATCATACTCGTTCTCGATCTGACTGACGCCGTTTTGTCTTTTTACACCTATGATCCCGACGCATTCCGAATCCACCAGGCCATTGCGAAGGGACACGCCGGTTTTCCGGAGGGAGGTAGCAATGCCATAATATCATAGCTACCACCGACCTGGAGCGGAGGGCGAGGCCTGCTAATCTCTACGAGTGACAATCGCAGCAGCACAGTGCCGATGCCAAGATCACCCTGACAAACATTACTGCAGTGTTGGTGAATCTGGGGCCGCCCCCACAGTCTCAATAGTAGCCATGAAGAAACTGGGCAGTAAGCAGGGATTTGAACCAGTAATTTTTTGTTACCCTACTTTAACAATTTTTCCCTTGTTTCCCACCAGATGCTCCTATTCGCTACCCGACCAGTTTCGTCCTGGTATGATCATAGGGTGGAGACTGGAGCCCGTTTCCAACCCCATCATGCACAATCCCCATCCCGATGCGGCTAAGTCCACATATCTTGGCGCCCCAGGATCGTGAGTGTGGGGAAGTGGGTGGTGCCGGTAACATGCTCTACCAACCTATTTCTTGAAACGGCTCTCGTGCCTCAACCCGTTATCAATAGGTTGTCGGCCAGGTTATTCTTTTCGTCTCCGGTTGCGTCAGGTCTAACGCCGAGGACGTAATGGAGTTTGCAATTACGGTATAGGACCGCGTGATGGATGGATACTTTTTCCCCATCGGCCCCACCGGTACCGGTATTGGAAGTAAAGTGACGGTTTGGGCTATGATAGGATGATGGGGGATGGGTGGTACCCCAGCGGTACATCCTCTGACATCATGAGGTTGTGAAGTTGGCTGTTGCTGCGAAGTACCGACGGGAATCGTTCGAGTGTGGTCCCACATTTCAACTACACCACATCCTCTCCGTGAGTATGATATGAGAGGGGGGAGTTGACAAAATGAATGAAAAGAGCTCAAGTATTTGCTTGTGAGGATTAAATGTTAAACAAGACTATCGAGATCTTGAGACAACTTTATTTTTTGTGAAACTAGTCTTAAGGCACGGATCTTGCTAAACTTCGGATCGACCAGCTTAAGGCATATCGCAATCTCTACATCATTTAACAGTACTGTACGCTATCGACAATCCGCTATCTATGAAATCGACTGTGCATCCGTGGATCTAGATCTATCGGAAAATCCTCCCCGCTATACCGATAGTTCGCGGCCCTATACGAGTTCAAAATAATAATAAAAATCTATAAAATCTGCTCACCAAGAGTACCCAAACCTTTCGCCCAGAATCACCCGTCGCCCCCCAAGACAGCTGGTGATTCTTATCAAATACTTCCAAGCCAACTGTCACCCACCAGATCTTCTATGTCAGCCTCTTGCCAACTCCTTCTGCACTCTTCGCATTGCTTGTCGCAGCGCCAGCATGTCTAACCTACTCTCCAACTAGGGATGGCCAATAAGGTCCTTTCTTGACCCTTTTCCTCTATACTCCTCTTCAACTCATAACACCCCCAGGAACTTGAGAACTCCAGTACTGGCACCCCTTGATGGAATGATGCAGCTCGGCGCAATGGCCACATGCCCCGCGAGTGCCTAGAAACGGTAGAAGTATCAAAGACCTTTTCCATCTGCTTCTACCTTTGCCAGCTTGCTGAAAAAGTACCCTTCACGCAAAGGAAAGCTCCGAGCACATCTCTAACGTGACTAAGGCATCTATCTTGCTTCCAGGATTTCGGCGATGAGATTATGCACACTTCCGGTGGGCTCGCTCAGTCCGCCAGTTTATGGAGGATGCGTTTTGACATATACTATTATGTCGAGGACGCCATTTTCCGGCACTGCTTCCTCGTCTTTTGCTAGGGTCTTCTTCACTGATGACGCCTTCAAGCTTGAGACGGCTAGCAGTCCGTCTCATCCCTGCGTGACTGATTAACAGGCTCTGCCGCCCACACCACCGGCAGTTCTCCCCCGGGATACGAATTGCAAGGAGGGTGCCTAATTCGGCCCTCGCGGGGGATTAGACTAGGTTTGGAGCACGTGACTGAGAATATGGTAGCTGGATGATAGTCTAAGCTGTGGAAGAAGAGTCGGTTCATCGCTGTGGGGCTAGATTGCCATTTCAGCGTTTGGCACCCTCGATTGACGGTGGGGAGTTTTACTATCTCTAACTAGGGCAGTAACAATTAGCAACGATGTCCAATCATATCCAAAAAAGCGGTTACAGTCAGCATACTGGCATTTTCCTTTCGGAATTATCCGTGTCAACACCAAAGGGGTTGGGACCCTACGGTATCGAGAAGCTTTAAGGACCCGTTTAGCTCGAGCTACCCACCACCTCAAATTACGATTCGGGCCCAAATCATGATTTGCGAGTAAGTTAGCCCTCTCCCAAATGCATCTGCGATTTTCAAGTTTCCAAATCGCGATTCGGGGTTAACTCTGTGAAAAATAAGAAATCATATCATAACCCTGAATCTTCAAGTCGACTTTAAAATTTTTGTAAATCACGATTTGGAAACGATACCGGACTAAACACCCTGAACATTTCAAATCATGATTTAAAAACATTTCAAATTGTGATTTGGAAATCTAATCATGATCGCAAATCACGGCTATAATATCTCAAATCATGGCTATCTAAATAGACCCCTAAGTCCGTAACTATAGTTCCCACCGTCTATGTTTGATATTATACAACGCCTCGGCGGATGTAACGGGGAACGTCTTGGCATAAAATTCGGCGTTAAAAAACTATAGCTAAGCTCAATTCCCATTCATGTCATTCCTTCCTTTAGACATATAACTACTTGGTTTCTTTTGCAGGAAATTTCACGCCAAGGCGCCCCCGTTGCATCTACTAGTACCCAGGTGTTGTACCATATATAGACGGTTAGAACCATACACAAGCACCATCAACCTAATTCCCTACTTCAGTTAAAATCATTGAATTTTCATTCTATATCATACTATGATACTATGAAGACTCAGCTAACCCTATCAGCTAGGCAGATATATCAAACTAGACGCTATGACTTTCCCGAAGAAACGAGGCGCCTTAGCCAAAATACCGGTAGCGGGCAATACCGGTAGCGGGCGGTGGAAGCTTCTTAAGTACCGTAGCCTACAATTCGATCCTAGCCCCCACAAAAAAATCTAGTTCACGGGAGAAATAAGGATGATAACGTGGCTGGTCGGGGGCACAAGCTCTGGCTTGCTAGGGTTCATTACTTCCTATCATATCAGGAATGATGGGACAAAGCTAACAATCGGACGCATTTATCGAACCTCCGGTAACAACTGAACCTCCTGATACTTTCTCCCAAAACTATGCTCATGTTGTTAGGACTTTCCCGGGCTCCTTTTTTGTCAAAATTTAGAAGCGCATGATCACGAAATATCACTCGAAAACGATAGAGCCGGATTCTCACTAATCCATAAAATTCTAGGCCGCGACCCCAACGCCTCTATCGCTGGTTCGACCGCTATAATGTGCACAGTTGGACTAGTCCGCTTCGGTCTACGAGGGATAGTCTAGTATGGACTAGATTAATATAACATTGAACCACCAATACGCTAATCCCACAATCGCTAACAGATCCAACGCCATCAGTAAACCAACAAAATTATCTTCTCCATTTCCCACTTCATCCACCGGATTTCGCCCCAACCGCCGCCTTCCTCTGTATATCCTCAACCTTCTTACGCTCTTTCCGTCTCTCTTGTAGTGCGCCCTGGAAGTCTTCATGGAAGTTTTTCATTTCTGGGAATATTAGTGTTTGACATCGGAGGAGTAGAAAAGGGGAGGGGCGTACCTTCAAGTGTCTGGAAGTCGATCTCGAACCACTTGAAATCGTCGAAACCCTCTTTGTCTTCGTATAATAGCCCTTCCATATCTAGCCTGATCCCACCGGATATTTCCCGGTTTCCGATGATGCAGGCTTTGACAGAGCTAGGGTTTCCGAAAGCTTTGTGTGAGCTAGGTTTTATCTTTAGGCATCGGTTCTTAGTCTTTGCCTCAATGGTTATATCGTCCGTTACTATCCCCAATGGTCAGCTGATAACCTCTAGAGTTACAGAGTCAGAGGGGGGCCCTACTAAATAATGTCATAATAATCTCGTCAAAGTACATGACCATTCTTGTTGAATGAACCTTTAAGATGGTAGACTTATTAGGCTTTGATCGAAAGGTGCCGGCTATCGAGGGAGCTTTTGAGCTATTGCCGCTAGAAACAGCTGCATTGTCTTCCTCCTTCCAAAGTTGGATCCTCGCCTTGTAGTTGCAATGCTCGCCGTCGAGGAGTCCGCGTTTGTAGCGGATTGTGCGGACAGCCTGGACATCTGCTTCTACCGATTCCCTGGTGAAAGCAAGCTGGAAGACAAACATGTCCATTACGTTCTTGAACCGGTAGTAGAGCGTTATCGGGCACAATTCCGCGGAGCTAAGCGTTGTTCTGCTCTTTGATCCAGACTGAATTGAGTACCCTCCCACGCCGGCCTTTCGGATGAAGATCACCGGCAGGTTCTCATGATACCCGTACTCAGGGACTAATTCGGCGTCTTTAAGAACGACTAGTAAAATTAGCCTTTGGTTGGGGGCGAGGGGTTCGGGAATTACCGAAACGTTGATCTGTTGATCCCTCCCGTTGGGTCAGAATTCTCAAGTCACCCATTGCGTTCCGGAAAAGTCTGACGACACATTCATCCCAATTCCCTTCGGGATCACACGAGTCTGAAGCCAACACATTCCTTTAGTAAGGAGCGTTAGTACCTTAACAGCGTAGTAGATGTTAAGATGAGGTATCTTACAAGGCCTTAAACTCATTTTTCATAACCTCTGTTTCTCCAGGGCGAACGCCATGTTCAACCGGCTCTGTAAACGAGCTTCCAGAATTCCTGGGGGCTGAATAGGGATAAGCCGGGGACACAGGAGACAAATACCCATTTTTAGTAGGAGCCCTACCCGCTTGAGATTGACTAGTGCTAAAGTCTCGGGCTCTATACGCCCCAACATCCCCCGGACTGATATCTGACGGAGAGAACGGGGCGGTTGGAGTAGTATTCAATGGCGGCAAAGGCTTTGTTGAGTAATAATCCTGCCCCAATAATGAGGGCGCCCGAGGCGTAGTTCGTTCTTTTGATCGGGAGGATTGCAGCGGTGGGACACCAAATGGCATGGAGTTTATTGGCGACATGGATATGGGACTTGCGGTAGTGGAACTTCTTGGTGGTGAAAAATTGCCTAGAGTTGGGGAGTCGAGCCTTCTGTCTTCAAGGAAGCTACCCCTGCTCACCGCGGAGGTACTTTGAGAACCAGAACCTTGTCTGCTTTTCGCTATTTTCAAACCATTCACATAACTTATGCTGCCACCTCCGCTGGCCCCCATATCTGGAGGTGACGCGGGGGGTGTTGCTTCTGGAACCTTTTTCCTCAGAACTCGTGTATTTGAGCGATCGAGTGATCGCCCTTTCATACTTCGTAGGGCATCTTCGCGCTCTGGGACTAGCTGAGATTCCTTAAGGTGTTGAGGGCTCTTCTCATGTCCGATCTCCCGACTGCCAACGCCGAGAGAGTGAAAGGCACTCTCCAACTCGTCATTGGAGTGGCTTTTCGCTGGATGGCCTTCATAAGTGCTGTATTCCGCTGGGTGGACCGCAACATTACTCATCTGTACACTTGGAACATTGGGGATGTTCTCGCTTGGTGGTTTTGGCGAGGACTGTTTAGAGGTGTGTTTTCCTGAGACCGGCAACTCAACTTCTTCATCAGCGTCATCGATTAGTATTCGGAAGTCGCCAAGATTATTGAGAGTATTCCAGTCCGGCAGCTCAGCCTTGGCCTCCAGAAGTCTCTTCATTGAAAAGGCAATTTCCTAATTTATTGTTAAGGAAGGCCCCTGATGATCGCAATATGGCACCTGGGATAAGGACTCTTACAGTTGAGACTAATGCCAAGATTGCTTGCAGCTCCCTCACCATCCACTCCGAACGTGGGTCTTCCCGGATTTTGCTGAATATCCAATAGGATTTGATAAGATTGAGCCATCCCTCGGCAGTTGGTGTTCCAGATATTCCAGCATTCTTGATGTCCGAGCTCGCTTTGTAGATCCAGTACATGCAACTCTTTAAAATTGTATCTAGCTTAAAGTCATTAGTAAAGGCGCCTCCGTTTATGGCTGAATTTTCGATGAATTTTGTCACAATCGAGTCGTCCACAACACCGCCGACACTAAAAGTGAGTGAAGAAAATAGCTGTTCCAAGTGCTGCTCTACAGGGTCGGCGATTTCGAGCAGAGAATCAATGTGATCCCTATAAGCCGTTAATAGGGCTCCGAACGAGTGATCTTGGGCTGATCAATTACTAACTTCCGCAGCACGCGATAGGCGACCTCAAAAACCCAACAGTGATACCCAATATCCTCCAGCGCGTTTAGAAGCCCCCGATCACCTCCGCTAAATCTCATCTTCACCCCAAAGTTGGCCCACCATTTCTCCGTCTGCGCAGCATGTATCCTACAACTCCTCAGTAGGTTTTCGGCATCGTCCAACGTGGCATTGACTCCCGTAACAGCGAGTTGTAGTGTTTGGTGCGCTGCGATTTTATTGTCTGTTCTCAGGATAGTTGAATGGGGATTATTGTTCTCGTCAATAATCCGGGCGAGCAAAGATCTCAACCTCTCGAGCTCTTTTCCGAGAGAGAGGATCAGGCAGGGCGCATGAATAATCCCATGCAGATATGTTTTCAGGATATCGCTTGTTCGTTCGTGGGCTTGAACATGTTCTGCGAGTCCCACGCCGAAACCTTGGAATACGAACGACATCAGCAACCGCAGAGTCTGTAGTAGAGCTTCCTGCTGAAGGTTTTATGTCTGCCTGCCTGTCCGCCTATCCTTCTGGTAGGAAAGGACGGGAAAAAAAAAGAAACGGCGCGTGCGTATATGCGGTACGGAAGCGGACTGTATCAAGGTTAGGTCGTTCAATGTGGGGCTCGAGCCGAAGCCTTGCCTGTCAACGTGGGAAGTAGACGTCGATCTTAATGGGGTAAGTTAAGAGCAGAAAAGCAAAAAAATTGCCAAGGTGGAGCGGAAACATAATACCAGTGTGCTGTGTTTGTGGGGAAATTTTTGAAATTTCAAGGCTCAAAGTGCTTGTATCAATACAAACCACCGTAGTCGAGTAAACGCCGCTGCACGGATATTTGCTTTTTCTGCCACGAGAGGAGTAGCTGAGTGGCTTCAAAGGTCTATTTATTTTTCTTCTTCTCAGGCTTGGTCCCTCCAAGCCGCCTTGCCGCCGCCTCACTTCTCTAAGAAGGGGGTTAGCTCAATAAAATCTCAAACTTAGCTAGAGGCTGGGGCAATGGAGGAGAAGTGGGGGAGCGGAGGGAAGAAAATAGGGAAGGAAAGAAAGCTGCCAGTCCTATTGTGATGCCGTATTCCAGAGAGCATTTATTACGCGCTCTGTATACGGATGCTGTAGGGTACTCCACCTCCTGGATGGTGGGACACGGATTCAGTACTTGGGTAGGGATGAGAAAAATTGGAAAACTTCATGAGAAGAAAGACAGGGCTATAGAAATTAGAAACCCGGACCGGTTGCATTAGTCTCTGCTTTTCACTAAAACACTAATATTAGAGGTTCTGAGGGGCTTCTGGGAGTTCCAGGTAATCTCTATAGAGACAATTCGCGCTAGGGTTAATTCCTAATTATTGGTATGAGATATCTTGTTACAGGCAAGAAAATATGTTTAGGGTTCACTCCCAGTTGTTGTGTCCGCCAAAACTTATTAATTCCTATCATACCTACACCAACTGTCTGCTCACTGCGCCATGGGTTGAGGGATCTCACTGATCTTTTTTTCCGATCCGTTCGCCCCTACCCGACCACCTTCCGAATGAGAAGATCAAATCGAGAGGCATAGAGGGCATCGCCTCCTTTAACTTATCTTTCCTCCCTTTTGTGTAGAGCAAGGTGGACTCTAGCTATACCGGTGAGGAAGAGGTTGATTCCCCCCTGAAGGGATGCTATGCCGACTACCGTACGCTGCGACTGGGCGCAGGAGACGAGCTGGATCTGTGTACTATACCGGATGATAGAAATGGAAAAGTACAGTAGGTTGGACTCGATATTGCGCAATGCGACTGCGATCCAAGAGGCCAAAGGAGAGAAAAATGCCTATTCCGTTGTGCGTTGGCGATAGTTGCCTTGCTGCCTACGAGGAAAGAAATCGATCACATCTATGGCCCGGTGAGTCGCTAAACTATCTACTAAAAGGTAGTTCGAAGGGTGGATATGTCCTATCATATAAAATCGCCTAAGAACTCGGTAAATAAATGCTCTCATCACACCGGTAATGCAAGCAGAGTATCGCTGCAACTGATGTGATATACCTACTACGATAATTGGATGAAAAAAGATGATTGCAAAATATGGATATTAAATACCACACAGATACCCGAGTAAAGTCTGAAAAGCCTTACGACTGACTGCAGTATCACACGAGCTGAATCTACCAAAGGAGGTATGATAACTGGTCAACTAATAGATGCTGACTGCACCCTTCTCCCACACTCTACGAGTATTGAACTTGTATCTGGCATAAAGCACCTGAAAATGAAAGGTGTTTTTTTCGCTGATTGGGGCGGTTGCGTAACAATAGCCGTATATTCAGATACTTATTGCCAGATACAAGTACGAGTCGTGATGTTCGTATCCAGTATGTGCTGGTAAAATTCGTATCCTTCAGTGGTAGTAAATCGAAAATAAACTCGAGTGGCAAAGTGAGGAAAGGAGACTGCCTCTCGGTAATAAGCGAAAGGATATGGTACTCGAGTACTTCCAATTTCATCGCGTATTCGGAATCAGGTATTATTAGAGATTTAGGTCCTAATACTATGACCAAATGCTACTAGCAGTAATTGTTATTACCGCGTCTACTAGGCAAATTCAGCTCGGGGCTAGTGGCAACTATCTCTGATTGGGCGTAGTCTAAAGACCACTTAGGCGAGGGTGGAGGAAAGAGTGCTCATATCATGCTGAATTCACAATGACGAAGGTAAAAAGGGTCTAATTCCCATAAAGAAAAAAGTTTTCGTTTGGGGTAGGAGTGATATGAAAGGACAGAAGGTTCTTATTTTCATTATTGTCTGTGGACAAAATTAACTGTACATCAATTCAGAGCAAGGACTTTGACCATGATAACAATACTCCCCCACCAACCCCCACCATCGTTAAAGCCAGGAGAAAAAAAATCAAAAACATACATTTTCATGAACACTTTTGCCCAGGAGCTGTAAGTTCAGAATAGAACACATAGTAGATATTAATATTTAAATTTGAGAAAGTTCTTTAGGTAGTGGTGAAAATGCCGGGTGGTGGTTCATTTTGTCCAATACTATCGGCTACATTGTCCTTTTTGTATTAGACCATCATATCTTCGATATTTCTCATAACTCTGACGCATCTTCCGGCACTTTTGTAGGAACCAGATTCCGAATACACGATGAGAATAGAAGTAGATTACTAGTACTGTACTTGTCCCTGTACCGGCCAAGTACTCGAGTAGTAGCGAAATAAAAGAGAGCGCCTACAAGGAGCACACCACACCTTGTTAAGTAATCTACTGTTGTACAAGGCGTCTCCATCACATTCTAAGTTAGGCAACTAAAAGTCCCTAGCAGGCTCCCACTCTCCCAAACAATGAAGTCCAGTACTCAAGTAATAATACTAGCTACTGGGAGAAACAAGAGTCTCTCCCTCTCTAAGTTTCTCTCCCTGCTTCTACTCTATTGATGATCGGTCACCCCTTTCTCCCCTTATATGTGAAGACTTCTTGGCATGTTATGGCAGGATGGGTGAAAAGAGTCCGAGTGCGGGATGGCCGCGACGCCCATGCAGTTGTCTTTCGTGAGAATACCTCGCACTCCGGCGACATTGTGGTACAGGTACCACCTCCAGGACAATTATCTCAACCCCCCTTCCAATTACCGTAATCGTAACGCCAGGCCCTCCGGCGCCCACTTCCCCTCCCTTTTCTTCCCATCCAATGTTGCCGCTAAACCGAAATTATGAGCCTCTTAGACGCGAGGCTGAGTATTTAAACCTGCGTCTACCCGAAATATACGAGGAAAAAGAAAAGTGAATGCCGTCGCTCATTTGAGTGGAAAGACTAGGGCAGACATACGACCAACCAACAGAAAGGCGGTTTAGGTATGACAGGGAGCCCACATGCCTTTCACAGGATCCCCAAAGACCTCGAGGTACCTTACCTCCTCCCAAAAAACCGGCCGACGAGGAACAGAGGAGCCTCTCCACCCCAAGGCCACAATCACGACCACAACTCCATCGCCACCACCGATCTTAACTTACGAGGAGGAATAACAGCACAAGGGCTAGCAGGAGAAGGCCCTTCCGGACTGAGAAGCGCAAGCAGGAAAAATCAGAGAGCATTACCTATAGGAGCAGCTGATCTCAAAACACGAATCGAGATGTCGCAAGTATCCTCCGACCCTTCCAGGACCCAATCCCCCGCAAGCTCCGCATTCCCATCCTACTTTCGCCGAGAGAGGAACACACTTGCTGTTGAGAGTCTGCCAGAATTACCAAATAGCCGCGGGTATTCCAGTGAGCAGAATCGCGAGGAAGATAGGCGAGATTCAGGAGGAGAAGGTACTGGTAAACGGAAGGATGCAGTTTACTACGCTCCGATTCCCGAGAAACAAAAGTTGGGATATTTATCTACGGCTGCGCTCATCATAAACAAGATGATTGGCACCGGGATATTTTCAAAGCCTTCCTCAATATTAGAGCAGACGGGGTCGAAAGGAGGGGCACTGTTCCTTTGGGCTACTGGTGGGGTTATGACGCTTACCGGGTGAGGATAATTGAGGGATAATTGAAGCATATGTCTTTCTAATATAAATGGGGTTTCTAGGTTATTTGTCTATCTAGAGTTTGGTGTTGCTTTGCCGTTCAATGGGGGTGAACTTGTCTATGTAGCTCTCGCCCACTTCGCCCCTCCGGCTGCGGGCACAAGCTAACGTGCGAAATAGCTAGACGAGACATACCCACGCCCAAGGTACCTTGCGAGCTGCATGTTCGCCGTCTTTTTCGTCTTACTAGGAAACACCGCAGCAAACACAATTGCTTTTGCAAAGCAAATGTTGTTGGCTTTCCATCCCGAAAAGAACCCAGATTACCGACTACAAAGGTTTGTAGCGTTAGTCTGCATTACGTTTATATGTCTCATCCATCTGTTCTCACGCAAGATGGGAATCTTCATGAACAACGCATTGGCAGCATACAAGGTTGGCCTGCTCCTGTTCGTGGTGATTTCAGGATTCGTATGTTTGGGCGGTGGTGGGGGTGGTGATCATAGCAATACCAAATACGGAGCAGAGAACCTCAAGGATGCGTTTAAAGGAAGCTCTGGATCACCGCATGATTATGCCAGCGCGATGTTGAGTGTGCTGTATAGTTATCAAGGGTGGGAGAACGCAAATTATGTGGGTTCTAATCTCGCGCCCAACCGGGGAAAGTATGCTAACTCTGAGCAGGTTCTCGCAGAGGTCAGGAGACCGCGAGGGGATGAGTCCAGGACTTTTAAGCGTGCAGCTTTAGTAGCGTTCAGTGTAGTCACTCTATTGTATATTCTCGCGAACGTCGCATATGTAACGTCACCTACACGCTTAATTACCAATAGACACTGGAACTGACATCAATGCCTAGTTCGCTGCTAGTACCACAGATGAAATCACGAACCAAGGTCTCACCGTCGCCGCCAGCTTCTTCATAAGAGTTTTTGGCGATGGACCCTTCGTTGCCAGAGGTCTCAAAGTCCTCATTGCCCTCTCCGCCTTCGGAAACGTTCTCGCAGTAACATACACAAATGCTCGGGTCAAGCAGGAAATTGCGAAGCAACGAATTCTGCCATTCTCAGCGTTCTGGGCAAGTGTGAGTCCATACGGAACCCCCGTTGGTGCTCTCATCCTGCACTGGATATTTACCGTAATCGTCATTGTAGCAAGTAAGTTTCCATGATCCTGGTTGAGGATTGTGTATTGTCAGATTACCATCGCTAACGCAACTCTAAAGCGCCCAATTACTCAGACAATGATGAAGCCTACAACCTAATTAGTGTCTTGTTCACGTACGGACACACTTGGATTGGAAGTACGTTATATTACCTTCCCATCTGCTTTAGTTCTCATAACTCTAGATGTATATCACAAGTTCTCCCTAAAACTAACCCCTTCCCTTCCCGCAATAGTCTTTGTATCCTTCGGGCTGATCACCCTCCCCTTCCACGAGAAATTCCAAGAATGGCGACCCAGCATCGTGGGCATTAAGAAGCTATACGCATTAGTAGCCCTCTACGTAACCCTCAATGTCTTCGTTATAGTTTTGATCTGGTGGCCCGTCAAGACCACACACATCAGCTCCTATGTCACCCCCGCCGTAGGGACCGCGGTCCTCGCTTTCGGCGTGCTGTACTGGGTTGGCTTTGCGGGGATATTGCCCGCGTTGGGGTATCATATCGATTCTGAGCCGGATGAGTTGATTGATGGGAGTCGAGTTGTGACTTATAAGGTATTTGAATTCCATTTTGGGCTTATTTCTAGAAGAGGAACATAAATTGACAGCTGACGGTTTTGATAGCGTTACAAGACTGGCCCGGCATTAGCGGTCGCTGATTGGTGGGAGCGGGTATCTAAGAAGAGGCAGCAGCTATGATTTGAGTTGTCCAAGTACATGGAGTATATTTTTCGGGTATTCTTTTTTCATCTTATGGAGTTGATACGCAAAGAAGCTCTTAAGTTACATTGCTATTTTATTTTTTTATTTTCCTTATAATACCTCAATTTCGTGACCCTTGCCGAGGATTCGTTAATTGGCGCTTGATGCTTGAGGGGATCCAGTTTTAGCTACGGCTGACTTCCTCCTTTTAATTTTCTTTCTTTGCCCCTTTGTAACTTAGCCCTCCTCACCCACTCGCGTACCTGTATAAGTCTACTACTGCTTCATTTATTCAAGTTCTCTAGCGACCTTGTACAATAGTCCTTATCTTATTTCACCAACGTTCCGAGCACGAAACATCTACTTTATCTTCTCCTTTTTCCCTTTCCTTTCCTCCTTCCATTCTAGACGGTAACGCTATTCGGTTCACCTTACTCTCCCCTCGTGGGGGAACAGTGCCGGTAGATTACAGTAACAAAAATATGGGCAGAATAGGGAAACCAATCCATATTGGTGCGACAGTACCCTGCCTTGCAGTGAGGAAGGGGGCACTTTGTAACAAAATATACGACATGAGCATTGGCAGGTGGGACCGCCAAGCTAAGAGAGGGTACAGAGATAGAAGTTGGATTCACGGGCCCCCCCCAGCTTTTAGTTTGGTGTTTATTGTGGATACGAGCCTCTACGGCGGCCTCATTTTTCCCGGGCCACAGGTATCTAATGACTGGGGGGCGGGGGTGGGGCGGTAGAAATAGGCAATGGTGCATTGCTCCTCTCGAAGTGCAGTTCCGTAAAGATAAGCAACGGTACTATTTTATGCTTAATTGGCATCGTGATGTGATAGGTTAATTTTAGCACACTAGTTCTAGGCACAGTCTCAAAAGATGCTAATGGAAAATCTAAGAGTATCATAAACTCTGGGCTTGGTATCCTGCTAGGTGCATGCAAAAGCGGCATGCACGCAATGCCTAACTGTGGGGTAGTCTATCAACTCCTACGAGTACAACCACCGACATTTACAAGACACATGTATGCGGAACGTTCGACAGATCGAACAGAATGCTGGATAGGTGAATCCAGCACTGGAATTTCATATTTCTTTTCTTCCCATCACTCTCTCCTCCGTACTGTAAACTAACAACAGTGGATCCTTCCAAAAAAAACCCCCCTGGGACCTTTCCGGAGACTTGCCTCTAAAGGTGGGACTAGTACTGTAAGTCGGTCGGCTAGCCCATGTGATCTCATACTGGTATGACATGCGGCCGTTCTCTGGATTTTACGGACTTCCATCTTGAAATGGCGAAAAACATGCACCCAGGGCGAAACTGAATTGTATCGTATCGCACCGTCCCTGCATCTTTTGGTTAAAGTTGGATGGGAGCCAAGGGCCAAGCCAACCAGAGAGCAGGAGCACACTTTCAGCCAATGGTGAGGGACAATTGGGAAAGCCCGCTTCGGGATGAATCTGACTTTTATGGGAGGTACGGTATGTACGGGTACGGTACTTGTACCAGGGTGTGAGGGTAAGTGATCGGAAAAAAAGTGGTGGTTGCAACCAGCGATTTTTCCGATCACTTTTTGCTCCAGGCTGGTTACTCGATCCAGGCAAGAAGCGCTCGAGTACCGGTAACCGAAAACAGGGATTAAAGAAATACACACGTGTACGAGTACCGGTATGGTGAAATACCCGTGGGTGCCTGAGCGCCCGTGCAAAAAATATGTCCCCCCTATTTCTGGGTACTTCTTGGCCGGGACGGGCATCTGGCAATAAGTATCTGAAAATACGGTTATTATTACAAATCTGTCCAACCAGCGGAAGAAACTTGGTTTCGTTTTCAGACGTTCTATGCCAGATACAAGTAACACAGGAACAAGCGGAGGAGGCGGCGAACTGTCCTCAAAAGTCTAGTGGTAGACATCAAATTTGGTAGGGTTGTTGCTCTACCCCTCATATTTGTTGTCTGCCCCACTATGTTACAAGTACCGCTCGTCACCCGTCCTGTCTCGTCGCGGGTGCAGTACTGTTGAGACTGTCAGAGAAAAGCACAAAATCCTAGATCGAGCAACATATTGCGAATGGCGTGTACTACCAGCACCAACCCGCACCCCCTCCGAGCACGCGAAAGTTGCCCGAACCAGGGCCCTGACCCAATCGTTTAGAGAAAAAGGGAAGTTGACATTCGGCCCCGAACATGATATCCCGGGATCGGGTGCGTAGGGTGATGGGGTATTGCGACAGGTGATCAACTCAAACCCAATAGCTAAATTTTACCATGCGATCCTAAGACACTCCCGGATTCTCATGAATTGCGGAAGCCCTCCTGACGTCAAGAGATTGGTCTATCAATTCTAACCCAATGTTCCTCGGCCCATCCCGGGCATTGCCCTCAGTTAACCCCGGTTTGGATAGGGGGGCAATTGGATCAAAGCGCTCTTCTCGCACCCTTTATCTCGGATAATCCGATACAAAAGTTGAGCGCCATTCTCCACTCTGGCGTATTTATTTTTCTTGCCCTCGACCCAGAATGGGGCATATCGCCGCCGTTTGGCCCGGATTGAAGTCTAGAGCGTGGAGACGGGATAGGGAGGTCACGCTATATCACTCGTAAGATATTTCGCTCAATGCCGCGGAAGTGCACGATTGAGACATCTCCCCTACCCGACCCCCATCCGAGGGGTAATTTATGTCTTCTGTTGCGCGATGTCCGGGGACCCATCCGCCGGGTCTTTTCAAGGAGGTTCGTTTTTTTGTTATCCGTGGATTGGTTTAAAGACCAGGGCTCACTCATTGTATATATAGAGTACAACCTAAGTTACGACATAAAGGCTCAAAGCGCTAGCAAAAGAGGGCCATCCCGCCCTTGTTTGTTTAGTGCCCTCCGGTCCTACCGGTGTAGTCCATTGGTACTATACAGAACCAACCGCACATCCTCCCCCAAAATAAGAACGGCAGGCCGAAAAGGGATGCCCCTCCAGTTTAGACCAAAAAAAAAAGAAATAACGATCAATCCCATTGTCGCTGTCCCTGCCATAGGATAACGAGATAGATCCTTGCTTTGTTTTGAGGATCAAGAAACCTTTGGCGATATTTGTGGTCAAGGCCAGCCTAGAAGTACTGGAATGGGGTTTTCTTTTTCTTTCCATTCACTGAAAGGGCCGGTGGCCCCAAGTATAGGTGTTCGGCTCGGACCTAAGCCTATGAACCTCTAAGCTTGATTTAAGGGAAGATCGTGAGCCTTGGAAGCTCAGTCCCGTTCCTTATACAAGCACAAGTACCAAGCATAGTACCCAACCAATTGAGGGTGATGTCGAACAGCCACCTGCAAGCCTTCGGGCCTCGATGCTTACTTGTACAAGATGCCCGCATGACGGTATGAAGAACCAGAACACAGGGATCATAAACTTATATCAAACCACCTGTGCACATCTCAGCGCCCATACAGTACTCGAGTACTAATTTCGGACTCAAATGATCGAGTTCTTCATGCCCGCACCTCGCACTGGAAAATGTGGCTTTTTATTCCTGCTCAGTGCATGCCAGAGATCTGCTCTGACCATGTATGCGGATGTATATAAGTTCCCTTATTGTACCAGCGCTAAATCCGGTGAAGGAAACTACTATAAATATAAAGTTAATCACAAATGACTCAATATAGATCCTAAAGCGAGAGCATCTAGGAAGACGATCTCTCTATAAAGTGCTGAAGGTTTAACCATTAAGGAGACACACCGAAATATGCACATTGAGTGATATTTTCGGAGACGCGCCCGCAGAGCGAGGATTTCCTGTCCAAATGGCCCAATACGGCGCTCGGCACTGCTGTGACCACCTCGTGTGGCGTGTCTGAGTCGCTGCAGGTGCCGGTAAAAAGTTTAACGTAATCGCTAAAGGAGCGGAACATGCCGAGTTGAAACAACTGCCTACGATTGTGTTATCATGGATGCAAAATATGCGCACCACTGGTAGGGCAGGAGATAATTGAGAAGGAAGGATAAGAGGCTCCGGATAGATCGAGCTCCTTTTTAACGCACAATTGGCTAGGTTTTTCTTGGAAACTGAGAAGATTTTGCTAAAGGTAGTTCACCCCAACCCCATTGTCTTAAAGGTTGCTAGCTTTCCTATCCTTGCCTAGTCACAAATACCGCCTATCTCTGAGATCTTCGGGAATGTTTGCAAGTGCTCGAGTACAGTATTCGGGTACTCGAGTATGGGCGTGACCGGGTAGACAGGAATTAGGAAATCTATGCCGATACATAGATTTCCTAATCCCTGTCTGTCCGGTCACCCACGTCCATACCTGAGTACCGGTACCGTATTGGTTAAGGGTGCACTGAGTGCGCTCCGATTTCAGGTGCTTCACAAGTGGGCTAACAGTCGCGATAAGAGCTATTTAGCCCAGGGGTTGAAAGCCATTTATGTAGGGGGGATTGGGGTTAAAATTCATATTATTTTTTGGATCGAATGCGAATACCAGCGCTCTAGTTGGTGCGTATAGCGCCCTTTCCGCATACAAAACTGACAGATCAACTCAAAATTTGGCACTCGGGAAACCTTTTTTCGGCCCGGGGGGTTCTTCTAGTGGCGTCCTAAGTGCATCTCCAAACAACGCCTTGATCTCTTCTAAATATAAACCTGGACCAAGCCGCGGTCCCAAGTGTTTCGCGGTCTCACCCACTGGGTTTTGCCAAGTGATAGAAAAAATATAGCGGGGGAGGAATCCTACTTCTTACAGAATATATATGTACCATAGTCAGAACACGATTCCGCACACAAATCCAAAAAAAAAGACACAAAGCTAGCTTTGTGATTTCCATCAGAAAATATCATCCCCCGATGTGCTCAACTAGGAGAACAATAGAACGACAATATAGTATCATACAAAAACAAATATTGAAGTGAGCCCTTGGCCATATCTACTCATGGCAATTGCTCAAATTTCTTGGTAAACGTTGAATGTGATCCCTATGGATGAGAAACTGATAAACTAGTCCCTCGCCCAAAATATTGAATACCTACTGTACAAGTAGCTGAAAGGAGAAATTCAAGAAGGAAAATAAGGTCGGATAAGAAGGGTCAAGATATTACACCAATAACCTATTTTGTACACTTAAAGGTAGAACAAACTCGCCCCAGCCAATTCACACTAGCCAGGACTAGAGTGATTTTGTATAAACTTCTTATAAGAATGCTCCACAGAGAGCTATTGCATGTTCACCCCCTTGATGTCTACGGAACCGCCAAGCCTCATGATCAGCATCAAGTACCAATACTCGCTCTCTGTGTTTAGGAGATATAATCCTCTAAGGTTCAATAATCTTTTCCTATAGCCGACAGCTATCGGCTTCCGGATTCCTTTGGCGCGAATCTCGAGAATCCATTTACACGCGGCCAGATATTTTGAGACATGGCTGATCACTCGCATCATTTCGTCCACTATAGCGCTATCATATGTAGAACTTCAATCAAACATCTCCCTCTGCCACCAGCCCTTTTTTTTCTTCTTAGACCAGATAAGGAAATTACGATCCCAGTGTCTACACGAGGCATCGCCGCTACCCCCACCTTCCTCCAAGAGTTCTAGGCTGTGCCCGCCATCCCGTCACCAAAGACATTCAGAAAATCGAGCCCAATTACAGATCTAGTGAAAATTGATATATACTGCTCATCGCTCCACATTTCTCACACTTGGCTTATCCGGGGAAAGGACTGAGGTCTACTCTACGGCCTATACGGGGTAGAAGATAAATTCTCTAGGCCCTAGCCTTATTTTGTATGAAATTTTCAGCTACTTTAACATTTAAACCTATAATCGCCCAACCGCGGGCGCTCTCTCTCGATAGCCAATTTCTGTCCCAACTTTGCCTCACCACGGCCTACCCAGCAACTGCAATTTCCTCGTTAGGTACAGTGGCATACTAGGCTTGGACATCCTCTCCGGATGCTCCAACTCAAAAAGCTCATATAAGCTTTTCCATCCACTCGACCTACTAAATTCGACTCCCGAAAGCACCAAATTAAACACGGAATAACCCCTCCTTGGATCAGTCAGAAATTCTTCCAAATGCTCCCAGTCAATCTTGATATCCTTAAGCCTTAATTCCCTCATCTGACGAAATCTTGTCGGTTCAAGCATTCCCCCGATCTTTGGGTCAAGATCATACGTCAGTGGATTCCCCGTACCGCCAGTAATGCTTAATTTAGCTAGGGTGAGTCTAAACCCGGAAATGAAGCCATGAATCCCCTTCATCATGACAAGTTGTCTTTCCGAACTCCCCGCAATTGTGGCTGGTGGTAACGATAAACTTAGGTTGCGCACATTTGACCAGGCACCTTCCCTACCCAGCAGTGGGTTCCCTCCATCGCCGTATCCGGGGAAAGAGCGTAAGTGCCAGAGCGCGAGTGGTGTGGGGAGTTGCAAGTCGAGCGTTTTCAGAACTAGGGATCCACTCAGTACGTGTTCTGACTCCTCAAATTGACAGCGCAGGTAGACCAGTGCTTCGTCAAGTAGAGTTCTCCCCCATAGATACTCCACACTTGGATTGCACCTAATAGAGAGAGCTTCAAGTCTGGGCAATCGGTCAAAAACCTTCTTGAAAAAGCCCTCCTGATTGTCCTCCAGGTTTAAGTCTTCGAATAGCCCGAGCATGACGGGCATTTCTGCGTCCACAAGCCTGTAGGCCCCACGGGGGCCAAAATGTCCCTGTACGGGGAGGGGATTCAGACTGCTCTTTCTCGTTGGATCTCCTGGGTGAAGGGTTTCGAATTCTATCGGACCGACATTATGGAAGGTGATGACGAGGCGCCGAGCGTGGTGTCCTATTCGCCCAAGGGCATTAATGTACCTTGAGCGATTGAGAGGTGTCCGTGCGCGCAGATCCAAGTGGAAACGAATCTCGTTGAACATGCGAGGTCTCTCTGCTGCAACAATGTTGCTCATTCGGCGATTAACTCTGCTGAGGGCCCGGAGGGACTTTGAATTTAGAAGGGAGAGGATTTTCCGGCGGATTCGGCGGGGGGATATGGGGTCTCTGCTATCGAGGTGTGGCGGTTGTGAGGCCATTATGTCCTCTAGAGTAGTAGGTTTTACCATAGCTGAATTGACTTTATCCCTAGCGTTTTTCTCCTTCATGTATATATATATTTTATTAGTTTTATATTTATAATTTCATACCGGTAGATTTTAAAGAAGAGAGGGGAGTAAGAGGAGGTAGTGGACAAGGAATGGTGGTTGCGCAGAACCTGCAAGAGTGAGTTAGCTATTGAAAAGGGCTTCATCCAATGACTGCCTTACAGCGTTAAGACCCTAGTTAAACTATGGCTCGATAGTCCCGCACCAGTGGAAAGGAATTGTGAATTAGGTCGGTTAGGAAATGATTCGATATAGGATAAAATTGATAAGAAGTTGCTATGAAAATCGAAATTACCTGATAACGCAAGGGGGAAAGAGATTGGCACCAAGCTTCCTGTCCCTATACAATTATTTGAGCTGTGATTTACCAGAACCCACACATTGGCTTTCAATGCCACTTCTCGGCCTAACCGTGTAGACAGCCAGGCAGAGTATGCCTACATTAGATTAGAAAAATATCCTTTGATACCACTTAGAGGGTATATTATCGTGGAAAAAAAGAGAAAAGATGAGATTATTACTATTTCAGTTTCAGAAAAACCCCCGAGCACCATCTACCTGGATGATAGGATCCACTTTCATACTAATGGAATTGTTTGTTGAAATATTAGTTTTATGGATCAATGGGTTATTTTTACTAAATCACGCTAGGGCGTCCAAAATCTCCCCCTTTGGATTGAGGGGTAAAAGGCAGCGAAAAAGGTTCACACCCCACTAGGAGAAGTAAATCCAAGATTCTCAATTATTCAAATTTTTACAGTACATTATAATATTATGAAAGCCACCTCAAACCAGGCGTAAAACCCCCGCCAAACAGCTCCAGGGATTTTTGGCCTAACAATAATAACGATGACTGCTTCAACATTTTTCTGGGAGGAAAGTCCATCATCTTGTCTTTAGGAGCTACTACTTGTTTGTACTTTCTTTCCATGGTAACACCAGTCCTATTTGTCGTGAAACTGAAAAGGCCCGTGACTTGAAACTTGAGTTTTTAGCGACCCTACTTGCAACGTATTCCCCCATTACAGCAAAAATGGACAGTGTGTTACTTCTATGAAATCACGATTCATTTATTATCTATACCAAGCCCTATTTCTACTCACTAACTTGCTCCGCCCACCGTCCTCTCTTCCTCCATCTGTTTTAATCTCAGAAATACCCTATAGAATATCTGCATCCATTTCGTATGGTTTTCAGCCAATTCCTTTCCAGGGGCACGGAACGATCGAGTTGTGATCTCCTTAAGCCTACTCCGTAGGATTTTGAATGCAATAAAGCTTTTCCAGTCCTCAAAGGCAAATCTGACTCGGTGCCCATCAAGTATCATTGCACCCGCATGCATCTAATGCTAAAGTCAGATCGGTCGCTTTTCCATTACTACACACTTGCTGCGTACCTTGTAGTCGGCATCTCCGCAGAGCAGCGCAATTGCAATACCGTCCACATGGCTAGTCTCCTGTGCGTCGTAGGACCTATGATATTGTTAAACCTCTACGCGTACACAGAATCCAAAGGGGCTTCACCTATTGGATTGCATAATGCTATGGAATGCCAACCACTCGCTCTTTGTGAATCGGTTCACTGAGCCTGGATGGACGGAAAGACTCTGGTTGTTAAGGATATTTCGCCACCCCTTACCTTCCTTAGCCAATAGCTTAGGGTAGAAGCTTGCAGCAACAACTGAATTTACTACAGAATCATTTTCGCTACTGTGGTTGACTGACTCTGGGATAGTGAAGAAGTTACGCCGATAGTAGGCAGTAAACCGGCACCTGGGCAATAAGTAAGCGCCATTCTCTTGCACCGAATTAACTGGGGGGCCTACCGGTTTAGCTCTTTTTTCTCTTCCTCTTTCAGGGTTAAGAATCTAGCTTCTACTACAGAAACAAGAAGTTGCTGCTTCAATTCCTCAATCCCAGATAAGTTTCGGCTACTGAGATAATTCCTCTGGCAAAATTCACTCTCAGACATCATTGTCTTCCTTTGGCAAACTCGTCTCCATGAAGAGTACGCGTTCCAACTAGTAAGCAGATCGGAGTCAGCTCTCTTGAAAGACAATCTGCAAGATTCGGCTTCCTTCCTGTGTCCTAGTGGAGTAACGAAGGGGGACTTCGAGGATAAGATGGCTGCGATAGTGAGGGCCGCATCCAAGCATCCATAAATCGAACCCATAAGCACCAATTTCCCAAGATAAACATCCAGAGGCAGTTTTGCAAGTTGCCGGCCTAATGCGGTGAGCTCTTCTGCTACCGTTAACGCTTTTACCTATAAACTATCAGATATATCGTATTTCCTGGAATCATGGGGCCAACCTCAATTAAGGAATCTATAGCCCGTCTGATATTCTTTGGTAAGGGGGCATCTAGTGCTTGCGATAAGACCTCTTCGATTTGGCCAAGTTTACAAATTTTAATCCTCAACACGAGATCTTGAAGAGACAGTCTCATAATTTCAGGAGTTTGTTGCTCCACCATCTGCCGGTAAAAAGGTCAATAAATACTGCCTCATATGCACGCAAGGACGCCAGAAACGCATACCCAATTGTTATGCTGATTTTTGGGGAACAAGTGAAAACATAGCCCTTTTTGCACCCTTCCAGCTCTACCTCTTCTTTGTTTTGCATTTGCCCGGCTCACAAAAGTCTCCACCAGCCTACTAAGCTGTCTCCTTTCATCAAATCGCATTTCTTTATGCTTTCCCGTATCTATAACACAGGTGACATCCGGAATTGTTATCCCCGTTTCCGCAATATTAGTTGCAATGACAATCTTCCTCATTCCTGAAGGAGGGATCGAAAAAGCTGCCTCTTGATCCTCGCTTGCAATTGTTGAATGAAGAGGGTATATGAGCCACCCTCCATCACCCTGGCTGCTGCCGAAAGCCGGGTGTGCCAGTAACATGTCGTTTAGTCTTCGAATTTCGGCAAACCCAGGCATGAATACAAGCATTGCCTTAGAGTAGTCCACATACTCGGGTGAGCTTCCAACAAATTCAATAAGCCGAACAATCAACTCGTAGTTGATACGATGAAGATTTAGGCGACATAGGGTATCCTTTATCTCGGGTGGGTAACTTTGCAGATCCCCGAGAAATGTATTGATACTCTTAACCTCAACCTCTTCGTCGTTGTCCTCCCACACATTCTGATCACGTGATCCTCGAGCAACATCCTCAACAGTAAAATGGGTAAGTCTGATAGCATCCTCAAGATAGTAAGTCTCCACGGGGAAGGTCCTACCCGGAACCATCATGACTGGCGCATCACCAAGATACGCCGAAAATTTATCTGCATCGACAGTGGCAGACATGAGAACAACCCTAAAGCCGTTAGAATCATGGAAGAGCTTTTATTGAAAAGCGGATAATTACTTGAGGTTCTTTCTCCGTGCCAATAGCGTCTTTAGAACAAGTAGCAGGAAGTCGCTGTCTAGGCTCCTCTCATGAATCTCGTCCAACACCAAATGAGTCACTTCTTCCAATTCAGGTGACCTCTCAAGCATGCGCATAACAATACCCTATCCGAATCAGCGCCGCCTACTCGAACTCTACAGAAGGAATAGGGGGAAAAACATACCGTGGTCGCATAGATCAGCCTTGTGCCGGAGTGCATTCTACCCTCAAGCCGAATAGCGTACCCAACAAGCGAACTTTTGCTACCAACTTCGGATTTCCTTTCGCCCAGCTCTTCGGATACACGTCTCGCAAGAGATATTGCAGAAATCCTACGTGGCTACTATTTTTTAGCATGATAAATAAACCGAGATGGAAGACTCATTACCTCTGTGCAGTATATGCGGCAAGCTCTCCCTTGGGAGAGCTCATGCTCTAGGATGAAAGCAGGAGTTTGGGTACTCTTTCCACTATGATTGAGAGTTAGTATATTTTACCACTTAAAGATGCACGAGCCTTCTAAATACCATCCAGTTTCGCCACATATAATAATCACTTGGTTACTTTCGATAGCGGCTAAAACATCTTTTTTGAATGCCCACATTGGCAACTGCCTTCTATGCTCCAACATCTGTTGATATCCAGAACGATTTGTTCTATAAAACCAATCTTTTTTTATTGCTTCTGAAGCCATACTTTCAGGCCCTACCCCTCTAGTCGTGGTCTCTCGCTCCTTAGGACCGGCGGCTTTAGTAACCTGGGCCTTCTTTTCTACAAGATTATCGGGCCCAGAAAGGCCAAAATTTTCTATCTTCAAAGTTTTTTCCAAACTCCGCAGAACCTCCCGCTCCTGCCTCTCAGATTCCAGTTGACTCTCGTTTAATAGCTCAAACCAGAGCTCACGCCAGACGCTTGGGAGCCGAAGATATATCTTTTCATCCTTTTTACTACATAACTTGAAAAGGGCATAAGTGGCAATGAAGCCGTCTGCTTGATCTTTACTCATCGCCGCAATTGATGCCATAGAGAACGTAGTACGAAGTGGGCCCAAAGTTGAGATAATAACAGGTGGAGGAGGGCCAGGGTCAAGGGTCGAAGTTAAAGGGGAAAGGTCGACAGACGATAATTCGGGAATGAACGACCAAGTAATGGTTAGTTTGCTCCGGGCCGAAATTGATGTTCCCTGAATCACTTCGAAGTGAATTTTGGAATCCGCATCCCTAAAAATATCAGCAGGCCCAATTCTACAATTGTTGGAGCCATACTTACCGGCTTCGGCAAAACTCCTCCAAAACCTTCTTGACCATAGTCGTACCAACCCCTGCTTTCCCTTTTGGTTTCCCCCTTCCAAAATTTCCCCCAGAATGGTTGACCAGCTCGAAATCTCTGATATCCACTTTTTCGTTCTCACCCCCTTGCACAACGGTTGATTCTTCCGTCGGTGCTGGTTCAAAAAGGCCACCTATGAACTCCAGATCCATATCCGAATCCTCTCCCGTATGCGGCAAATCGATAAGGGAAGTAGATCCTGTCTCTTCCTTAACCTCGTCTCCTTCAGGGCTGACTATACTGCCAACCGATGCCCCAGCTCCTCTCTCAAAGGTCGAACCCCCCCTGCTCTGTCTCTTAACCCATGCTTCCTTTTCTAACCTCAACCTCTCTACACGCCAAACGCCCTCTGCTTCCCGAAGGTCAAAGAGCGGGTCGCGGGTAAGTTCACTAATCTTACTCTGAATCCTGTTGAGTTGCTCCGCTTTGGCAGCAGAAACGTCTGCGATTGAGGAGGCTTTTATCTCATTTTTTCCCTTAACCCTCCTGTCCGTTATGATTGTAGAGGCAGGGTGGAGGTAATATTTTTGCGTCTGTAGCTTGATGTATTGTGGAATCAGTTCCTCCGGTGCAACCTCTACATCTTCATCCTCACTGTCACTTTCCTTATCCCCAACGGTCTCACCCCTGTCTAAAACATCTCCACCCTCAAGCTCAAGACTCCAATCAGCAACGGGACGCAATTTTCCGGCAGTCAGATGACGTCGATCAGCCCGGGGGGGCTGCTGGGGAGTAGATTTTCCGGAGTCAGGTTTCGTTTCACTAGGCGTTCCGTCTGGTGGTTCCATTAGTATTCGAGACATAGCTTTGCTTGGCGTGAGTGAGCACCTGATGAGCCTGAGCCCATGTCTTTCTTCTTCCCTTTGCTAAGCTCATCATAAAACCCCGGAAGTTCCTCTACCTCGCAATTGAGTGCTAGCCAATCAAACATTTCCTCCAATGCCCCATCTAAACCTTTCTCTTTATCAAGGACAGTGGAACCATGACCAGTCAGTGCCTGCAGCCCTTCCTCAACCTTTCCCTTTGGAAACCCCATAGAGACAAAAGTCTTTTGTAGAATCCAAGCATTCAAGAGCAAAGCCTCCCCTCGCTTGCACTCACTCTCATTCCCTTGATGCATTCGGGTGAACTCTTCTTTAGCAAGTGCTAGAATCTGATCCCCCACCCCAAGTTCCTTCACTCCACCAGTAGTCTTTGGCTGGTTGTTATAACGCACAAAGTCAAACTCTAGAAGTTTGTTTACCCTTAAAGGGTAGCAAATACTCCTGATTGTGCGTCTCTCGACTTCCACCTTAGCCATAATTCTCTGTGTTTCCCTCTTAGCCCTTTGGCCTAGTTTGTCGACAAGCGCCTTCAGCCGGTGCTCCTCCATCTCTTCTTCATTCGGGATATGCGGAACCTCATCAGCCTTTCCTAAACCTTGTTCCGGAGGCTCTGCCACCACAAGAGTATTGATCTCTTTTTCCCTAGTGCCCTCGGGGGCTGGAGCAGGTGTTTTCGCTTTGGATGGCACTGAGGTGGTAGCAAATCCACGTGCAGGATTAGATGCAACTTTATTTTTCTTTTTTCCACCCATTTCGAAATTTGAGCCTTTTCCCCGGATATCGAACGATAGAAGTGAAAATATCGGTTTGAAGGAGGGATGTTGGTGGATTATGATCGACCGCAGGGTTCATACGATTACAAACAGCAGCGTCGAATTGAGGCTGAAGATAAGATCTGGCGCCTCAACTGGGGAGGGCAAGTGAGGCAATCCTCTAATTGGCTTCTGAGCCCAATATCGCAAAGTTATTGTGGCTAGAGTACCAGATGGCTGGCCTAACTTTTTTCTTTCTATGCTAAAAAGCATCTCTACTGGTACCGGCACCCTACTCGAATACAGTATCCAAAACGAAGAAATAGCATGATCCTCAATCTCTATCCTCCAACCACCAATCCCCAATCCACCCCACACCTGACCAAAAAAAAAAAAAAAAAATTCTATCATATCATACCCCGAAAGTAGCACTTGCAATACCGCATAAACCGGCAAGAACCGTCCAGCCCTAGTTGTGTCCAAATAAGATTTTCGCCCTAGTTTTGTCACGAAATCGCAATGAGACGCCATAAGTTAACCCTTTGTAGCCAGAACTAGACCTTTCAAGGCTCTTATTTTGACATGATCGTAAGTTTCACCTCAGCCGCTGCTTATTTCAACATACTTAGCGTTGGACGGTTCTTGCCAGTTTATGCGGTAGATGCTATTCCCCTACAAACCCCTTCCAACCTCCTCGTCCTCAACCTAGCCCTCCCCAATTACTTCTCCCTCTTCTCCACTCCTTATTGCCAACCATCCCTCTCCCCCCTCCACCCTAGGGCTCATCTCCTCCACATCCCTTAACCCCACCTCCACTCTAGCACTTCCTCATCTACCCCGTATTTCTCACGAATTCCTTCAACCTGAACTTTTCCACTTTCAAGAGTAGCGCCAAGATTGCCCTTTCTTATGGTTCGGCAGTATAACTTCGGCCAGTAAAATTCGGGTTCGTCCCACGGACTTTCTGCACATTCCCCAAGCACATATAAGTAGTTTAAGTGGCAAGCCCGCTACGGTAGACCAACCGAAGAAATGATAGTCTAGCAATCGCCGTAAGGATACCTAACGAAGTCAAGAGAGAAATGAGCCCTATATAGTACAAGTGCAGTGTATCTATCCCATAATCTCTCAACGTTATGCCAACACCGGTACCTTGTGCCCTAAACCCTTAGCAGCAATGTGACAGGGGAATGTTTTGTATGATAATAATAATAATTATTATTATTATCTTTTTCCCAGTGCTAACGGTGTGTGGGGCGCTCAGTGGCTCATCGGGCGCTCTAAACTACTCGATACCCTCCCACCAAATACGATAACCCTAACCACCGATCCAACATCCATCTAATGTTGCAGCGCAGAGCTCTCACAGGTAAAACACCCAGCTAACCTCAATCACTCACCAAAATACTTTTCAAGGCTCATACTCAAGCATTGACTAGTTCAGAATCACTAGAAGCATATTGCTGTGTCTCAGGGCATCTCGCAAGGCCTTATACATAGTTTCAAGCGAACCAGATCCTATTGATCACTTCCAGTTTTTTTTTAGCTCTAACCACGGTAGATAATATATAAGTAGATCATGCCTCATAGCCGTTTTGATAAGCTCGAACAATTTTCTTGAACAGAATTTCACTCCATATCTACCCTCTCTTTTGGAAAAGAGAGTGGGTATAGGCTTATGCAAGTATATTTCAAACCTCACCCCAATCATCGGTGAGCACCCCCTAGACATCAAGCACCAGATTTCATATAACCAATGCAAACGACGGTTTATATCGTTTTTCTTTCTCATAGAAAAATTCTTTCCCCAGTAAACTCCAATACCACCAACAGCTCTACTATAAAGGCACCGACATCATAAAAATATTCTCCCCTACCTATTCTCCCCACCCTTGTTCTCCTTACAACCCTCGACAAGCTAAACACAGGGAATTCTACATCAAACGCGAAAAAATGCACCTACTAAACCCCCAAACCCCTATTAAAACAGCAATACCTATAACCCCCTCAACACCCAGGCGCATGCGGACACCCAACCTCGAGTTCCCCGAGTCTCCCTCTCCGGATACCTCCCGTGCCGGTAGCCCATTCGGACAGCAAGCCAGAAACGAAACTCCCCAGAATCTTCATTCTCCTTCTTCTCTGACCTGGGATCAGTCAATCTACAACACAGCCCTTACCCCATCGCCGATTTCTAACCTTACTCCGATGTCAATCAGTCCCAAATACTACCCTGGGTCCCCCCGCCAACTCCTTCCCCCTAGCGGTATACCCACAATTTCCGAGGTTAGGCATCCACCTCTGTGCACTCCTAACTTCGAGGAAGCATGCAAAACCATTCATGCTCTTGATAATTTGCTTGAGGAGGTGCGCCTTTTAAAGGCAGATACCTTTTTCAGCAACCCCTATTGGAGTGAATTGAATATCTTTTTTAAAGATTTCCAAATATTTTTGAATCAGGAAAGCGATAGCTTCTTCATCTTCGCGGGCGGAGCTTCCGTGGCTACTGATGCAGATTCGGAGGGGCTTGGTGCCGTTGCGCAGACTATCTTTGATACATGGAGTGTTATAAAGGAAGCCATCTTAAGAAACAACCCGGGTGAGGGCATTGAGGACGAGGACGCAATGGTTATTGATTAGGGGTTGTGGTATCCAAGGTATCTCGAGCCTTTCAGGTTGCCTTTCTTTTAATCATTTATCACGATACAACTAGCCCCTGCAGTCTATACCCACCCCCGATCAAATTGATTTTTTGCCTTCCTTCTTTGAGGCCAGTTTTCACTAGATTTCCCCATATCCCGAAAACTAGTCCTAGTCTGTCACCAAAAAGCATCTATATACTAACTCATCTCCTGTTTTCAAAAATTCATCCTAATGATCATTAAAGTGCACTTATCACGCAATCTTACAATTAATTTTCCAAGAAAGAAACTATTAAAAGCATCTTGTGCTGCGCTTTAATAAATCCACACTTCAAAATACCTTAAGTACATTAACACAGGATACCACAAGGGACTAACCACAAAATCTCCAATATCAACTAATAAACACTAAACGCGCCACGAGGTCATGTTTATACAGTTTCCACTCTAGTTTTCCTGTTTAAGAAACCTGTAATGCTTAGTCCAGCCCCGCCTCCCTGTGAAGTGCTACCAATATAACCCTCCACTCAGCCTTTGCAATCCTAGTCCACTTGGCTTCTCTCTCCCTCCTCCACTCCTCTGCTTCACACATTGCTCCGTACTCGCCATTCCCCAGATCTTCTTCTCCAAGCCTCTTAGACAAAGCTCGCACCACGAGATTACCCCTCTTCGTACCAAGTGGTAAAAGATCCCTAATCTTGCGCCACATCTCCTTATCAAACAAATCCTTCCCCCACATACCCACCAACATGTCGTGATCCAACCTTTTATCAAACCTCTCCAATGCTTCCTCAAGCACACCTTCCCGAGAGTGAACATTCAACTCAATCCCCCGCTCTTCCTCGCCCTCTTCCCCCATCAACTTAGGCAAATACTCATCAAACCACCGTTGGCAGAGAGCCCGACTAGCCCCAAGCCGGCTACTCTCGACAGCAATTTTCTCCCTCCTTCGAGAAATCTCAACGCCCAAAAAGCGACATCGAGCGCAGAAATCGAACATATCCTGAACAGTGCTAAACCCCCTCTCGTACTGCTCCCAATCGCACCCAAAAAATTCAATAGCAGCACGGGGATCATCCGTCAAGTGCACCATGGCCGCTTTCTTGTTCTTCTTCTCAATGTGCTCGACGGAAACGCGGACGCCGGAATGATTGACGCTGATCCCCACACGCCTCCCCATGACCCCGAGAATATTCCAGAGATCGCCGTAGGCTCGATGGAAGGTCTGCCATTCAATCTTCTCAGGAAGGCACATGCAGATGTCTAGCTGCACGTACGCTTCCATCTCAGGCTCGTAGATGGCGAAATTGGCAGTCGGGAAGCCAGGAATGTACTGCTCGGCACCGAGGAGTGCGAGGAGTTCCTCATCGGCGTAAGGGCGGAGAGGAGACGCGACGAGAATGTCCACATCCCCGTGGGTAATCTTCTCCGGCGCGTGAGGGGCTACCCTGACAACCTCGTGAAGCGTTTTCAAAAGAGTAGTGAACTTGGACACAAGGCGGAGGTAAACGTGGTGCGGGATAGGCGGGGTATTGAGATCAAATGCGCGACCACCCATTTTGACAATATATTTTATTATACTTTTCTTCTGTTCCTTGTAAAAAAAGTAATGAAGTATCTGGTCACATTAAAGGGACTTTTTTCGCCATAGTGAAATTCAACGACACTTATATATCAAGGATATGAGTCAGGCCTCCCTTCCGCTCAGGCCGTCGAGATTTGCTCAGCCACTGTGGCGCTATGACTGTCTTAAATACTCACGGCAACTTACATGCATGCTTAATTGCAATTAATTGACTCAATCGACGTATATGCTTGCCTATGACGAATAGAAGGGGAAATAAATACTCGTGCCAGTAATCATTGCTGGAGGTGACAACACATATCCACAAAATATCACTCGGGGCTGGAAGAGAACCCGATCATCCGTGAAGTTCATACTAAAATCAGGCCCCCTAAAAAAACAAAGAACGAAAGTGCAACGATCTGAAAAAATTCTATGGCTTCCCCCCCTCCCCGGCACATTTATCTTATCGCGGCATTTTGCTCTTCACAACATCATATATTTTTGCTGAAAAAAAACGTTACCTGGAATCAGTATTGCTCTCTAGCACCATTTCTAAAAATGTAACGTTCTTAAGCTCTCTTACCCCACAATACAGGTAATAGGCGCAAGACGATATAGTCCTCAACTATTACTACTATCATACTACCACTCACTGTCCCTAAACATTAGGTAATACCTTTCACCTCTCAAATAATTAGCTCTCCCCAGAATCGCATTAAGCCAAACTACCCCCCCTCCGCGGCCGAACCTGAATAGCTACCTCTGGAAAGGAATTCCGAACTATCTCCTAGCATCTATGTAGAAGCCCGCAAACTTCCACCCCAAAAAATATAAGGAACGCCACACCATATTATAAACAATATCTCATAACCCCCAGAGACTTCCCACCTAACCAATCCCCTTCTCACCCCTTCTCGAAACAGCACTTTAACCCTAACAAACAATCTCCCCCTCACATGAAAAACAATTTAAGGCCTCCCTCCCACCAGCCCCACCCTCTCGCCATTCACAACCTCTCCCCCCAAACAAGCATCATGCCCACGCCCAAGCAACCCCAGAACTCCCCAGACTTCCTACTATACACAGTCTACGTCCCCCCCATCGAACCAACCCCCGTGCTCAAGATGCCCCCAACAAAAGAAGACCTGTTGCTAGTAGCACTAACTTGGTCGGACGGCGTACGCAAATTCAATCCTCCATCCATGGATCGCGATCCCTGCAGCGATGCAGACTTCTATAAACCCATCCGCCGTTCCGATGATAAGGCCTTGGACTGGCTGAGTCAGCTGGGAGTGTGGCCGAATGGCCTAAAAGATTCATTATTCCGAAGGAAAGTCGGTGAGGGGAAATGCATTGTCTTCGAACTCCCGGATGGGTACAGTCTTTACGAGAAAGTGCATATTCCAACTAAGGTACCCCACCCATTAATTTCCCTTCTCCCCCTTACCCTCCCTTGCTTTCTGTTCTCAAGCGGGGTAAGTATCCATATATCTAAACAATAAGGAAAAATTAAAAAAAAAATCTAGCCAAGAAGCAAAGCTAAAAGGAACACCCACCTATTTGGCCACCCATCCGGAGAACCCTTTAAGAGTCCCGGTGATTTCCGCAGGCACTATCTATGGATGGCCTGTGATCCCCTGAAGGATCCAAAGAATTGCAAGTGCAGACTCTGCCTAAAAGATAGGGTGAAGGGGAAGTATGCTGTTCCGGTCCGAGAGCCTGCCACGGTTTCCACGGTTTCTACCAATCCCCAGAGTTCTGTGGGTTCTTGGGGTTCCGTGAGTTCCTGGGATTAGGTGCCGGAGGGGTGGGGGCCAGGAGGTGAGCACAAGTGAGCAGATAGAGGATGATTGGTGAGATCGAAAAAACAGTGTGTCAAGTTTCATGCGTGGAGAGATATTTGTTACGAGTGATTCCCTATGATGTTAGCCCTTGTCATTGTCTTTCTCAGTAATAGATATGTACTCTATGACGTAAATTTAGTTAGAAAGACAGCCAGCTGATCGGGATCCTTCAGGATCAGTCAATGGGAGGCCAGAGCTTACGGGCCGAGATCATCATCGACGAAGCTCACTTTCCCATTTATCCAGCTCAATCACCGACAATCGTCTGCCGTAGTACTAGTAGAAGGCCGGTTTCATGCAGGTAGATATGCCGGGCGCCATGTCCCTCCATCCTCCCCGAAGCTCCTCCCTTTGGGGGACCAGGTAGGCACAGCACAGTAAAATCACCCCTTTTATTTCTGCCAAGATCAAGCTCACAATTCAGGTAGCCGTTCCCGCGCCGCTTTTCCTAACGTTCCATCAATCATGCGGAATGATCGGGCCCCAGAGGGTAGGGTCATGTACAAGTCGCTAGCCACCTATCTGTCATGTCATTAAAAGTCTTGGAAAGGGGAGGGGGAGAGGAGGGGGGGGTGAAGGGACTTTACCTTATATTGTCATATCTATCCCATCCTATGTCTCACTCATTGACAAATGACAAACTTCATCAACTATACAGAAGCCGTCTAAAGCAGACATTATACATGTGCTACTAAAATGTACATATTATCACAACCAACAAGAAACCTTTCCGAGGGATAAAGAAACAAATAAATAAATAAACGACCCTCACCAAAATCCCCTCACTCAATTCATTAAGGGCTATCTCGCGGATGTAAGCCCGGCGCTCCCTCCTCCAGCGGGAACATACACGCTAACCATGCAACGCACCTAGCCGCCAATATGACACAACAGACCACATCACATCACAGGACATCGCTCATGGGGGACGACATGTACATTTCCTCCCTCCCTCCCTTCCTCCCTCCCTCCTACCACGAGTATGATATTCGGGCTTACCGCCCAGACTCAGGCCTTATAATGAAATGATAGTACTATAGTACTATAGGCCTTGGATCACCATAATATGCAACATGTATGCGAGAATCCGGAATGACGAACCCTTTTCAGCGAGGGTAATTGGATTTTTTTTATCCCGCGAATTTTGCATGACTATGAGGGCGCTTCTCGATCGTGGCTGGTCCGGGATTTGTAAGGGAGAAAGGAAAGTTCAAGACATTTAGAGTTTCTGCGGAGTCTTCGGAGTTGTGATTACCCCTCGAGGGAATGAAAATGAGGTTGTTGCTGGGTTTTTTTCCTACAGGTGCCAATGTTGGCTGTTTATTCTTATTTATGTACTCTTAAAGTGCGGCTAGGGTAGAGAATGGTAAATTATTCAACCAAATTAGAGTTCACCTCTACCACCGACATCCCAATGCTTACAAGAGTTAAGGGTGGTTCCCATGCTCCGAACTACTAGGTTACTCAAGCGTCATATCATACCATCAATGGATAATACACAAACTTTATTACTCCTACTAGGACAAGTCAGACCACAATCCCCCGACAAACTTCAATATATGACATAGGAGGGCGGGAACAACCAACAGAGGAGGGACGGTGAACGATAACACCAAAAATCCAGTGTGCCCCTCCTGTTCGTTGTCCCCCCCCCTCCTCCCCTTACTATGTTTCCCAATCAATCAACAAATTGATCTCCGAATTTGCAGGAAACCCCAATCCATACAATACCCTATCAATAACCCCTCGTACGATCATCCTTCACCAAAACGAGAATGGCGCCATCCGCTTCCCGCTCGCCAAGAGGTGCCTGATTTAGCCTGAATGCAGGTACCAAGTTGCGGTTGAGCCGCTCGCCTTGGGCAATTCCGAGTAGTGATTGAAGTCCGACAACAGTGATTAAAATAGAATGGCACGGGTGGGGGAGGTTCGGGATACCGGCAGATTTGGATGAAATACCGGTGATGTAGAAGCTAGACTTCACCAAAGTGGCTGCGGTTTTTTTTTTATCCACTCTGTTCTCTCTCTCTAACAATAAGAGTGTGATTAGTATTCTTTTCCACGCTTGCTTCCCTTTTTCCACAGAAGCGCTACCGCCAAGTGATCCTTTATAGAACCGAAAAATCAGGAATAGATTTAATATACCTTGGTCGATTGATTAAGGAATAGGATATGATGGAAAAGGGACGGGAGAAAGGGGAAAGATTATTTGTCAATTGAGTACATTGTCCGCTAGCAATAATCCTTACCGAGTTTAAGTCTTTCGCGAAACCGAGTGAGAGTGGATGGCACGGTAGCTAGTGCGCCAGCAGAGGAAAGCGAGAGAAAAAGAGGCAATAAGGAAGGTCACCCCCCACCCTCCCCTCCCCTTCTCTTCAGGCGCGGTAGACCACCTTCTCACGTCTTTACTTGTACCTCCCCAGGAAGGAATTCTGGCCGTGCCAGCATATATATGGACGAGCGCCGCACAAGTGACCCAGAGGAAGGGACGGAGGGGGGAGGGATTCATCCACTCCCGTCCCTGTTATCATTGCAACTCCCCAATTTTCTGAGGCTCATATTGTTTTCTCCGCGTGAAGGTATTTGTGCCGCGGTGATGCGGCGCGTGGCCCTTTGTGAATCGTGGGTTTTTGTATTATACCGGTATCGAGTTGGGAAGTGGGTGAAAGAGTGTCCTACTTTTTTTTAAAAAAAAAAACGCACCACTCGCCAAAAGCGTTAGTGCAGTGGCACTGTGGCACAGGCACAAGGGAATGAGATGGATGTATTATAGACTAGGTTGTGCTACTTATGATGTTAGATAAAGAAACTTGCCTGCCTAGTTGCCCATTGACAATACAAGGCAATGAAACAGTGAAACAAATTTTCATGAATAATGAAACGGAATGAACAAACGTGCTCGCACTCCTGAATAGACAAGCACAAAGCAAGAGAGGAGAGGAGATAGAAGGTAGGATCTCGAGGCGAGGTGAATTTATTCCGACAAGACGCCAACTTCAGACTCGTATTGATCACACATGTAAAAAAAATCGAAAAAAAGACAAATTATATACACACAAACAAGCCCTTTTTAAAATAAACAATAGTCAAACAATAAGGTATCATAAAAAGACAAATGGTGAAGTGAAGAGAAACGAAAAAAAGAAAGAGGACAGAGGGCAAAGCAAGACAACTCTTAACACTCTAATAAGCTAAGGGTTGTCCTTATACCCCCCACCCCTCAGCGACATCGGAGTATGTAATTCGTCCTCTTCCAGGAGCCTTGTGAGGACCGAGTGACCGCCCTCTTCCCTTGTGAGTAAGGAGTCCCTATCTACGTTCGCAGGTGAAGCTTGATATATGCTGGGGGAGGGATTGGCGGGGGAGGTGGTAGACGTGCTGGGTGCGTTATTTGACCTTGGAGCTCTGGGGGGGGAAAGAAATGAGCGGGTTCTGAAAATGCAAGAGATGGGAAGATGTTGGAGGGGGGGGGGTGATCATGTGGATTGAAACAACAAAAGCAAAAAAGAAAATCAAAGGCTCCTCCCGACGATAATAAATGAGTAGTGCTTAGGAATTAAGGAAGGAAGGAAGGACAATAAAACGTAATTGGTAAGAGATGTGGTAGTGAAAGAAAGAGACATGATAATTTGGTATGGCATGAAATAATTTTTAAGGAAATAATGAATAAAAATAAACTTCACAGTTTATGTTTCTTTTGTTCCACTCTTCTCTTCTTTTTCTGCGAGGGTAAAGGAGGGGATAGGGCGTAGGTGGACGGATGGATATAGATGGATCTCAGGTATCCCTTACTCGTTCGTGGTGGATCTCTTGTTTTGTGGGTCTTCATGAATCTCCATTACTTGCTCACTTATCGTAACTCTACGTTGAGGAACGAGTCCCGAACACAATTCTCGGGCGACGCTGTTGTCTGTTCGAGTTTGCTATGTTAGCCTTCCCTAGGACATAATATTATAGTACAGTGATACTCCGCGTGACAGGTGATGATAAGGGAAGGGAAGAACAAACCCGGCATCTCATATAGTGGCCTTCCGGCTGTCTCAATGGGATCAGTCTCCTCTGTCATAGGGCTAGTGACGGCCGAGGCATCGAACGGATTCGGAGGCTCAGTAGAGGGCGTCGGATCCACCAACCCGTGGCCGCGCTTCTCATCGCCGTAGACGCCGAGGAGCCACGACCATGTCTGGCGGTTTTTGCGCACTGTGCTAGCTGCCGAGTCGCTCTGCAGGCGCTTCTGTTGCGCTCTTTTGCGGCGGAGGCAGAAGAGGACTGCGCAGAGGATCGTTATCAAAACAAGCAGACCGAGGATCGCGCCAAGGAGTGGCGGCAGGTAGGATGGCACGCCGCCGCCGCCGCTGGACTTTGAAGGCACGGAAACGACAGTCCCAGATACCGTGGGACTAGTTGTGACAGTGCCAGAGACTGATGGGTAGGGCCAGTAGTTCTTAACTGTCTTGGTGTATTTGATGCCGAAGAGGGCTTGAATTTCAGTACTATTCCAGGATGAGGGAGTTACGTTTGCCCCGCCCTTTTCACTACGTCACCCCTAAGTTAGCCGATATCCTTTAATAGTAGAAGGTTGGGTGTCAGGAGCTCGCCGCTATCTGTAAAGTGCAGCCCACTTCCCGGATCGGGTTAATGATTGTGCATGTTGGAAAATTCCCAAACTTACGTTCCGCCAATGACTTTGTAAACCACATCGGGGACCTTATAGACGTCGTGAACTGCTGGGTCATATTTGCTCTCCCATTTCAAGGTATTCATGTTAAACATCTTAACCATTCCCCCGTTGATACAGTTACCGGTAGACGGAAGTGCTCCTCCAACGACCATCATCAAATTATCCGCAACTTTATGACACCTATGTCCCCTTCGCCCATGAGTGGCATCCTCATCGTCGTAGACCTTTATCCATTTGAATGCGGGAAGCGAAAGAACATAGACATTGGCCGATGGCGGGTTGGGATTAGTAAAGCTGCCGAAATCCTCCCAGCCGCCGTAAGCGTAGATCTAGGATAAACGCGGTAAGCGAGCAATTCACTCAAGCAAAGATCCGATGGTGGAAACCGCTCGCCAGATGAGGGAGGGCTCCAGGTTAAAGCGCCTACCGGTACCTCTATCCGATGGGGAAATGGAAACTATTAGAAACTAACCTGAAACGACTTTCCATCTTGAGATGCGGCATAACTTGTACAAAACTCTGATTTTGCTGGTGGGTTGTCCCCACTGGTTTGCTGTGTGTACCATTTGTCGTTCGCGATGTCATACAGATGGACGTTATCGACAAAATATTTCCCCATCGTCCGCTGCTCGTCGGTGACGTTGTCACTATAGCCCATGAGCTCGTGGTTCAAAGCGCCTCCAATAACCACCAATGTTCCCAGTGATCCAATGGGCAGCCACACAAGCTCTGCACTCTTACGCGCGGGAATACTGGACGGGAATGTTCTGTTATCCCACTTCTCGCTTCCCATCGTCGACATATCCACTGATATCAGTTGGCTGCTGTTCCATGACGCAACGGCATCAGTGGGCCCTCCCAGTGTCTCAAAAAATTCACCCCAACCTTTACCCTAGTTTTGCATATCAGTAAACGAGTGCCCAAATAAGCACGTGGGATGGGAAAAAACGGTGAAAAGAGGGAAAAAAAGAAAAAGAAAAAAACAGTGTAAAGTCCCTAAATATAGAACCTTTTTGAGTAGACTATTTCTTGACTTACTGTTTCTCCACTGAATACATATGCTTTATTCTCGGATGGCACGCTGACGGAGCCCCCGGCAGCAATATATCGAGTGACTCCGTCAAGAGCGAAGGTTCGATATTTTGGGGCATCCCGCAATGGTACCTCCCCGTGCTGTACCATATCCCTCGCCTGCGACCACGTTGGCCCAATTAATGAGTCCTTGTTCACATAGTCCATGAAACCCCCGTAGACGATAAACTCGTAGTCGTTCGCCAGCATGAACCCGTCCTTAAAGTTGATTCCCACGTTTCCGTCAAGTTTGGGGGTTGACTGGATGGCCGTCGTCCCATCGTCTGCTAATGAGAATGCGCTCGTGAGGTTTAGGTAGTATAGCCGCTGTCTCGGGTCTGTGTGGTGGCGGTCAGTTTGTTTCGAGTACTTGGTGGCTTATGGTGCGGCTAAGCAGGGTGAGAGGGTACGTACTCGAGGATGTTGTTGTTTTTCCATCATCACCAGTGGTTTGCCAGGTAAAAGTGCCACCATCGATGAATATTGTGTCGCGAAAGAGAGTGCCTAATTATTGTTTTATGAATACGTTAGATAAGATCGTTTCGCTTTATATTTCAATTTTTTTCAAAGATAAAAGAAAAGTCACAGAGCTCACGCCGAGCAGAGAATGGGTTATTAGAACAAACTCACTTTGAGGCCGAAGCCAGGAACACATAACATCTTTGACGGTGGCTCGACGTCCGAGGCTCAGCCCCGAACTATAACCAGTTGCTGGAGTACCATAAGAACATGAATACAGAGGGAACAGGAAGGTGATTAGAACGGAAACCTCCAGTGCGGAGTGCCGCGACCAGGGAGAAAATCTCATTGTGGTTGGGAGCGGAAAAGAAGGATCACGATGGTAATTGGAATTCGTCGGAGATTTATTTAGAATTCTTCCAGTGAATAGTGAATAACACTATTGCTGAGTTCGCAGAAGGGACTAGAGGGAAAGGAGAAGGGAGAGAGCGTGTGTGGAAGGAGAGGAAGATGCAGACAGCCAGCCCCGGTGGACCTCTCTACAGACTGGAGCCGGAGGGCTCCCTTTTCGCTCCTGCGGCGGACAAGAATACCGTACTCGAGTACTACAAAACACTTGAATCTCACACACCCACAAGAAGGAATGGATGGAAGGGTGGTACGAGTATGGAATGGACGATTGGGAAGGCAAATGCTAAAGCAGCCAAGAAAGTGGAGAGAGCGTGAAAGGGCAAAAGCAAAGAAGAAGGAAGGTATAATAGAGGGAAAGTGAAGCGAAAGGGAAGAGGATGAAGGCAAGGTGGAAAGGTGTGGCTCTACAGCACCTTGAGCCTGGGCGAGATGAACCAAATCGAGGAGAAATATTCTGGATGGATGCGTGAGTGACTGAGAGCGCCTGGATCATAGAGCTGCGACTTGGAAAGAGCCATCGAGGGAGAGTGGCCGTGGGGGAAGCAGAAAGGCACAATAAAGTGACGGCTACAAAAGCTTTTTTTACTTTTTCAGCCAATTCGGGTGTATCACCGATACAAGTACCAGTGCGAGTATGACAATAAAATCCACAGTACTCGACTACAGTACGAAGAGTTGTTGGGCACTTGTACGGTACTGTACCGGCAGCAACGGTCCAGGCACGACCGCGAGTGATGAATGAGGACGATACCGGTAGTTCGAGTGCTGGGGCACTGTACTGTACGAGTAGTAAAAAAAAGGATCTCACTCTGCTAGATAGGGCGCGGACGACAGTCAGCAAAGTCCATAGGCGAGGGTGCGGGGAAACTCTCCAGCCAAATACTGAAATGGATAAAAATAAAAAATAAAAAACCTCCATCCCAAGGCAATTAATCTACCACACTCCCGCCACCTTGAGGGAGATGGAAGTGAAGTGAAAATTGGACAAAAAAGACAAAGGAGGAAGGAAAAGTGCGGGCATTCATTTTGGGCGTTCTGTAGTCTTTCTGTCACAGTACCGTAGCACAGCCGGGCAGCTCTAGCAAACTGAGGCAATCCTTTAACATCGCCATCATCATCATCATCATTATCATCATCGTCACCAGCACCGATATCAATTAATGGAGAAGTCTTGAATACTGCCGGTACTCTCTTAGCTGTGCTGTTACTACGAGCAGTGAGTGATGATCGTTATGGATGACTCCGATGAACGAGGTCCCGAGACGCCCCCTTTACCCGGTACCTTTGTCACTCTTCCTGGGTGTCAATGGGCTGTCATTGTGATAAACTGAGCATAAATAGTGCTAGTACGGCACTAGTACGGTACCGTGCAGTGCAAGCCACAAAGTTAGTCAGCCTGCGTTGCTCTTCTTTGTGCGCTGTTGTGTCTGCTGGTTGACAGCAATGAATGGTCACAGGGTCACAATAACGGAAGAAGCACGCATCCTTGGTAACAGGGGGGTGTCTTTGATTCGCTCAGTCTTTTGCGGGATCCAGCATGGGCATTATTATGATATTATGCGAGTCTGCGTGAGTCAGCGATCTCGAGTCGGCTGCAGCCTTCCTCTTGCTGGTCACCAACAGGTGTGGGGGCTGTCCCACATGGGACGGATGGAATCCGATAGATGGACAAAAAATAACAAGTAATGGCGGGCCTAAGAAAATGGGTGTGGGGAGAGGGGAAATCTTTCTTATGAGCGGGCAGATGTCGAACAGGGGTACTCCATGGACAAAAATGGATTCGCTAAGGTTAGGGTTACAAAAAATTAGTGGTGATTGTAACAGCCTAGGGTAAATCCTGTTTACGCTTAACTTTTCTAGAGATGCGGCATTATCCTGTCGGCGACACTTGTCGTCCCATCATGCCCTTTACCTATAATATGCTCCAAGTATAATACTTCCCCTTGTCCTCGAGCACCGGCAGGGCACGGAAAAAAACAAAACAGATCGACTTGGAGGCTGCAATGCCGTGCATGGTTCCCCGAGAGACTTTTACTTGGGCTGAGATACTGATGGCCCTTCCACTCGACGAAGACACAAGCAACTCATATGATAGGATTTAGGATGGGTATATTTGATTTCATTTTCCTTTGAATCCCAACCTTAACAATCTTTCCGAGATCTCGCTAGAGTCCTAGCCCTCGCATCACACATTCACAAATTCACAAACCTTGCGGGTTCTGTAATACCGGTATTCTTTATGGGTTCAGTGAAGAAGAAGAGCCAGAGTGAGAGCTCATGAGGCTCTGTTCGCTTATGAATGCGTGCCTTTCGCTACCATCCGTAAACTGCCGGTAAGCTTTATTGGACCTGGGCTGGATGCCGAAAGTGGGAATCCTACCTAAAGTGTATTCGAGCACTGCAACTTGGCACAGTGCATGGGTTTATCCCGCACCTCTCTTTGTCAAAGAATACTGTAGGTTTGTCCTGGGATTTCCATCCTAACAGTTAGCATTGGCATAACAAAAGTCAGAGTTTATAATAACGCAATAATCCATCCTACAGGCATACCGTACCGGTGCTACATACTTGCACATCGTTTGCTTGGGGACAATTCAGGGGATACGTATACCCCTTGCTGAACTCAATCGGGTACGATACGACATTGGTGCATTCGTACGATGGGCGGTAGAAATCTTTAGCCAGGGGCATTTATGGTACTGGAACACTCCTACTTTCTTTATTTCTCTATTTTTACTTTTATTTTTTGCAGGGTCGGCTGCTTTGTCCTTCTTTCGACATATGAACTGATGAGTTGTCTGTCAGATTTCTAAACTTTTCCTATCAAAGCTCTTCTCTTCAGTGTGCTCGTGCAATACCCGTAATACGCTACTGTGCCTATGAGATCGGGGAGGAGTTGTCAGCAGTTTACTTTGGCGTCGTCTTCCTAGTAGCGCAATTTTGCGAAGAAAGAAGGAGCTGCCCAAGCGTTGTGGTTAGGGTCAACTTGGAGACTGGTATTCTTAGCATTTTTTGTTTTACTGGGCTTGGAGAAGCGTGGACTAACCTGCATTCAAGAGGGAGGCTGTGCCGGTACCGGTACCATACCGCCCTTGAGCATTTGTGCCAGGGACCGATAAAGTCTTCACACACACCAAAGTGGCTTACCAGCATAATCTGTTCCATTAGTATCTTACCAGCAAAAAATCCCTAAAAATTGGTGAGGTCACAAAGTGGGGTGTTGCACGGTACTTGTACCGGTACAAGCACTCACTTTCGAGGAGCGGTGGGTTCCACTGCCCTTAGCTGCTGCGGACACGCAAGGATGATACCGCCTTGGCTGTGAGCCTCCTGTATCCTTCTACTTTGCAATACGCCGGAGGGAAGGTAGAGGAAAAAGGAAAAAAAGAGGTTCCGCCTTCTCTTGCCCTCCACTTTTTCCGTTAGACTTTTGTTTCATCAATTGGGTCTGGTTTTCGCTCATTTAGTTTGTCTGGACTTGGGCTGGTCGATCTAAGCGAGAAATCGAATTCACAAATATTGGTAGAGAGGTCGATAGGAGAGGATAAACGCAGGGAGAGGTATAGAAGGAGAGGGGACGAGAAGGCAAGGAAACTAGGGGGCAAGAAAGAGACAGATTTTGAATTCTCTTGGACCCAGCAGTTCACTCAAGTCGTCCACTTGGGTGCGTGCGAGGAGGAAGAAAGTATCCGTCGTGTGAGCTTGTGTTCCCAGACCGCAAGACACACTACCCTTGCCACTTTTACCCGACCTGAACTATTGCAGGGAAGCTACTTGAACATTGTGCTTGAGTATTGAACTGCACTTTTGCTGCTGTTGCTTTCGGGATCAACCTATCAAGGGCCCGACGGGGGTGGGGAAGAGCAACCTACTCGAGTGCTACCAAGCGGGAATACCCTACCAGCACAAGTACCACCCACCCTCACTCCTTCCTTCCCTGACTCGTGTTTACTTTTGTTTTTGTGCCATTTGTGCCAGAGGCCATTCGTCGGGTGCTGGGCATATTAAGCGGCTCCATGTCCCTCCCCTTCCCCTCCTCAGGCTACCCTCGTTCCTGCCCCAGCTCCTAGGGCCTCTCAGTCGCTATCCCACTCCGAAAGTGTTTGCGCAGTGGAATAAGGGCATCGTTCGCTCGTCCAAATTCTACTACGAGAATACAGTGGGTCACTCGTTCCTCAATTCGGCCATTCGTTAATTCGTTTTTTCGACGGCTGTTTTCCTGGTTACGCTCGTTCAGACGACTCTAGTTTTCATTTCATCAATTGCGCACTATCGTGAGATAACAAGACGAGGGAAGAAAGGATGCTTATAGGAAGGAAAGGTGGTGGGGTGGTCAGCAAGCTAGCAACAGCTTTTGGGCTGGCCTTGGTTTTTGCGAACCATGCGGGGGCTACAGCTTGCAATTATACTGTCACTGTTACTAACGGAGGTGGGGGCTATGGGTATGGACCTGTGCCTGTGACGGTTACTCAAACCAAAGGATGCGGTGGAAAAGATGAACCTGCCTGCCCGACTGTGACGGTTACTCAAACCAAAGGATGCGGTGGAAGAGATGAACCTGCCTGCCCGACTGTGACGGTTACTCAAACCAAAGGATGCGGTGGAAAAGATGAACCCGCCTGCCCGACCGTGACGGTAACTCAATCATGCAGCGGATATGACAAGGGTAGTTGCCCGACAGCTACCACGGTTACCAAGACTGCTACTACGACTGAAGGATGCAGCGGATATGGCAAATCTAGTTGCCCGACAGTTATAAATACGGTTACCACGACTGCTACTACGACCGAAGGATGCAGCAGTGGCGGATATGGCAAACCTAGTTGCCCGACAGTTACTACGGTTACTACTACGACTGAAGGATGCAGCAGTGGCGGATATGGCAAACCTAGTTGCCCGACAGTTACTACGGTTACTACGACTGAAGGATGCAGCAGTGGCGGATATGGCAAACCTAGTTGCCCGACAGTTACCACTACGACTACGAAAGGATGTGGGGGCTACGGAGAACCATCTTGCCCGGTGGTTACAACCACAGCGACAGTTACCACTACGACTACGAAAGGATGTGGGGGCTACGGACAACCATCTTGCCCGGTGGTTACAACCACAGCGACAGTTACCACTACGACTACGAAAGGCTGTGGGGGCTACGGAGAACCATCTTGCCCGGTGGTTACAACCACAGCGACAGTTACCACTACGACTGCGAGAGAATGTGGCGGTTATGAAAACCCCTGCTCGGTGGTCACTAAAATAATCACCCAAACCGTTGTGATCAGTTCAACATTCACTTCAACTCTTGCTGTCCCAACCACTAGTACGGCTACTGCTACCTCCACTCGCTCTCTCACGACTACCACCACTTCAATAGTTACGACTACTTATACCTTGCCCGCCTCAACCGTCACCAAGAATGGTACAACTGTCACCCTCCCAGGGACGACCGTAGTCTCCTATTATACAACCACATACCAGACTACGGCCACCGCGACGCTTACGGAGAAGACTACGGAGAAGATTACGGAGAAGACGACGGAGAAGACGACGGAGAAGACTACTGAGAAGACTACTGAGAAGACTACGGAGAAGACCACTGCTACTGCTACCTCTACGCGCTCTCTCACGACTACGGCATCGTACACCACCACCTCAATAGTTACGACTACTTATACCTTGCCCGCCTCAACTGTCACCAAGAACAGTACAACTGTCTTCCTCCCAGGGACGACCGTAGTCTCCCTCTATACAACTACATACAAGACTACGGCTACCGCGACGGCTACCGCAACCACCACTGCAACCAACTATATCACCCGTACAGCGACGTATACTACTACGACCACTTCCGAGTTCCCAATATATATCACAAAGGTCACAACTGTTTTTGTCCCGACAACAATTGAAAAACCGACGACTATTAGCAAGACTCTCACCACAAGCGTGTTTATCACTACAAGCTACCCTGTGACGAAAATTGTTACCGAAACTTCTATTTCCACCTTGACCACAAAGCTGACATCCCTCAGCACCATAACTGAGAAATACACAAGCACCACAACCCAAGTGTCGTTGACTACCGCTACTTTCACTCGCCCTGTTACTGTGATTAGTCCCACAACTATCATCTCCGTGACAACTAGAGTGGTGCCCACTACGATTACGCAACCCGGGACAACCATTATTAGCAGCGTTACTATCACGGACACTACAAGCATTACCGCTACGGTTACAACTAGCTTTAGTACTACCGTTCTGTCCACCATCACAAACACTGCTACCGCCACAACCTCATTGTTCTTCACCACCACCCTACCAGGGACCACTGTGGTTCAAACTCTCCCTGGTGTTGTGACTACAATCACTGCCTCCGGCACAACCGTGATTAGCACTCTCCCCGGAGTTGTGACCACTACTACCCTTCCCGGGGTTGTTACCACCCTACCAGGGACCACTGCTACCGCCACAGCCTCATTGTTCTTCACCACCACCCTACCAGGGACCACTGTCGTTCAAACTCTCCCTGGTGTTGTGACTACGATCACTGCCTCCGGCACAACCGTGATTAGCACTCTCCCCGGAGTTGTGACCACTACTACTCTTCCCGGGGTTGTTACCACCCTGCCAGGGACCACTGTTGTTCAAACCCTCCCACCGGTGACGACTGTGTTGACTCTCCCTGGCGTTGTGACTACGATCACTGCTTCCGGCACAACCGTGATCAGTACTCTCCCCGGAGTTGTGACCACTACTACTCTTCCCGGGGTTGCTACCACCATCACAAACACTGCTACCGCTACCGCCACAGCCTCGTTGTTCTTCACCACCACCCTACCAGGGACCACTATCGTTCAAACTCTCCCTGGTGTTGTGACTACAATCACTGCCTCCGGCACAACCGTGATTAGCACTCTCCCCGGAGTTGTGACTACTACTACTCTTCCCGGGGTTGTTACCACCCTGCCAGGGACCACTGTTGTTAAAACTCTCCCGGTGACGACTGTATTGACTCTCCCTGGCGCTGTGACTACAATCACTGCTTCCGGAAAAACTGTGATTAGCACTCTCCCCGGGATTGTTACCACCATCACAAACACTGCTACCGCTACCGCCACAGCCTCGTTGTTCTTCACCACCACCCTACCAGGGACCACTGTCGTTCAAACTCTCCCACCAGTGACGACTATATTGACTCTCCCTGGTGTTGTGACTACGATCACTGCTGCCGGCAAGACCGTGAAGACCGTGATTAGCACTCTCCCTGGAGTTGTGTATACTACTACTCTTCCCGGGACTGTTACTACCATCACTTCTCCTCCGATCACCACAACTGTCCGGCTTCCTGGAACTTCTGTTACTCTCACTAAGACTCAAGCCTGCACTGCTCGTGCTGCACCTACCGCACCGACTAGATATGTTCCCAATGATTATACTTGGGGTTGCCCACCCGGCACAGTCTGCAGCCCCAAGGACCGTTGTGATACCGAGCCTCCCCCAGCCCCCGGGTATCTCTGTGAGCCTGATGAGTGTGTGGCTGCCCCACCACTTTGCCCGGAGCCCGACGATTGGGGTACTAGTAGTAACTACTCTGACGCCAAGGTTGGAACTTGGCTGATTCAGCCACCTTACTATCCTCTTGATCCAGGAAAGTTTGGTCTGGACTGGTCCATCTTTTCGATCTTGGAGCGCAGAGGCATTGAGGATGGTGTTACCATGATTAAGAGACGGAGCGGTTCCCAAGTCGGCCCATGCTACGCTCATTGCGGTATGATATTCAATTCCTTATTTTATTGTCCGAGCTTGGGCTGACTGCAATCTTTTAGACCCCGCCATGAACACTGCCCAGAACATGGGAAAGGTCCCGAAAATGTGCGATCCGTTTCTAACGGCCGTCAAAGACTGCCAGGGCTGCTTCAACGCCTTGGACAAGGCCGGATCACCACAAGCGGCGCTTGCTGCCGCTGTTCAACCCGACTACAAACAATTTGTCGACTACTGTAGCTCTATCTCCTCGGGAACCACCTCAGGTGCTACTTCTTCCCTAGCAATTGCGGTGTCGCAGGCTGCCCCGCCTTCGAGCCCCCCCTCGAGCCCCCCCTCGGGCACCCCCTCGAGCACCCCTTCTTCCACGCCAACTGATACTGTACGTCACCGCCTTTTTTTAGTCTTTGGAGAAATGCTAACCCGAGTTTCCACAATAGCCTTCAAGCTCTACTCTAATTTCTGCGTCTCCAAGTAGTTCCCCAAGTTCATCTTTGGGAACAGTTTCTACAGTAGCGCCAACCTCTCCATCTGTGACAACCGCTACAAACGCGGGTAGCTCTACTTTGGGGACTTCCTCTAGTCTGTCTTCCTCTTCTTCGTCAACGGGGGACGTCTCTGTTTCTTCGAGTAGAAGAGAGACCTCCACCGTTATAGCGAGCTCTAGATTAGAGTCAACCTCTTCTACCACATCAGAGGCTGTCTCTAATCGAGAGACATCTAGTTTGTCTTCGCGAGTGCTAACATCCTCCTCAGTCTTCGCATCAAGCTCTAGCCCTGCATCCATCTCTGGTTCATCACCGCCGTCGCCATCATCATCCTCGGTACCCAGTGGTTCGAGCCCGTCCGGGTTGTCGTCGGTTGGGGGCGCTAGCACTGGATCTTCTGGGGTGGGGACCTCGACGGGCCCTACAGCTAGCTCGGTGGGTGTTCATGTTCTATATTTGTCAAGCTACGATCGCTAACGCTCTTTGCAGACCGTACCGACAATCCTAGGGGGCGGAAACGCTACTTCAACAAATAATGCGCCACCCGTTAATACTAACAGTGCCTCATTAGTTTCTCCAACGAGCTTTTGGGCACTAGCCTCGGCTCTGCTCCTGAGTGCATGGGCCCTCTTCTAATCTTCACCATCTTAGCCTTTTGAGCCCTTCCGTATATCATTGCATTACCATTATTTAGGGATTGGACTTGGATGTGAGAAGTAGCATAAAAACATGGGTTTTTTTCCTCTTTTTTTTCTTCTTATTGGCTGTTTCCGGTTATGATTATGTTTTCCCTTTCTTGTTTAAGCATACGGTGTCTTGCGTTGGGGCTGGTTAATGTCCGGTAGAATTTGTGGTGTGTGGGGGGGGTTGTGAGCCAGGCGTGGGGGTGTGGCGGTGGATTTCATTTGTCAATTCCCTTGGATCTTTATATGGAGGAAGAAGATACGAAGCCTTCATAGGTTTAGTAACTGTGAAGGCGTGATGGTTGGTACTTTTTAATGTCTTTTCTTTTGTTGGCTTATGGCTACGTTACGATCTTTTACACGATGTATCTAATGGTACTTGATGGCAATTATGTGGGGACGTCTTACTTGGAAAAACGGAAAGGAAACGAAAGGAGTGTTTTATTGGAAAGCAAAGAAAAAAAAAGAAAAAACAAGGAATATCAAATTGAACTGTGGCTTGAGAGAAGATTGGAGAATACAATACGAGACGCACTCCATCTTGATAAGGTTCGAAGTGCTTCACCAAGTGCAGAGCAAGGCGGCAACAGTTTCCACCCGCATTTTAGTTGCTTTTCGTAGAAATAAAGTGCGGGGTCTTCGTTTGTTTGTTTGTGCGTTTGCCGATACCCAATCATCCCAAACTCGTAAGGTTATTCCAACTTTTTTTCTCTCAGCTTCCCGCCACCCCATCAAGTTCCGGTCGAGGTTGTCAAAAAAAAAAAAAAGAAAACATTGCTCCTGTGGAACCACGTATAATTTGTGAAACCTTTTTCAATTGGTCACGGTTTTTTGCACTTACACTTTATTTCTTCATCCTCCAACCGGTTCAGCGCTGGAGTGCGACGATGATAGCTTGCGTGCAGAGGGTTGCACCTCGCTTGGTTTCCGGGTTGTGTTGGGTGTTTGACTGCGGGTATTGGGCAGTGTACCGGGTAGCACTTGTGTTCACTGGAGGAAGGGTACTGTACTAGTACGAGTACTTGTGGTTTGATACGAATTCTAAAAAAGGAAGGTCAGAAATCCATGATAGAGTGATTGACTGACTGACAGACAGTATATACTCGTGATATCCTGACGTTGATAAACACAACTGCTATAGTATTGCATACGGGCAAAAAATAAGCCGGGGCCAAAGGTTTTTGCTGGCATGTAATATAAGTACCAGTTGTGTTCATAAACGTCAGGACATTACGAGTAATATCAGTATGATAAGAAGGGAATGCTGTGCGGCCTCCACCACCACGTATCACTCTTGGCGATAGTCAAGCTTTATGCGACCTATCGGGGTACCGCTTTATGATCGATACTTATTCGACGATACCGTACGCGCACGGCACCCGTAGTCCGGGCAAGTCACAACACCTCAACCGTAAATCGCCAAGTACTAGAGTACCCGGGTACCGGTACATCCAATCTCTACTAATCCATTAATCTACTAGTACGTTGACAAAAAAGAAGAAAAGGAAGAAAAAGAAAAAAAAAGAAAAAAAAAAAGAAAGCAAAATAGTGATGCTTGAATCGCGATGTCCTTGATGAAAGTGTATGATACCCCCTTCACTTCCCTTCCATCCCTCCCGTCTCTCCAACCTCGCTCATTCGAAATAGATTCCCATTCGCCGGTAAGCGGGCTCCCGCCTCGCCATTCCAGCCATCCACGTGAGCATGCCGGCGTACCGGTATGAGTGGTCCTTTTGCAAGGCTGAGGTGAGTGAAGTGAGTGAAAAAGGCCGGTGCTCCACTATATTTGCACTTGGAAGGGTAGGGTTGGGTCTGTCGTGCCGTGTCGTGTCGTGTCGTGCAGGGTCTTGACCCACATAGGCACCAGTCATGTACTGGAACTTGACTGGGCTTGGGGCTGAAGTCTCCTCTATGAATCACGATAGCCACTCGCACGGAATTCCCTCACCTGGTATTTTTTTTCTTTTCTTTTCTTTTCTTTTCTTTCCTTCTTTTCTTTCTTTTCCCTTGCCTTCCTTTTTTTTTGGTTGGCTCTGAACTCGAGCACGATATCATACGTGCAGGTTGAGCAAGCAGCCAGCACCATTTGCGGCTCTGCGTTGTTGAACGTGGATGGCGGACTTGACGTGACTTGAGCCTCTGCCAAGATCGAGTACTCCTATGTAATGTACTCAAGTACAGGGGGTTAAGGGTAAGTGAGGAGAAGCCGCTCTGGTTGGCTCATAGACCAATCGGCCAGTCAAAAAGTCAAATATCAAGTACCTTCGTGCCAAGAGTTCGCCTGACTTTTTTCCACCACGAATTTTATAGCCAAGATTGGCTGTTCCTCTGGTTACACACACGTAATTTTGGCCAGTAAAACTCGAATTCGCCTCATTAATGCTCACCCCCTAGTACTCGGCACCGGTAATTTTCGGATATGGGGTTCTTAGCCATTGATTGGCAGGAGGGTGGAAAGGTGGAGCGGACCGGATGGATTTCGAGTTTAGTTATTGGGGGTAATCGAGTAGATTCCTTCGCCAAGGGTTTCTTTGGTCTTTTTTGATTTATTTTTAGGTTAGGGATGAGGGGGAAGTTAATTAATCAACGTAATGTAAGGTTGTCCTTCTTAGTCTCGGCTCACACGAGAGATAAGTTGGGATCTGCGATGTAGGTTTTTTGGGGAGCGGGGGAGATAGGCAGGGGGAGAGGATTTGGATTTGGTTGCCTGGTGGTGGTGGTGGTGGTGGTGTGGGGTGACCTGGTGTAGCCCTGATAGTAGTTGTGGAACGTTGCTCTGGCAGGGAGTACCCATCAGCCATAATATTTCCGAGTGATTGCTTGTGAAATTTAACTGGGGGTGTGGCTACTACTTATATGTGGCGGTGGCGGTGGCGGTGTCTCCACAAAGCTTGCCACAACAAGTTAAACGTGATGACGTATTCCAACGGGCGCCAACCAGTCCAAGTTCCTGTTTCCCATGAATAACCGTCAATGAAAAGGGGCTTGCCAACATCGCATCGTGGCATTCTCGAATACGTTCATTCATTATCTACCCTAACGAGTACTCATATTCACACCTTCTCTTACCGGTACTCACTCTCTCTCATCGCATCGTGGGAAGGCGGTTTGATACTAGGCTTGCGAGATTAGATCACTTATCACCATGCTAGAATACCTGCCTTGGAAGAAAAAGGCCAAGGAGCCTACCGCCGTCTCTGCTGTGTTGACACATAGTGAGGCGGTGGAAAAGCCAACCACTACCACTGCCGCTGCCACCACTGCCACCACTACCACAACCACGACGCCGGAATCCCCCAGGCCAGTTCTGTCCCACCATGACGAGGAATTTCTGAAAAAGACGCTCGAAGATACGGACGATCAACCCGTTGTTATCCTCCAGGGCTCGGGATCTACTACGCCGAGTATTTCTCCGAGTGTTGCTCCGCTTGCGACGCCCCCGTCCGAGACTCCGGCGGTTGCTAGTGAAAGCGATGGTGCCGAGGTGAAGGGTAAGAATAAGAAGAAGGAGAAGGAGGAGAAGGCAGCCGAGTGGAAGGAGGGGATTAGGAATCGGTGGGAGGGGTTGAGGAGGTCTGCATCTAGTGCTGTTGATAAGAGGAAGGGGAAGGGGAAGGTGGAGGAGGGGGACGTTAAGGGGGATGGAAAGGGGAAGGAGAGGGAGAAGGATAAATTGGAGGTTAAGGAAGGTTTGTTGCTTTTTCTTGACAGGATGATAGGCGGGCGAGCGCTGACCTGTGGATTATAGAAGAGAAGAGTGAGGAGGATGAATTGAGGAAGGCACTGGATGGTTTGAATCTTGCTGCACAGGGTGTATGGTTTTCCCTTCCTTTAAGTATCTATTCCTTCTGACGATATACGCTATGATGTCAGGGCCGCGCCTTCTCCATCTCCCCGGCGACATCTCTACTCCTCGACCGCTTCACGCAAATCCTCAAAGACCTTGTCAACGGGGTTCCAACAGCATACAATGATCTCGTAGAGGTAATTCACCGATTCATACGTAAATTGTGAACCATGCTAGACGAGTACAGCTTTTAGCGGTTATAATTTTTCCTCCTTACCTTTCCTTTGTGTATGTGATTGACTAAAGCTAACACCCCCACCCAGCTACTCGAAAGCTCTTCCAAAACCTTAGAAGAAACATTCAATTCCCTGCCTGGCTTCCTGCAGAAGATGATAAAGACACTCCCAAAGAAGATGGAAGCTAATTTGACCCCCGAAGCCCTTCGTATTCCCCCTCATAATTCCCTTCCTTTCTATAAACCCTCAGCCTAACAAAATTGTTAAGGCACCGCAGCAGCCGCAGCCCCCGTCGCCGCGTCAGAAGTCGAGAAATTATCTTCGATCCCAAGCCTTCAAGAGATGGTTACAAAGCCGGGATTACTAATGGGAATGCTAAAGAGTGTTATTAACCTGCTCAAGACTAGGTTTCCAATGGCCCTTGGAGGCGCGAATCTGGCGATTAGTATGGGGTTATTTGGTGGGTATCCTGATTTTTTTTCTTCGCTTGGTGCTGGAGGGGGTAGGGCTGACGGAAGTGCCATAGTTGTCTTGTTTGTCCTTTGGTATTGCTATAAGCGCGGCAGAGAGGAGAGGCTTGAGAAGGAGAGACTCGCGGCTGGGGCGCTGGCCGGCGGTGAGGGGGCGGCGTCGGGGGGACGTTGACGGTCGTTGTGCGGGGGGAAGGGGAAGGGAGAAAAGAGGAATGATTCTATCCCACGCCATCAGAGAGTTGGGATGACTGCAGGGCTGGTTTTGATATATATATATGATACAGTTCAGGTGGACACGTGCAATGTCTTGTTCTTCCTTCCTGTCTTTTTTTTGTTTTTTTGTTTGCTTTTAAGACTTGATATCACACATTTCTTTTGTTTGGCTACCCTTAAGATCACATTCTCTTTTTACTTTCCTTGCTTTCTTGCTTTCAGCTTGATATCACGATCTTCTTTTCCAAATATGTTTTTATCATTGATGCGAGTATTTATGTTTATTTCTGTATTTTCCAGGAATAATGATTAGTTGAAAGTACTCGTAGTGTTTTCGCGGAGTCCACGTTGTGGCGAGTGGAAATGATTAAACAGTGGGAACCTTATTACAGCACTTGGAACATATAATACGAAGGATATATGATATGTAATATGTAATGTGCTGTATGATACCATCAGTAGAGGTCGTTTGGTAACTGGACAGAAGCCAAGACACACCAAAAATGCACCTCTTTGAGTGACCAATGTTGCATAGATTCTACTATTATGCTTTAGAGAAACTTTGGAATATAGCCAAGTGTTCGAAATGCACGGTACGATTTTTTTTGCCTATTTTTATTCGCTCCGTACGGAAGGCCGGGCGTTCGAAGCTATCATATCGGAATCTATTTCAATAATATTATTAATATGTCTGAGCGGAAAAATCCGGCAGGTCATAGGTCATATATGCTGGGAGGACCGGGTAATTTAATTTTGATTCTCTTTTGTGATTGTTTTTCTAATCAGGCAAAATCCAACTCTTGTTGGAAAAATAAAAAAACAAAAAAAACAACTATGATACTGGCTCTAATTTTGGTGTTGTGCTCTGTGTGGTTAGGTTGGTTGCCGGACAAACTCTACTGGCACAGTAATCGCGCGTCTTCGCCAAGAAAACCTTTAGGAGGCAAATATTTGATGAGGAATCTAGCAATATATCGCCTTCTTGGCAAAGACGCGCGAATGGTATTGCCGGGATGTGTGTACTTGTACTATTGTAGTAGTGGAGGTGTGAATAGTATTAAAAAGAGGTAACTGGGGGTATGATAGAAGAGCCCCCCCTCCAAAAGTGGCTATTTGGAAAAAAGTGAATAAACACCTGAATATATCTTCCATAGGGGAAGCTTTTTAACTCCCGTGTTAGTACCTGACTGGTAGTGGAGTATTCGTGATTTGGAATTGGGATTCCGGGTCGGGGAGGGGAAGAAAGAAAGTTCTTTTCAATTTTTCATCTTTTTTCATTTGTGCTTGTTGGGGTTTGTGTGCTTTGGTGTATACTACTGTAAGAGCGATATATACTTAGAAGTTGGTGTGTGACCTACCGCTTTTCGAAGTATCGTGCGGTAAGATGACGAACATTTCTGACTGATCGAGCCCGATGTTAAAAGATGTTTTTTTCCGATTCCTCTATAATTGAGCTAAAATGTAGAGAAGGAAAAAAAATGGAAAAATTATGGAAATAAGAGGAACTTCTTGGGATTAAGTTACTCGAGCATTTGCTCCGTTTTCTGTGGACTTTCTTTACTGTTTTCCGTGGTGCTATTCATTTGTTTCCGTGTGACTTAGTGCAGAGGAAGTCATAGTACTTGAATGTTCAAGTCTACATGGATACCAGACAATGACATTTCGATGACTTCCTCACACTTACCCCAATGGGAGATGTACTCGAGTATTATACCTATGACATTATCCGATTTGAGCCGCTGGGGGAACGGGGAAGTCACCTTTCTAGGCAGTAAGTCCCAGGATCTTCCCGGTTCTTCCCACGGACAGATAGGCTATTTCTCCAAACAGGGAATTGTACTTATGTCCCTCCGGGAGTGGCTGTCATATAACCAACAGGGGGTGGTACTATATCATGTCGAAGCCACATAATACCCTACATAGCGCCAACCTCCCCGCCCAATGCCACAGTTTCCATAACCAGGAACTGGGGTTGTATAATGAGGAAGATTACGGATGAGGGGGGTTCCACAACACGATGGCTGGCGATGAGCCTCGATGACATCGGTATGTCTACCGCATTCCAAATACCGGAAACTATTCCAGATACCGCTATTGTACTGTGCTTATGTTGCTACGGACTTCAACGGGCGTCCGGGTGGCGGGCCCTTCCGGGGCCGGCGATGGGTGTGAAAACGGCTCACACAGTACCGGTGCTATGGACTTCATGGGTATAGTAGCTTTTTATATACCCATAATACGTGTTTGTACTACGGATTTGAAGGTATTACTACTACTTGTACATACTCCACGCCTTGTAAAGCTGGAGAGTAGGGATGTTCGGGGTTGAAAAGTGCGTAATTGGAGAGTATTGTGCTACGTGCTGTACAGTGCTGTGAATGATATATGCGGCCTGACAGCCTAATTCGGGGAACCATGTCCGACTTTGTTTAGGCGGCGGGTAGGTTAGGCGATGTGAAGTGTAGTGCTACCGGTAGTCCACTATAGTTTGGTGACGTATTTGACCCTTGGCCTTGCATTCTATCGGAGCTATATATATAAATATGTATATTAACTTATGCATGCTGTTAGGAAATAGCACGAGTGTGAACTGAAGGCGTCGGGGAGATATGAGACCTCTGTGATAGAGGATACTACATACATGCGTATAGTGCTGTGTTTGTGGGGTAGATGACGTACACCTAAGCACCTGACAGATCTGTCTGTCAGGACTGTACTTGAGCAACCGTATTGTCTTTCAAACTGCTTCACACTTTACTGGTCTTCGTCCGTTACACATTTCCTTAACTGTTCATTTCATTTCTTTATCTCGTTTTAGTTTCTCAATAAAGATTGCATTCTCGCCTTAGCGAGTATCATAGTAACCGAACGAATCTTAACACATGCACATAAGAGGGAAAAAAGTTTTTCCCTATCATACCTTTTGCTATTGATATAAGCATATATTGTACAATCGCGGCTATTTTCGCTTGGCAAATTATTTGTAATTCACTATAAAAGATATCTAGGGTTTGGGAGGGGGTAGTTCTAGATCCTTTGCAGCTTATGAGATCTTTGTCTTTTCTTTTCTTTTCCTTTCTTTTTGACATGGGAAAGTTTTGGAATTGCGGACTGTACATAATGAATCGCACTGCCATCCATGGCACATTTTCATATCCGCCTCTGTAGAAATTCCCGTCAATCAAGCCGGCACTCGACATGATGACCCCTAGCTAGAGACTCCCAAGTCCCCGATGGCGTAAATAGGGAAATATATCCCTAGCTTCGCACTCACTCGAACACGTGATTTTGTGGGAATCGATGGGTGTGTGATGGCACACTAGGGGTGAATTACTCTATGTCTCCTTCCCGTTTTGGCCGTAGTTTTTCTTTGTTACGATGGGATGGGTATGGCACTCTATCATAACGGCCGGAATAAACGACGAGTTACACTAAAGAGCTGTAATATATTATACATAGATAGATTCTTGGTGATACTGGGGGGTTATGCCAAAAGTCTACAATACAGACGTTTTGCTACGGTTATCGCAGCTCAATCTTGGTTCTCTAATATGTCATCCAGCCTTGGTCTCCCTCCCTCTCTCCATTCATACAAGATCACTCGGCCACCCCGCAATTAGACCTCGCCAGATAATCTCCGACATAGAAGACTCCCGCTCTCGAGATAACAACTACATCACCATACGCCTAGATCAGGCAACAATCAACAAACTAGACCTAGTAAGAACCATCGACGGCATCGTAACAGCCCTCATAAAAGCTAAGTTAAGCTGAAAATCATTAAGCAAATACACCCACGTGATAGGGAATATAATAAGGATCTATGTGCACAAGATGGGAGAGGACGTGGTGGAGATGAGAGCGAAGTTGTTCATTCCCAGGTGCCCACGGCTGCTAACTAAAAAGGACTGACAAACATGTGTGCGTAACCTTGGTTGACCCTCAACCCCATCCCACACCCTCCACACGACGCAACTAGGGTGGTTTCCCGTACTTTACAACACTCAACAATATTGCTGAGTCAATGAGAGATGTAAAGAGATGGTTGTTGCTCCACAAACAAGTACCACCGGCCCTCTGCAGCCTGGACTATCCGAGATCCTGCACAGAAGGACTTAAGTTACCAGTCTACCTATAAACCCAAGCGGTACACATCGGTTGAATCTGCCGTGGCCGGTCATGTCGGGTAAGAAGAAGGAGTTGCTGGGTGGACTGAGCGTGTGCTCGGATATACGCAGCTTTGAGCAAGGGGTTGTGGGCGGGGATAGGGAGTATAGGAGTGTGGATGCGGGGGAGGAAAGGTGCAGGGTAGAGGATGGGGATGGGGAGAAGAAGTGGGGGGTCTTACTTCGGCAGCCTAATGAAGGGTTCGGGCGGTAGTTGTTAGGCAATACAGTGAATGCTAGGCTGTGGGTGGAGTGATTGGCTGTCATGGAAGATGGGCTTGTTGGTAAATTTTCTCTGGGCGGTGTAAATCCATAATACTCCTCTCCCACCACACCAACTTCAGCACCACCACTACGTCCGTCCTACTGACTTCCCTAGCCTTAACCTGATGCTTCCCTACCGCTGGGATAAAAAAACATTTGGGGTATTCTACAGGGAGAGCCAGGGAATAACTTGTATAGAATTGGTTTTCCCCCCTCCATATGCAATAAACAGAGGCGTAGCGTCATAGGTGCTAAGGCAGAGGGGCTTAGGCTCGAGGGGCTAGCAGGCAGAAGGGATGCGATGGGGCAGCTGCAGGGGTAATTATGAGTTTCTCATATTTCTGGCGGGGCTAGGGGATGTATAGGGAATGTGTTTGCCAAGGCGGGATTTAAGTGTCGGCTTGCGATCGCGATTGGCGGGTTCGGGTTTGGGCAGGATGGGAAGAGTGAAGTGGTTGTTAGGGGGGTTCTCAGCGAAGCCCTAGGGGTATACCTCCGCTGCAATTCAGGAGGTGGTTTGGAGGCGAACTTTTAGCTTCTTTCGTGAGCATTATTAGCCATCAAGGGATGAAGGAGTGAGATGGAAGAAAGGCATGTAATCATGTGGGGTCACTCGATGCCTTCTGCACTATCATAATATTACTGGTGGTAAAGTTATCATCGACAACCCCACCACCACCGTACTCGGGTAAACTAAGCAGAATATTATCACAAGAGTACAATGTGGCCAGGATGGCATTTTTCTAATGACAAAAGAAAATGACAGGATTAAACCGTCAAAACAATTCATCAAACCATTAAAAATGGCTCAAGAAAGAGGTGAAATCAGGATACACTACACACCCTCATACAAGAGACAAACTACCGAATGAGAGTCATCCTCTCTTGAGGCCCTCTCGCCCAACTAATAGTGGACCTAATTCATCCAACCAACTCGCAATATCCAGTGAATAACCCAAGTCCGGCTAATCCTGATAACAGAACAAAACAAACTAGCCTAGCGCGCGCGCAAAAAATTATGCTAAGCTTGTATCATACTATACCTACAGTACCCGTATCCACCACCTCATCACTACTTCTCACAAAGACAATTCTTCAAGAGGGAAGAAAAAAAAACACTTTATAGAGCCAGCCACCCCATCCACAAAACTTGTCTCTCTATCCAAATATCCATTTAATCGAAAATACAGACAAAGCACTAACGCCACAAGACAACACCACTGATTTTTAAACACAAATCAAGTGAATAATCAGACAAAAACCCACAAGCCCCCAATAATGAGGCAACCCCCTACTTCTACCCACCACGAGCGCCTCCACCTGGCCCCCTCACTCCATTTCCATTCCCACCACCACTACACCCTCTTCCATCACCCTTCTGCTCCTTGCGTGCCTCGGGGTGTTATAATTAGTAGCAGTGATAGGAGGGGATTTGGCCAATTCAATAGCTTTGGATTCTAGAATCATTTGACCATTCGTAAGGTTTAGTACACTCGAGCCTGGAACCGGCATTCCTCGGAATGGGGTGCACCTGTCACTGAGCGTCGTGCGGCTCGTAAAGGTGCCGTCGAAGACTACATCTAATAGGGTTTGTCTCGCGATCCTGGTCTGGTCGCAACCGGAATTTTGCCGGAATCTTAACCGCAGATGACTCTATCACTCAAACTAGACCACTGATTGTGCAATCTATGCTCGGCATGGCTAAGCTTTAACAATGCCTTGTGGAGCACGCCCTCTGTACGTCTAGGGTTTGAGTCTTCCAATTCTCGTATATATCGATCGGCCGCTGCCTTAATCTCTATGACAGCGCCCCCGTCGAGTAGCTAATAGAGCGAGGATGCCCTAGTTACAACGGCCTGCTGCAAGACAGACGGCGTGTGTCTGCAACCACGGCGATGGAGCTGATCCGCATCCTCGCGAAAATTCTGCCCCAATAGAACCCAATAACTCAAAAGAGAAGGAACTGCACGATTCCGCAAGTCACACCCGCGCTAGTCACACCCGAGAGGATGCTTATTTACTATCTTGCTCTAACGGTCAATCTCCGGGAGAGAAGCATAGGAAGAATACATTCTTGCGACGGGCAGCAAGCACTAGGGGGAAATGTGACAAGTCAGCGAGACGGAGGCTTGAGCAGAGAAGATTACGAACATTGAATTGGGTTCTCGAAGAGACGGCTCCGACAAAGTCCCCATCAAGAGGATGGAGACTGATAACCATGGATTGATTCCAAGGAAATAACTGCAATTTTGGCTAGACGGCGGTCAAGCGCGCCAACCCCAGAACGAGGGAGAGGAGCGATAGCATATCTTCCACAAAATCCAATCTCACATACGCTACACCGCCGGAAGTTTCCCCCACCAAACCAAATACCACAAGCGATGCCGGAAAGCAAGTCGGCGGGAGTCTCCCAGAGAATTCCGTAGCAGGCGATATGTAGCGACTGGATGGCCAGCATAGATCAAGACACGTTTCCCGCAACAGGGGGAGCATCCTTATGAAGGTAGATCTAAGAAACTTCACAGTTCTTGCTGCCACCCACAACAAGGCAAGAGATCCAACCGACGACTAGTCCACTGTCGAGCAACAAACCAACTCAATCCAAGCCGACCTAAGGGTATATGAAGCCCCCCTGCTAACTACCAGCATAGTAGCCACCCCCCCCCCCCCCCCCGGCACCACCCTCTCTGTTTCTAGAACTGCACCAGTGCACCACTGCAGCGAACATTCACGCTGGCACTCCTCCCCCGGACTGCAAACCAAATACTTTGCCTCCCCCGAGAATTCACCGAAGCCGGCAGTCACCCTTGGGGAATCCGTTCACAGAATCCCCAGCCAAAAGGTGGTGAGCATGTATTCCAACCCAGACTGCGCTCTTTCTGAAATCAAGGATATTCGTGCCAGTGCGCAGAGGGCTGAGGGGAAGGTCGATTTAGACGATATTTCCCGGGAATTGGCGTATAGGGCCAGGATGGTGAAGCGGCTTTCGCAAGCCACCGTGGCATCTGCTAGTAATGGGTTGGTGGACAGTGTGCGGAGAAAATTGAGCTTTGCAAGTGATTCCACCTGTGGTAACCACAGCAAAGTGTCTCTATTGCAGACTTCTAGCATAACCTCCTCCCTTCGCAAATGCTAGAACATAGAGAATGAAACAAAAAAGTGAAAGACACCCCCAAAACCCCAGCCAACAGAATATCACCAGAACCACCGCCCAGGTTGAACTCATCACTTCCTTGGGAGCTGCAACCCTTCCCCCCCCGCAGACTTGGTCAAGGCATCTTGAAATTCAATGAAGCGGAGGTCAGCGCGGAATTCCTCCTCAGCACGACAGATGCGTTTGGTATTCGCAATAGCAACCCAATAAGCTGCACCACTGGCGAGAGCAATGCTGAGGGTTTCCTTGGCGTTGGGGCTCGAGACTAAAAATCATGAAGATGATCAGTTAGCTAGGGGGGTTGTTTCTAGATATTAGGGTTTCGAGAACAGACATATTGCACGTAGCATGCTGTAATTGTCTTTGGTGTAGGGCGTGAGAGTGAATTGTTTGGTAGATGATGAGAGAGGAAATTTTTTGGTGTAAGATGTGAACGTGAGTTTGTTGTTCGGATGATGAAAAGACAGGGGGTGACGGTGGTGTTGTGGCCGGTATGCGGCTCGGGAACCCCTCTGCCCTGCTGGGAGCCAAGAACTGAGGCTTCAGGATAATAGTCCAAGATGTCGCAGTGAACTTCCAATTAGGTTATCGCCTACAAATTAGAGGTCTGAGTCCTATTTGGTCTTTTTCTTCTTCTCTATCCTCTAAGTACTACTGTATGGTACCACGGGGCAAAATCATATCAAGAAATTCCTTTATGTTTCTCTTGAATTCTCTTTTTTCGTGATGGGGCCGCCGGTCGTACTGTCATACCATAGAGCTTTGCTATGCCAAGGGGAGCTATCAAACCTAGGGATAGCAATTTTTTGGTCGGTTTACCCGGCCTTCGCTTGTAGGGCTCAGCCCTAAACAGTCCCCCCCCTCCCTCCCCACACACGTAACCGTTCACTCTGGGGGCATCCACATGAAATTTCCTTCCATAGCAAGTACCAACGCCAAACAATACCACCCACTCCCTTTTTATCTTTACGACAACTCCGAGAACCAAATGGCGCCAAAACCAGCTTCGAAGGGTAATTAATGCTCCCGACCCCATCCCAATTCGCAATTCTACGATGATAGTGGTGGTGATGGCGGTGATGGTGGTGATGGTGGAAAGGGAAAGGCAAGGCAGCTGATATGGGGATCTGAATGCTATAGGTCCGAAAACCCCCGCCGCCTCCAAGAAAGCCGCCGATGCCAAAAAGGCTGCTCTGAAGGGAACTCACGGAAAGATCACCCGCAAGGTCCGCACTAGCACTACTTTCCACCGCCCGAAGACCCTTTCGCTTGCGCGTGTGCCCAAGTACCCCCGCAAATCGATCCCCCATGCGCCCCGGCTCGACCAGTACAAGGTCATTGTCCACCCTCTCAACACCGAGAGTGCTATGAAGAAGATCGAGGAGAACAACACCCTAGTATTCATCGTGGATATCAAGGCCAACAAGAGGCAGATTAAGGATGCTATCAAGAAGTTGTACGATGTTGACACTATTAAGGTCAACACCCTGATCAGGTGCGTTGAGTGAAATATCTTTCCTATGAGGGATGAGGGAAATTACTTTTTTCTTTTTCTTTTTTAAAAACAGGAACAGAAACTGATGTTGATGGTATAGACCCGATGGAACAAAGAAGGCCTTTGCCCGCCTAACTCCAGACGTCGACGCTCTTGATATCGCTGCCACCAAGCTTGCGATCGTATAATTTTCTCTCTTTTTCTTCCTGGGGGTCTTTCAAAAGAAAAATCTATATATTTTTTTTCCTTTCATCACGGGTTGGAACACATTCACATTTTATGCACGACACCTATTCGTTGAATAAGCTGGTAGGGGGGAGCTTTGGGTCGAGGGGCGGGGGAACTGGAGCTATTTTGTAGCAGAAACAAAAATGAAGTGGTCTTGGCCTTTGCGACATTATCTGTTTAGTTGGGCGGTTCAATCGGGATTGTTGTTAGCAGTGATGGTGATAACGGTTCGGTGGGATATACCCCCCGAGCTGTGGGTGCCGAGCTGTGTGGGTGCCTTGATGGTAATTATGGAGTGTTGGCATTGTAATTTTCCGTGGTTGCTATGTTGTTGGGGCCTCGTCCGCCATCGATTCCCTGCACGGGCGCCAGCACCCCTGGACCGCTGTGTTGGTTATCGTCGGCGCAATCGTGCAGTACTCGAGTAGGAAGGTGAAAGGATATAGCTATAAGTTACTATTCCTGTCCACTTACCTATCCTCACAAAGCTCCATGCAGCTACGACACCGGTATTCGCCGGAAAGATTCAACATTCCTAAAGTAGTAGAAGTCTTGGAAAAAAGTAATACCCTCATCTGAATCTCTATAATTCCACTGGAGAAGTTCAATTTCCGGCAGAGTTAAGCAGAGTTCAACACTACCGCAGCCAACCTATTCATAAAGTATTCGTGCTTGGCCTCGTGACATCTCTCCTGCCCACCCCCGCGCCGCTTGTCTCAAATCTCGGCTACGAGCGGCCCCGCATGTTTGTCGTCATGAAAGCCGGTAGAGCACAGGCAAGGATGACATGTTACCTACTTGCTGGTTCCTTTTATATAACCCCTTTTACTCTCACTTCATCCTCTCTCCTTTCCCATTAATCTCCTCGTTCATCATCCATTAAAATATCTCGTTAACCTGTTAGATAAGCTAAGCATGTCTGTGCCCTGGGCCTTCCAAGACATTTCACCTTCCTTATCGATAAGCGGGAGACAAGTCTTGGTGCTAATAATAATGGAAATGATAGGTACACCGCTTCGTTCGCCTTCTTCGAGGCGTTATGGGAGGCGGGGGTCACCCATTGCTTTGTGAACTTGGGATCCGATCATCCGAGTATGATTCTACATTTACTTTCTATCTCTCGTTGATAGTGGTGAGGACATGCGATTGATGAAGCGTGGTGGTCACAGGTATTCTCGAGGCAATGGTAAAGGGGAAACGCGAGAGGCCACACAGTTTTCCGGAGTTTCTCACCTGCCCAAATGAGGTATCTATTTAGCTCTATGATTAGGCGTTAGGTTGTTGAGTGCCTAACCGAATAAGCTTAGATGGTCGCTTTATCCGCAGCCCATGGAATGGCGCAAGTCACTGGAAAACCTCAGGCTGTTATTGTACATGTTGACGTCGGGACACAAGGTAACCCCGCCCAGCTCTACCACCCCCCTAGAGTGATATTGTGTTGACATGGCATTGAAGGTCTCGGAGCCGCCGTTCACAATGCCTCGTGCAGCCGTGTTCCTGTCCTCATCTTTGCCGGTCTCTCTCCTTTTACACAGGAGGGTGAGCTGCGCGGTAGCAGGACAGAATTCATCCACTACATCCAAGATGTGCCGGATCAAAAGGCGATAGTAGCACAGTACTGCCGGTACTCTGCTGAGATCAGAACTGGAAAGAACATCAAGCAGATGATCAATCGCGCATTGTCTTTTGCAATGTCTGATCCTAAAGGTCCTGTGTATCTTACCGCCGCTAGAGAGGTTTTAGAAGAAGACATTGAGCCTTATAGCCTCAATCAGGCTGTCTGGGATCCTATTGGCCCTACAGCGCTCACGGAGGAAGCTGTGAGCACGATCTCAGAGAGTTTATTGTCTTCCGAAAACCCGTTAGTTATCACCGGCTACGCTGGGCGGAACAAAGATGCTGTGCAGGAACTGATCACGCTGGCCGATTCCGTGCCTGGATTGAGGGTGTTGGATACATTGGGTAGTGATATGTGTTTCCCGGCGAATCACAGAAGCTCGCTGGGCGTCATGTATGGTGTCCATGAGAAGATCACTACGGCCGATGTGATCTTGGTGATTGATTGTGACGTTCCTTGGATTCCTACTCAGTGAGTTTTCCTTTACCATCATCTATGTTATTGAGCTAATATGAATTTGCTGGTAGATGCAAGCCATCTCCCAGAGCAACGGTATACCACATTGATATAGATCCGCTGAAGCAGCAAATGCCCCTCTTCTATATTGACGCAGATGCTCGCTACCGCGCCGATGCATACACAGCACTAAAACAAATAAACTCCCATACAACAGGAATGAGAATGGATGCAGCCACCCGCGATGCACGAATTCAGGTGCTAGATGATGAACACAAAGCGCGCATGGCCAGACTAGAGCAGCAAGCAAAACCCCGCGACGACGGACTACTATCCTGTGCACATGTAATGAATGTCCTCCGAGGCGCTATTCCTCAAAACTCGGTGATTATATTAGAAGCGGTCACTCAAACTGTCACAGTGGTAGACCAAATGAAGTGCTCACTGCCAAAGACCATATTCAATTCCGGCGCCGGAGGACGTATGCACCCCCCCTCTAATTTTATACGCAAAAGCTAACATTATCACCCCCAGTCGGCTGGTTCGGCGGCGCCGCCCTCGGCGCAAAGCTCGCCCTAGACAATGGCACCCCCAACTCTGGTCCATTCGTCGTAGCTATAGTCGGCGACGGCACATTCCTATTCTCGGTCCCAGCATCTGTGTACTGGATCTCCCGCCGCTACAAGATCCCATTCCTAACCATCGTCATCAACAACGAGGGCTGGAACGCCCCGCTACGATCCGCAAAACTAGTTCACCCGAACGGGCTCAGTGCGCATGCCACGCACGAGGAGCTGAACATCAGCTTCAAACCTAGTCCGGATTATGCTGGTATCGCGGTTGCGGCGGGCGGAGGGGAGATTTGGGGCGGGAAGGCAGAGAAAGCGGAGCAGTTGCCTAGCGTTCTAGGAGAGGCGGTTGAGGCTGTGAAGGGGGGGAGGAGCGCTGTTGTTGAGGTTGTTATTGTTTAAATATGGATCGCCCGGGTAATAGTTTTGCACACATATATCTCTTAATAGATCAGCAAATAGGCAGCCCGAGCATGGCCGGGTTGGCTAGTGGGAGTGCTGGGGCCGGAATTCCACCGACAATCTACGATTCTATTTAATGGCTCAAAGTGGGAAATGAAACCGCTCTAGAACTTATTGTACATACATTCCGACCCTTCATACCTCAATCAAACAGTATCATAGCCTCGGGAGTGCAACTAACCCATATCAGAAAAGCCCCATTTGCCCCACCCCCCCTCCCTCCGAGCCTAAATATCTGATACCCCTTAAGTTGTGAGAGGTCGTGTTGGTATGATACGCCGGAGGAGTTCTTTTATCCCTCTTGAATACTCCGTCCTGGTCCACCGTTTCCAATCCGGATCCTAGGTTGTCCTGATGCACGATAGTAGTTCTAGCTCTTCCTATTCCTCTCCTTATTTTTACAAAATTTAATAGAGGTGTTTAGAAAAGTGTGCGGATGACAAGCTCACAGGAGTTCTACTACCGTTAATTCGTTTACTTTCCTTCTTGTGAGTCACTACCTCTATCCGTCCATCCAGCACTATTAATCTTGCTCGCGGTGAAGCGTTGGGTGTTACTATCGTACCCCCAATGACCTTTAATTAGAATTTAGTAATAATTCTTCGACTATAGTATGGAATACTCTAGATATACCATCAGGCATGAAAGAAAAGGAAAAAAAGAGATACCCCGCTGCCCACTCCGATTGATAGGTACTGCCTACTTTCAATACTATCATCCAGTGGGCACCCTTCCCTGATAGTTCAATGGCCTCATCACATATGATCACTCGCACAGGTATCGTACTATACCAGGCAGGAACAGCGTGGAGTGCAGCAGCCCACAAAACATCACCCACCGCCACCACTAACAATCAAAGGAAGGAGCCACACAAGGAGATAGGGCAAGAAGGAAACAGTGAATACCTAGACATTCGTAGCTATCATAGGTGGGAAGGTGCTAAATCGGGATCCCAGAGGCTCCGAATTTCGCTTGTTTTGGTGTGTTTTTCCGCGGTACACCTAGGCCCACCAACGATAGATTTTATCCAAGAATTATACAAATTGTGTTGAAGAAGAAAGTTAAAGAGAAGGGGGAGGAGAAAGAAGAAAAGGAGAGGAAGTGAGGCACTATTAAGGAAGCAACATGAGGAAATCATTGGGGTGTAGGAATGCACTTGTGGCCAGCATGTGTGCATTCCTATTACGAGATTAAGCAACATTGTGCAGTAGGAGTATCCGGAGTGTGCAGAAAACAACGAATCAGTGCAACACGGATCCACATTTTATCAAATAGCCCTCTTGGCATGTTTATTTAGGACATTCGCCAACTGGCCAGAAGGGGCCGGGGGAGGAAGGACCATCTCAATCCCCTCCAAGAGGAAAGAAAGAAAAGAAAACAAGGGTAATTCTACAACGACGGGGAAAAAAAAGAAGAAAAAAAGGCAAGGAAGGCTTGAAGAATTAGGAAACCGGCCATTGGTAGCCTTAAGCACGAGTGAGGCTGAGTTGAAGGAAGGAGCCAGTGATGGTTCATTTCGATCCACACGTGCCAAGAGGAAAGAAAATCTCGAGTTCGAGTTGATGATATGATGGGAAGTTCCACCTGTTCATGAATGATACAGTACTAGTACAATACAGGTACTAGCGCTGGACTCGTACTACGTGACTTGTCAATGTTCTTCCACCAAACTCTGTTTCGACGCCATACACTTCTAAGGCTTACCATGGATTGTCTCCCCCCCTCACAGCAACTGCCGGCGCTCCTTCTCTATGCACGCCGGGGGTAAGGATTGTTTTTTATTGAAGGGTTCCTGGCCAATCGGGGATAGGATTGAAGGACGTTCGGGGACAGGGTTGCTGCTATGTGCCGTAGGAATCAAGCCAGTCAGCCCTTTTTTTTGCTTATATCTTCACCTTGTGCAGTAGTGATTGTCCACAAACGTCGTTCATTTGTATGAGTGTGGGTTAAGTTAATGCCCAAGCATACTGGTGTGTGCAGGATCCGCAAACAGCCTTGAAGAGTAACCACCTCTTAAACCCTTTCCCATCCTCTCTCTCTCGACACAGGAAGACAGCTACCGTAGAACTCACAACCAAACTCCGAGGACAATATATATAAAAGAAAAAAAATTATGTCGTTCCTCAGCCTCCCACCCGAAATAATCCTTCACATCTGCCAATATCTCAGCGACGACCTTTGCGACCTAAATTCACTCCTGAGGGTTAACTGGCGCCTGGCCATCCTCCTCAAGCCCTTTCTCCTGGACGCAGTATGCGACCTCCGCTTCATCATACAGGGCACAGAAGCATTCTACTCCGCGGCGGACCGCGAGGACGAAGCCTCTGTACAACGGCTAGTCAAAAAAGGCATCCTTCGTCTCCCAGGTAGGGGCAGGCTCCTCAACGACGCCATAGAAACCAGGGGCGAAAGAGTCGTGAGAAGGCTTCTAGGATGTGGTGTTGAAGCGAGATGCACAGCTTCCGATGGCCAGACACCATTATTTGTGGCAGCAAGAGTTGGCAGAGCGCGGGTCGTGAAATTACTACTTTCCCACGCCGGAATAGAGGTCAATACCGGAGACATCCTCGGTCGAACACCCTTACTCATTGCAGCTGACAACGGTCACGAAGAAGTCGTCCGGCTCCTACTCTCCGATGCAAGGGTATCGGTACACATTGGGGATTTGAACAGCTACCAGATGCCCCTCACTATGGCGGCAATGAACGGCCATGACAGAGTCGTTCGGCTCCTTCTGGATCACCCTGAAATCAACGTCAACGCTGGGACACACTACGGCGAGACACCGCTGCTTTTCGCGGCAGCGAATGGCCACGAGGTGGTCGCAAAGATGCTAATAGAGGATAAGCGGGCAGATATAAATTTGGAGAACTGTGATGGTCGGACGCCATTGGACTTTGCCGTTGAGTGTTTCCATGGTGGTATAATCCGGCTGTTGCTAGATCGCCAGGGTATTGATATCTCCCGGGCGCAGAACACGATTAATAGGCTTGAATCTGAGCGGCCGCGAGTTGAGGAAATGCAAGCTAAGGAGAAACGGAAGAATAGTCGAGGGTGGGTGAGGAAGTCACTAGCATGGATGAGGAGGTTGGTGGGCTGAATGGGTAAGGGGAGCTCAGGTTGTAATAAGGACTCCAGGAGAATCGCAAGAGAGTGGATCTTCTATCCTACGAGGCCCCAGCGACTTGAGGCTTTTTTCCATCTGAGATAGCTACAAGAGAATTTACTATTTATTTACCTCTCACTAAGCTGACTAGTATGCATAGACACTAGATGTAGTACCGTAATTAGTAACACTTCAATTAGGTAGCGTTGCTATCTAGCTATGCATAAATATTTAGGCTGGGGACGCCTACCTTCCCACTAAAATACATGCTATCCCTTCGTCTGTATTTGTCGCTTTTTAGTTCCCTAGAATATTCCGAGATTGGGAATAGTTCAAGTGTCGCAACCGCGGAGATGTTTTCTACTGGTCAGGTCACAGCAAGAGCTCGTTGATCATACTACCTTTGGTAAAGATCTGAGGCTAACCTATGCCATTAACCACGCTAAAAAGCTGCGAAATCTGCACACAGATTAGGGGATTCAAATTCGTTTCGCCTACGATATCGCTTTTAATCTCGCTGACTAATGTTCGTTCGATAAGTTCGACCGCATGTCTGTTCGGCCTCTGGCGACCAGTGACTAGCCAGGTAACGTTTGTGGGTAGGTTTCGCTCAACCATTGTCCAACTATTTCCACGGACAGCCTCCATAAGGCCCTTCGTTGGGGATTGCAGCTTGAGGCCAGTTCTTCCCCTTGCTGTATTGTCATCAAACTCGCAATATGATGTGGCAAAGCATACATTAATGCACCTTTGCACTCTTCGTCTCTCCAGCCTTTATACTCAAATTTGTAGCTTCCGACATCTCCAGCCACACACCCCGTCATTTCAACTGTAGCTGGGTATAGGCCAGCCGCTAAATCTGTAATCTCCTCAAGACCACACTTCTGTCCCTCGGCGTCCGCTTTGGCAATTTGTATGACTCCTGTGAACTCACAAGATCCTACTAGCCCTTCTCCAGGATTATAAGTGAACTCTGGTGAGTCTGACCCAGCTACTGGGAAAACATACAGGAGCCACATCCTTCCATCGGAAAGACCTAACTTCCACTTTTGCGCTCCGCCATAAGGACCTGGAAAGGCTTCTATTTCGACGAATTCAAAAGATGAGGAAATAACAGGAGTCAGCTGGTCATACCTCCCTGTGACAAACCCCATACCTTGAACTAGAGGAAAAGTTATCTTGTGCCCAACCGGCCCATATCTATCGGTATTTGCATGCAGATTAAGGTTGACGGAGCGACTATGCGGATTAGTTAGAGAGATAGTCGAGTATCCCTCGGCAAACTCCTTGGCCGAGAATGTAATAGATGCGATACCAATAGGAGAAATATAATATTGGTATGGATCAGCACTTGGAACGGGTTCTAAAAGAAACTACTTCTTAGAGCTATGATATCGGAAATGAGTTGGCGCTATAACCCTAAGCATATAGCTACCTATCACTCTTTGATTGACATCTCAGAAAGGAAGCCCCCTGCTAACGAAGCCACTGTCTCCAAGGATGACAGCAAAACGCCACGATATTCCTCTTTTTCATAATAATATTATCATGCAAATCTAAATACTCCAGCAACCTCACCACAGCAGACGCTCGGATGGGCGTTTCCCGGAGAGTATGAGTGACCATCATTCATACATATCACTCAATCCTCCCCTCTTTCCAGCCTGTTGAAATAGTACTTTGGGATATTTACTTCCTACGCCTCCGAGTACGACAGCCGGTCAGTATCCTTTAGTCTCAATTTAAAGCTGTCCGGGCTCAACCTATCCTATTTACCTTTTCGCCCATGTCATTGCTCCATTAATTGAGCTGATATGCAATTATATTCTCATCTATTTTCTCCTATCCTCTGCATTGTTTCCTTCGATGTCTTTTCCACCGCAGCTATATGCTGCTGCTTCACTGCATAAATAGTGGGTCTATCTAGCCCTCTCAGATAGAATGAAACTCTCAAATCTCGCTCTCTCGAAGTCCCCAGTATACAGTTGAACCATTCCATCTTCTACAACACAACCCATCTATCCCATACCCACCTAACCGACCAAACTAACCAACCCACCGGTACTATAGAAGAGGGAACCCCAGAGTACATGAGGAACCTCTAGCCAAAAGGGAGAAGAAAAAGAAAGGAAAGAGAAAGAGAACAAGAATTCTCTGAACCCCTAATCCATCCGAGTGAGTTTCAATGACAGCTCTCCTGGCAATTTAGAAAAGGTCCATCCAAGGTCCTTCCCCTTTGGCAATAATTCAGCAAGGCGGTATCCCCTATAGGGACCCATTAACACAATCATAGGTTATTGATATAGCACACTAGATCACGAACTCAAGACGTGAGCTCGAGCCCCATTGCCCAATGCTACAATACAAAAAAAAGTAAGGAAAAAAAAAGTAGGCAAATGCCAAAGCGGGAACCCAAAGCGGAAACCCATTGACCAACACCAGAATCACCCCCAGGATACCGGCCATCACTTTCCCGGGATCTCAAACCCGGACTTGGTCACGATATCTTGCCAGTCCTTGAGGCGGAGCTCATGGCGGAGTTCCTCCTCGGCACGGTAGATGCGTTTCGTATTTGCAACGGTAACCCAATAAGCCGCACCACTGGCGAGAGCAATTGTGAGGGTTTCCTTGCCCTTCGGACCCGAGACTAAAGAACATTAACACAATAAGTTAGTTCCAAGGGTTGTTTCTACACAGTTGGATTTGAGGAACAAACATATTGCACGTAGCATGGTTGAATAGTATTTGGTATATGATGTGAGAGGGAGTTGTTTGATGGATGATGTGGGAGGGAGTAGTTTGGTGGATGATGCGAAGGTGAGTTGTTTGTGGTTCGGAAAAAGGGAAGGTGAAGGGGGGCATGTCTCGTTTTAAGTATTCAATTCCCTGTGCTTAGTTACCCTGCCAGTATACCGGGTAAGCGCTCATTGGCAGCACCTCTCATTGAATTGCTAGGGGGTTCCCGAGCCGCATATTGGCCACAACATCACTGTCACCCTTTGTCTTTTCATCATCCGAACAACAAACTCACGTTCACATCCTACACTAAAAAATTTTCCTCTCTTATCATCCACCAAACAATTCACTCTCACGCCGTACACCAAAGACAATTACAACATGCTACGTGCAATATGTTTGTTCTCGAAACCCTAATATCTAGAAACAACCCCCCTAGCTAACTGATTATCTTCATGATTTTTAGTCTCGAGCCCCAACACTAAGGAAACCCTCAGCATTGCTCTCGCCAGTGGTGCAGCTTATTGGGTTGCTATTGCGAATACTGAAAACAACACTTCCGGATCACAGTAGCTTCACGCAAAGTAGACCGGAAAGTAGTGAATAAACCAATCTCACTTCTGATCTAGATACTAAAAACCCCTAAAAGGATAAACCACAAACCGCAATGATGAAAAACCAGAAAAGAAAAACCCCAGTGAAAAAACCCCAAGTGGTTGTTCTCCAAGAACCCTTCTGTCTCCTCAAACACACTGGTCTATGAACCACCTCCAGGCCGGGTAAACTCCCCCATCCATAGCCAAGGAACTATCTAGAAACCGAACCTCTAACTAAACTTAACCAATCTGCAAACAGCAATTTGTAACCCATGAAACTAATATATAAAATAAAAATAGGAAAAATAAACTAAGCGCAATTTCGCCCCTCTGTCGTGCTGAGGAGGAATTCCGCGCTGACCTCCCCTTTATTGAATTTCAAGATGCCTTGGCCAAGTCTGTGGGGGGGGGAAGGGTTGCAGCTCCTGAGGAAGTGATGAGTTCAATCTGGGCGGCGGTTTTGGTGATATTATGTTGGCTAGGATTGTGGGGGTGTCTTTTTCACTTTTTTTGTTTCATTCTCTCTCTATGTTCTAGTATTTGCGAAGGGAGGAGGTTATGCTAGAAGTCTGCAATAGAGACACTTTACTGTGGTTACCATGGCCCAAGATTGGTTCTTTAATGTTACACTTCTGATAGCTAGCACAGCGTGAATATCCTCCCAGCACGGCAGCTACCTCTCCAGCACCACCCTCTCTACTTCCAAAACAAAACCCCCGAAGTGCACCGCTACAAAGAACATTCGCTCTGGCACTCCTCCCCCACACTGAAGACCTAATTCTTTGCCTTCCTCGAGAATTCACCGAAGCCGGTAGTCACCCATGAGGAATACATGTACAGAATCCGCATCTAGAAGGTGGTGAGCATGTGCTCCAACCCGGACCGCGCTCTTTCTGAAATCAAGGCCGTTCATGCCAGTGAGCGGAGGGCGGAGGGGAAGGTCGATTTACACGCTATGTTCGGGGAATTGACGCATAAGGCTAGGATGGAGAAGCAGTTTTCACAGTCTACTAGTGATTGGTCTGTAGACAATGCGCTGAGGAAATCGAGCTTTGCAAGTGACGCCGCAGACTAAGCAGGATAGGCTTTGGATGTCGGTTAAGATTGAGGGGATAGTTAACAGTGGTGGTTGATACGCCGGGCAGTCACGGGGTATTGGCTTGAAGGTTAGTGTCGATCTATCGTGAGTCCTATTTCTATCTGGTTCGCGATTTCTGACAGAGGTAGTCGGTATACCACCCGCACATCCTTTTCGAATATAAAGTCAAGGGCGAAACAAATCGTAGAGAAGATGGAAAGCGCGAGGGATTGAGTCGTGGTAATGACCTTTCCATGCGCTATGCCGAATGAAGTGTACACTCTCAATGCCTTAGGAAGCGTAGCAAGGCAATAGTTGCCAGAAGATAATGTGTCTCCCTCCTGTAGACGAGCATCCTGCCGCGTCTCGCAACGTTAAGGAAGTAGTAATGGCCTTTATTAGGAAATTGAAAGCCGCAAGGTATCCGCCGGGAGAGAGAAGTGTTCATTAATCTTGCTGACTTCTCAACTAGACGATAGCGCTATGCATTTACTCCCGGAGGTGTTCATGGGGCAGATACAAATTCACATCGTTGGTATTGGACCTGTGTTCTGACTCAAGAATGAGATAGGGTCTCTGGATGGTGTATTCCGTTGAGGGCTTCCGGCCCTGGGCCTAGTGGCGGGGACACTCACAGCGAGCAAGGGCCTATCACGGTGGAAGAGATTGTATCAACGTTATGAACAGGAGTGTATCTTGGTGAAGCCCAGAACGTTGTCGTCGGTCTATGCCGTGCAGGAGATTTGCGAATCCTGGAGCCGATCAGCGACACCGACTACCCTTCCCTCGTCCCGAGTGAAAGACGAAGCCTCGTCATCAAAGTTGATCCAGGAACCCCACGGCACCTACTGCCACCAACATCAAGGCTAGAGATCCAACCAACGACTAGTCTGTCGTCGAGCAATAAATCAACTCAATCCTAGCCGACCTCTAGGTATATAAAAATTCTCTGTTAATCTTAACACTCACGTACCAGCACAGCAGCTACCCCCCCGACACCACCCGGGCTATTTTTAGAACACAGATAGAATGAAACGAAAAAGGTGGGAAAGACACCCCAAACTAGCCAACAGAATATCACCGAGGCCGCCGCGTAGAATGAACGCATCACTTCCTCGGGAGCTGCAACCCTTCCCCCCCCGCAGACTTGGTCAAGGCATCTTGAAATTCAATGAAGCGGAGGTCAGCGCGGAATTCCTCCTCAGCACGACAGATGCGTTTCGTATTCGCAATAGCAACCCAATAAGCTGCACCACTAGCGAGAGCAATACTGAGGGATTCCTTGGCGTTCGGGCTCGAGACTAAAATCGTGAAGATGATCAGTTAGCTAGGGTTGTTTCTAGGAATTAGGGTTTCAAGAACAAACATATTGCACGTAGCATGTTGTAATTGTCTTTGGTGTAAGGCGTGAGGGTGAGTTGTTTGGTCGATGATGAGAGAATAAATTGTTTGGTGTAGGATGTGAACGTGAGTTGTTTGTTGTTCGGAGGGTGAAAAGAGAAATGGGACAGGCCTCGTTGAAGTATTCAATCTCCTTATGCAGTTACCCTGCCATGAGTCTGGGACGGGGGTGCAGAGCCTCATGTTGGCCACTGGGTCCGTGCGTAAAGCTTAACTCAACCCCTCAAGTTTCACTGCACGGAGCAAAACCTACTGGTAGAATTGATCCCCGCGATTCCCCCCCTTAGCCCACCCTCACTAACTCTCACTATTCAATCATAAAACACACCTCCGGCCTAAGTCTATACTCCTCGCACTCTTTAACATCGCATGTACCTGGCAGTGCATCGCCTTCCCTCATCAAAGACCCTATGCATTTTTCGTGCACTCATTGGCGATCGAGGTCCTAGAATGGTAGCCTGACGACCCGCCGCGGATTAACCTCTCCCCCGATATTTGACACCCAATGCTCAATAATCAGTCGTTCCAGTGGTGGAGTTGGTTTGCGTCTAGGGAGGGGTAGGGTACCATGGAGTCGCTGGTATTTTTCAAATGTTCCTTTGACGGTGAGACGGTTGGCGTGAAGACGATTAAGAGCTGGAAGGCGGGGCCGGAGGAAGAAATAGAAGGGGTTGTCAAGGCAAGCCATGTGGAGAAGCGAGATGAGGTGGTGCGTTCTTGCCTCAGAATTGTAGCCCTGTGTAGAGTGGCGCTAATTGGCGTGTCTAGATTTGTTTGGTGGAGCTGGATGATCCCCAAGGGAAGGGAGCTAAAGACTTCCCACCAACCCCTATGGCTCTTAGGTCATCTGCGGGCGTATTGGGCAAGCATAAGGATAAAAGTAAGCTTGATAGGGATACAAAGTTCAAGAATACTGTGATCCCCTCAGCGGGGAAGGTGCAAGATCATGCCTGAATATAGCGAGGGTAGCCTGGCTACAATGGGCTACTGAAAGACGAATGGCTAGTTTCTCGAGCCACGGCAACTCAGCTGATTCCAATATTCGTGAAACTTCTGCCCAAATAGAACTCAATAATTCAGAAGGGGATGAGCGGTACAATTCATCTAGCCACACCAGCGAAGATACTTATTTACTACATTAACCAGACCACCAATCTTCACGGGATTAGCATAAAATTTGTGAGAAATCCACCAGTGGTGCTAGATACACCAGGCGGCCACTAGGTGTTAGTCTCGACGCTGGTGACCAGAATGGGCTGTGGATGTTCGTTGAGATTTATTGGAAATTTAGCAATTGTGCTAGATACCTCGGACGGCTACGGAGTGTTTGTCTGAGACTGGTGTCTTAATAGATCCATTGTTTGTCTAATTTCTATATGCTTCGCCGCGATTTCTCATATCGGGAGTCTATATACCCTCTGGGGGTAAATCTATAGCTCTATCGTCTAGTTGAGAAGTTAGCAAGAATAAATGAACACGCCCGCCGATATCTTGCCGGGTCCAAGGCACTACCTTCAATTACCTAATAGCGGGCCCCATTGCTTCCTTGACGCTAGAAACATAATATATTCTAGCAACTGCTGTCTTGCTGCGCATCCTGAGACATTGAGAGTGTAAACATTATTCAGAATAGCGCATGGAATGGTTATTGTCGCGACTCTATTCCTAGCTACTTCCAATGATCCTACGATTCGTTTCGCCTCTTACTTCATCTCGCAAAGGATTTATGGGAGGTATACGGACTACCTTTGTCAGAAATTTCCAGAAAGCAGATAAAAATGGGACTCACGATATCCATCAAGACATCAGCGCCCAAGCCGACACCCTGCGACTGCCCTGCATATCCTGCGCCACTGCTAACTTTCCCCCGAATCTCAACCGACATCCAAAACCCATTCTCCTCCCCAGATTGAATGCTGTGTATGGGAATAGTATCCCGTTCGGAGGTAATCACCAAGTCAAGGATCTACATCGGTGGCTTCCACTGTTTGCACTTTTGAGGCCTAGTTCTATTTTTCCCTGATATTGCTAATTTGCTATAAATTATCCTCAGAAAATTGGCACTGCGTACACGGACGGGGGGTACTCCTCTTTTCGCGGGAAACGTGTCTTGATCCATCCTAGTCATCCAGCCGCCCCATATCGCCTGCTGCGAAATTCTCCGGGAGGCTCCCGCCGACTTGATTTCATGTTGAACATCACTAGATCTTGTATCATACTAGTTTACCAGTGTATACTATTCTATAAACGGGATAGTCACTATAACAGAATAGACAAAACAAAATCCAATGATTTTTTGCTCCTCCAAAGAGTGCCTTGTGCCGGATCTTGATGTCGGATTTTTTCTTCTCATCAGACACTGCCTAGTACAATTTGATCTTTAGATTAGCTAATAGCCTTTGGCACATTACTTCATGCTGGGTCCATATATTTATTCGCTTCACGAGGATCACCGGATGTGCTACACTAGTGATACAAGAAAATGCAATGGAATAGGTATTTCTTTTTAACAGGCCACATACTAGTATCATGCCACACAGAGCCCTAGCCACAATGATAGCACTTAACAATCAATTGCGAGGGAATTAACTTCATGAATAAAGAATAGCTCATCCAACAACTTCAAAACTCCCCAAACCGAAAGAAAGAGTGAGGTCTCAAAAATCGCCGCCCACCATCCAGCTTCTCACTCCGATGGCGGTACATCTTCGCGTAAGCTTCCTGAAACACCAGCCTTTTGGCCACCAGGTCGCGTAGATAGATCATGAGCCTCCAGACGACCTTTAGAGCGCCAATGCCCAGGCTTATAGACTGGCCGAGGATGATTCACTCGATAACACCCTCGACAGCGTCCCTCTTGGTATGGAAGAACGGGTTCGAATAGATTGTTAGTGGTGTTTTCGAACGAAGCGAGCTGTAGGATGCTGTCGGGCATTTTGGCTAGTCCGCATAGCGAGATCCCTATAGCCTCTCCTTTGTCCCTCATTATGTCGCTCAGGAGTTGTATGTGGTGGGAGTCGATGTCGAAGCAATCCTTGCGCATGGTGGAGCATATTTCTTCCATTATTGAGCCTATCCATCTATCATCACCATTAGTTACACTGTTTAGAGATTGATTGGTGAAAGAGGTGACGTGTATGTCATTCATTACCTGGCAGCCTCAATCCCACAAACCTCATCCATCCACATGATGACATTTGGCTTCATATTCGTCTCCACCATGCCCTCTATGTTCACGCACAGCTTGAGTCCGTAGCCCTCAACCAAGATTTGGTTCTTCCCCGTCTTATCATCCTATTTACCTGCCGCCCTCGGTGGCTTCGGCTATCCTGTCACTGCCACGTGCAGTAGCACGCACTTCAGGTATTGCACGCGCAGAGGGACCTCTGACCTATCCTCCTAACGTTTCTGGTCGTCCTCTTCCATCTGGTGCGCATAGATTCTGACTATATCTCCTATTCTGCAGATATCTTTGCTGGATGGTTTACAGCTTAACTTAGATTTTACGAGGGCAGTTACGATGCTGGCGATCCTTAATTCTAAGCGGAGCTTGCTGATCGTTGCTCGGTCCAGGCGTATGGTAATGTAGATGTTATCTCGAGAACGGCCATGTTCTATGTCGGAGGTTATCTGGTGGGGTTTAATTGCAGGTGGCTGTCGAGTGACCTTGTATGAATGGGGGGGGGGAGTGAAACCAGTGTCCAAACACGTCTTTTCAATCCTACCTTTGACAATTCTTGCAGCTCGCTCGTCTTCTTCCATTACCAAGTGATGATAGACATGCTAATAATATTTGAAGCGTTAATGATTCCTTGATATGGGGAACTCCACAAATAACGTTCATGGAGGCAATACTAGCGGAATGGAAAGTCTCCAGGGTGTTCTGGGATTCCAGCTCACCAATTGACAGGGTGCTTACCGCACCCACCGCGAACCTAGGTTCTACCTTGGCCTTCTCGTACTTCAATAGACACTTCCAAAGGAATTCCCGCAGATGTTTTCCTAAGATTTTCTAATTGCGGTTTACGGCAGTTGGGCCGTGCGCATTAATGTTAGTGCAGTCATTCTTGAGGGTAGATGATGGAGGTGAGGCGTATACCTGAGATGTAGGAGTCAGCCCGGTCCATGTAATTTACGTCTGAGAGTTCTTCATCTCCTGGTAGGTTTTGATCATAGCCGCAATCCGCCAAGTTTGTATTCCTGTTACCGTAAAATCTGGTCGTTAATGAACTGGCCTGGACTAGGACAGTTTACAATCGGCCATGTTTCTGAAATTAATGATAGGCCAAAAATCGCCTCTTTTCCAAAATTCTCAAAAGCTTAGTTTTCTTAGTACTAGAGATTTCGAAGAGCCCTAGTCCAGGCCAGTTCATTAACAACCAGATTTTACGGTATACCATGCAATCTCGGATGGGGTTGGAGAATCTCGTCTTTCTCTCATGCTGCTCGAGGGTTCTATCTGTTAGGTCCTGTCCAGCATTTCGTTTCTGAGTACATCTATTCGGGATAGTTTTGCTGATCTGGGTCTAAAATTTTATCGCAGAGTGATACTATCAAGTATGGGAGGAGACTTTGACCGCGTTGCTGAAGATAATATTCTGTGAGCAATCTCGGTAAGATAAGGTAGGAAGTGTATTGGAGAAAGCAGCAGATTTATCTCAGAGCTGTTGAAGATTCTGTTGAAGTTTATTGACTGTATTTCCATCTATAGTGACAGGATTTAAATTATCATCCTATCCTAGAACTAAACAACGCTGGAAGAGATATTGGGGAACAAAGATTAAGCCGCAGTAACCGTAGCCAAACGTCCATATTGTAGGCTTTTGGCATAACCCCCCCCTATTGCCCAATGCTACAATACAAAGACAACAGAGCAAGAAAAAATGTAGGCAAACGCCAAAGCGGGAACCTAAAGCGGAAACCTATTGACCAACACTAGAATTACCCCTAGGATACCGGCTATCACTTTCCCGGGATCTCAAACCCGGACTTGGTCACGATATCTTGCCAGTCCTTGAGGCGGAGCTCATGGCGGAGTTCCTCCTCGGCACGGTAGATGCGTTTCGTATTTGCAACGGTAACCCAATAAGCCGCACCACTGGCGAGAGCAATTGTGAGGGTTTCCTTGCCCTTCGGACCCGAGACTAAAGAACATTAACACAATAAGTTAGTTCCAAGGGTTGTTTCTACACAGTTGGATTTGAGGAACAAACATATTGCACGTAGCATGGTTGAATAGTATTTGGTATATGATGTGAGAGGGAGTTGTTTGATGGATGATGTGGGAGGGAGTAGTTTGGTGGATGATGCGAAGGTGAGTTGTTTGTGGTTCGGAAAAAGGGAAGGTGAAGGGGGGCATGTCTCGTTTTAAGTATTCAATTCCCTGTGCTTAGTTACCCTGCCAGTATACCGGGTAAGCGCTCATTGGCAGCACCTCTCATTGAATTGCGAGGGGATAACCTCTTGGTTGGCCCCAATTTCATAATCTCTCTCGGAACGTTCCCACAACGGCGCCATGTAGCATTCACGACCTCCATAGAGCACTACCCATCACTCGGCCACAAGCATCTTTTCATTTCCGAAGCCTTCACTGGAGCACACAGAAGTGACAAAACAGGGCTACAAATGAACTACTAGCACAAATTTCCTCCAACTATTTGCTCAATCCCCTAAGCTACCACTGCGCATGGAAAAGAAAAGGCTTGACAAAAATTTTTACTCCACCATTGACCATTCACAATCCAATTCAAAAACTATACTTGTATGATAACCCCCCACTGCCTTCCTTCACTCCCTCCCAATGCTATAAAATATCGGGAAAAAAAAACATCCGATACCAAACACCACAAACAAAGCAAAACAAACAAAGGTAACCGAATACAATAGTGGAGATTAAACGAAAACTATTTTACAGCGACATACCCGCAAAATAATTCAACCCCTTCCTCCCCCTCCTAATTCGCTCTTCAACCTCTAACTTCTTCTTCCTCTCGCGTGCATAAAACTTCCTCGCGCGCTCCTTCTGTAAAAGGATCAACACACCCCAGAATTCACTACCGAACGCGAGGACAATGAACGCGAACAGGGTGCGCTTGAGTAACTGGTCGCTTGGCAGAAAGGCCGCCACGATGGACAGGAGTACGCCGGCGCAGGCGAGGACTGTTCGGCCGAGACTTCGGCTCGCCTTGTCGCGCTGGGCGATGCAGCCCGCGGAGATTAGGAACGCGACGGTAGGGACATTGGCAGTATCCTGGAGTTTTGTTACCACGGCTAAACACACGGCTAGTAGGCCGATGCGCCAGAGGACGCCGGTCCATTCTGGGTATGGCCGGGCGTGGGTTGGGACGTCCGGCTCGTCATCAAGTCTAAGGCCAGGGCCGAAGAGGCCTTCTAGGCCGGTTTGCTCGTCCTCCATAAAGAGCTTTTGGTTCGCTAGGGGCGGATAAACACTCCCAGGAGTGGAGGTTGGGTCGGAGAGTTTGGGGAATTCAGGAGATGCTCCAGTTTGGCGGGGGAGGAAAAATTGCTCTTTTTCTAGCCCTGATCTTATGGGCTTTACTGGAGCTGGGTGCATGAGGGAGTTGACGTATCTGTGGCTTGGGGGCTTTGGCGCTGGGGGAAGGATGCCGGTGAATGGTGACTTATATTGCTGTTGCTGTGACTGAGGTTGGGAGGGCTGCTGATTGAAGGAGGCAAACGACGGCTGAGGGATTGGTTTCCCCCACAGCGCATCGTCTCTGTCAGTTGGGTTCCAGTCCATTGCGTCGGGAGACCAAGATCCCTTTTTTTTGTTAAGAGCGGGAGAGGGCGACGGCGAAACTGACCCGCCTCGCATTGTGAAGGTAGATCGGAAGTCGGTTTGTGGTGAATATACTGTGCTTGCCCCGGTTGTAGGTGGTGCTAACTTTTTGAGTGGCAGGCGTGGAGTTGTAGGACTTCCTTGCATTGATTGGTAGCTCGGAGGTCTTGGCTGGTAACTGCCTCCGATCACTTCTCGCGGAGGCGACGATGGGGGCGATGGAGTCGCAGAAATTGGCATTGGCTCACGCAGCGAGAACGATGGAGGATTCTCCAACTTCAAACAAGAAAGAGAGCCTAACGTTGACTACGGTGGGGAAATTAGGACGATTGGAGAGTAGAATTGGAGGGGAAACCTACCATAATAGAGAAGAAAAAGATCCCCAGATATACCCTCAACATTATATCTTCCGGGAACGTCAACTTGAGATATGCAAAAGCTGTCCAACACGTCATTCTGAACGCCCAGACCCCTACTTCCATCCAAAGGTACTCATTCGTGCCGACCAGCTTCTTCTCGGGATACTTCTGCAGCGAGCTTTCCCAGTAGACCCAAAAGAATCCAAGAAAACTCCAAGGCAAGAACTTGAGTGCGTGTCTCGAGGCAACCTCATAGCAATCCGGGACAAACTTTGCATCTTCCAAGCTGCGCGAGATACAACTAACCCAAGTTCCCTCATCACTCGCCAACACCATTCCTGCCGCTCTGTCTGGGAATAACATTGCCGTCCCTGCCCATGCTGCCACGACAAAATGAGAATAACACCACACGCCGCCCCTCAACACCCAAACAAACCTCTCGAATAACCCCCAGGAGTTCGCCTTCTCCTCCCTTGTCCGAGATGGGTCCCCGCTCCTAGCAAGCATCTGCCGTAAACTCTCCACCTTGACTTTATAGTTCTTCGAACGGATCTGTTCATTGACTCTGGGCGCACAATCCGCGCAAACTAAAGGAAATCGCTCTTCTAGCTCTTTCTGAAACCGCGGAAAGAGTACGTTGATGTGGTAATCGAGATCGGGATGGTCGTCTGGGGGCAACTCATAATCTCCGATTCGCGTAGACACGATTTTCTGGTTGTTCAGACAATTGCGACAGAAGACCGGCGACGCGGGAGGGGTTTCATGGGCGGCTTTCGACGTGGGTGAGTACCGTTTTCGGGCGAATCGTGGTGTTGGACCCTCTGGGGTTCTCGGGACAAAATCCCTGATCTCACCACGCTTCGTGGAGTTAGCAGAGCTGTATCGGGCTAGGAATGAGTAGAAGGAGGAAACCTACCTCGTCGAAATGATTCGGATTGCCGCACGAGGGACAGACAAAGTACAGGACACTCCCGTTCGGAGCTCTCCTAGCACCTGCTAACGATGGGGGTTTCTGGCCACAACCCCAACAGGCCGGGTTCCGATTAAAGAGCGACGCACTCACCATATCTAGCGCGCGCTTCTGTTGTGAGAAGGCACGGTAGTGGTGATGTATTGCAGTTGATCAGGGAGGGAAAAAGGGTGATTGATGTTTTTACAGAACAGTATTTGTTTTTTTTGGGGGGGGGAAGGATTGGCTGTTGCCACTGGTCAGGGACAAAAAAGGAAAGAGAAAGAATCAGCCTCACAAAAAAGGTTTCGGGGAGGTGGTCGGTGTCTGGGGGTTGGGAGCCCTATCACAGTGAGGCGACAAGCTCCAAAAAACAAACCCACCAACCGAAGGTGCAGGGGAAAATAAATTTCTCCGTTCGGTGCGGATGCGGGTGGCGGGTTTTCTTCTTACACGAGACTCGGTGCTCGAGTAATCTGTAGTCCTGTTTATTTTACCATAGAAGTATCGCACCGGTAATTACAGCTTCTTCCTTCCATCTCTGCCCGTATCACGCTGCCACTCACACCATCGAGTAACACGTCATCCCAAACATCACGACATCGCATACGCTCATCACCACCACTCGAACGTATCGAGCAACACCACTCATTATAATCCTGATGCCAAAGCAAATCACAACGACCCTTCGGTAATCCACACAAAAGAAAAGAAGGAAAGGAAAGAGATAGAAAAGGAAAAGAAGAGGAAAAGAAAATGAAAAGAAAAAAGTCCCCCAATACCCGTTCAGAAGTGTCATACGGCAGCACTCTTGTACGGTATTTCATAATTCCATAAATTTTAACACACTGCCCATCAAACCTTGAACACACAAAGCTCTCGCTCGGCACGATAAATCGCACTGGCTTGGCTTATTCCTCCTGCGTGGTAACCTGAATCACTCACATTAGCTCCACTCGAACCTCTGAGGGAACTCTGGGGAAAAAAGAAAACTTACAACACTATCTTCCTCGATAACGGGGCTCCATTCACTTGCCAGAGTTGAAACTTGGTTAACAGCTTCATATGGGGCATAGACGGAAAACCCTCTGATAATCTTGTACTCATGAGTGATTTGCCCTCCCTAAAAACGTCTTTAGCACCTTCTTTGTGCTCCTGGGGTGCGAAGGAAGCTTTCATACGTTGGCCTTCACAGCAGCCATGGCTCCTTGGATAACGTTGTCTGGAGTATCAGGCTGGAAAGTAACGATATAGTTGATGCTCTTTTTAGCCGCTGCGAGAGCAGGTAGGAGTAGAGCTATGAGATACTTGAGCTGCATTTCGTATAATCTCGTAGAGTCGTGAGGGTGGGGTACGGTAACTTCAGTTTCTCGATTTTTTATTCTTTTTGAAGGATGAAGGCGAATAGTGATTTTGACTGGGGGTAGAGGAGGGGGACACAAGGGGAAATGGAGTGCGATATTGTAAGTTGGCCGGGATAGCGGCTCTCTAGCATGTAACCCAAAGTGCCGTGCTGTACGGTACCGTTCAGTACGTACAGTACGTCAGTGGGTTGATCACCCGCCATCAAATGGAAAACTGCGGAGCGACGGGGCGGGCGGCAATACAAACGAGCCGTTACGCTTGCAGGGCGGGGGAGGGAGGGGTGCTTGTCTCACCTACGAGTGCGTAAATTTAACTTAGTCTGCATAACGGACCTCAACTTGGCGCATGAAATTTCGCTCGCTTTAATATTCGAACAATCTTTGCGAGCCTCAATGCCGGCACCTTAGCCCAAGGAAGGGAGCCACCCGGAGATTAGAATTTGGCATTTATTCCAATATGTTCGATTCCGCGTTGGCACTATCACTTACAGAGGCTCGAACCAAAGGCGTATAGCAGGAATTCCCTGGAAGGGGGGATTCCTGGTCCTTATAATAATTGTGGACAGTTGTCGAAAGATTGTGGTATCACACCGGTCGTGCGTCTTGATCGGGAAGCTACTCACGATACTCGATGACGGAACCGTCGCGCTCCAATCATAACTTATCTAATATTTCTCAGGCTACCTGTAGTTCGTATAGCAGGATATCCATTTCAAGAATTTGCCGGCTAGCTTAAAACTATCGTGAACACGGAAAGTTATCGTTGTCGTCTTACTGTAATGCGGGAGCTGTTCATCGCTAGGCCCTGGATTGTGATGTATTTAGATTTTCCATAAGCTGTAATTCAATAGCTACAGGTAAAGCTATCGTACAATCGTTAACACCACCAAGACCTTTGTTCCGTAGTGCTAGGCTATGTTGCCGTAATTATGATATCGGGTATTTCCTAGAGCATCTAGCAGCTCCTTCCCGTCCTCACCAATCATTGGTCTTTTAGCCTCTTCAATTGTTCCTTCCGGCTCCTCTTCTTCATCACCGTCTTCTTCCTCTTCTTCGCTACCCCCATCCCTGTCGTCATCCTCGACACCTTCACCCCCCTCTGCCACACCCTCCTCTTCATCATTATCTGCCAGCGGAGCTACTTCCTTCCTATACTTCTCCAGCTCTTTTGCCTGCTTCTTCGAAAACCCACTCGCCTCAACAAGCACATCCAACTTCCCAATCCTCTTAACATCACTCCAAAACGGCCCGTCCTCATCAGCGGTATACCTGAACCTCTTTTTGAAAAAGTCCTTGATACACTTGACATCCCGCTCAAAATATTCCTTGGCATTAGCATGATCCACGCTGACCATCTGAGGAAAGTCAATAACGACAGGCTCCTGTGTGTCTTCATGGACAAGAATATTGAACTCATTAAAGTCTCCATGGATAAGGCCCTGAGAGGCAAATCGTAGGATGAGTTCCATGAGTTTTGCGTAAAGCGTTGAGGGTGATGTTAATGTTGAGATTTGACGAAGGGGAAAGGCATCGATTAGTGTCATTACTATGCAGTGGCGGGCTTGGTCTAGTGGGGCTGGAACCGGAAAGTCGTTCTCGTGCAGGATCTTCATGAACGCGTATTCTTTTAGTGCTGCTAGGCGCGACATATACATCCAGCTACCGCTATGTCGGTTACGGAGGTAGTCACGGTTGGCCTTTACGGTGCGGAACGAAATCCTACCTAATCTATTCCACCCAGTTCAAGGAGTCAGCGATGCATTTTCTATCGGATCACATGGAAAAGGGGGATGTGACGTACCGGTGAATCTTGAGAACTCTCTGGGTGCCCGTCTCGTCGGCAACAACATAGATATCTGACTCCTTCCCAACACCAATCTGGTTCCCGACGGAATAAACGCTCTTCCGTTTCGAGAACGTGTTTAGCGCGAGGTAATCCAGTCCACCGTACGTCAGTCGGTAGCCGTCGTCTGCTCCTCCCCATCAGCTTTTCCCACGGCCTCGGTAGATATTAGGTAGGGCTGGACAAACATTTTGCGTTTTTGACCCTTGCAATAAGACCCACCTTTGCCAGGCTCGATATGCACTTATTGACCCCACTCTCACCTCTCAAGCCAGATATTTGCACAATCAATGTTGTAGGGACGACTTCGTGATTCTTGCTGCCCATTTCTACCTGGTCAGAGGTCAGACTCTTGCTCCTTGGACGGGTGTTGTAGGGGAAGGGGAAAAAAGCCTTACGGCGGTAAGGACGCGCCAGTCCTCACCCGTGAGGTATCGTATCGCATGTGTGTCGAGCTTCATATTATCTATGCGGTCGGAACTGGCTGGGGGATGTGTCTTAGAGGAGTGGGATGAATTTTTTGGAGGGGCAGATTCAATTCTTGGCAAGGTGAAAGAGCCTCAAAACCGCAAACCCTTGCCTGGCAGGGGAATCGAGTGATTATGGATGATCAAAATGTACCCCAAGCAGGTTTCAGACACTTTACTTTGCTTTTGGGTTTCTGGAAGGAATGTACTGATTGAGCATCTAATCACATGCAAGAGCACTTTTCGAATGGTGATATGGGGCTGGCTGACGCTTTCAATTGACCGGTAACTGAAAACCGAATTAGATAACCTTATAGAACGAAGGCTATTCATTAATTCCAAAGGTATCTAGGGGCCTGTGCCCCGAGCCTTTAGGGACCGCACCCGGCTCTGCGGCTCCTAGTAGCACGATTCCCCGATATATGCCCTTGTGGCTACACGAGCTATTTGACGGGTCAGTTTTTCACAATACAGGCAAGGAACTTGGGGCGCAAGCTCTACTTGATTTCCGTAGTTATGTAGCGGTTTTTAGTAGTTGAATGGTAGAATAGAATTTGAAAGGATGTTGCTTATGCTATCTAGCCTGGCTAGGGAGACCTTCACAAATCAACGTGAGCTTCGTTGTACTTCTCAGATTGGCTCTGAAATGGAAGAGAGAACTTGTCCGGGGGTTGGTATGATATCAGTATTGGAGTCTTGCTGGGCTGGGCAAAATCCGAAGAATCGGGTCCGAAATAGTACTGGGACATGGCTCATGCTCACAGTCGGGACCCCACCCGGCTCCAGGCCTTTGACCCCTCCTTACCCCCGTCTTGGATGGCATGGGGGACTGCGCTATTGGCTCAGGCCTTGTGTTTGTAGGGGAGACTTTTAGTAAAGTCAAAGCAAGCACTTCCCAGAACACATCCTGATGCTTTGAGCAAGACCAGTATACAGTTCAAATACTTAATTCGCTAAATCGTTTGAAAGTACTAGTACAGCACATCTAGCCTTCACTAGGCTAACTCACTAGACAAACGTAGAGACAAAGAGAGTGAATACCATATCAATACTTAGTAACCTCCAAGGTCAATGCCATATCATTGCACCCTCTCTGGCAAGCACGCTTTGTTCGCTAATAGCTAACTAATAGTGGTTTGCTCAGAGCTCAGGTAGGTGGATTAGGTGGTGAGCCTATTTATCCGGCTGATTGCAGATTAGTTTAAAGGGAGGCCTTGCAGCATGAGCTAGGGAGAGAGGTCAACCTAGAAGTTGAGGAGGATCGCGGATGAATAGAATTGGCTCAGCATCCATACTGCATATATGCGAGACTATCCTTTGGCGCTGAATTGGCCCCGCTGGCTGTGATGCGGGATTGCGCAAATACAACACACCCACTTCATCTGGCTTGTGTAAGCGCTTGTGTGATCGGTCCCTCTGAGAAACCCTGGGGTAAACCCTATAACAAGGGTTCAAGTTCACTGCACAACTAGCACAGACGAGTTGTTATAATAATAATAATAATAAATTATAATAATAATTATCATACCTAAAAATTGGAGTGGTTGTGGGTCGCCCTAAGACGCCTGCAATTCCATCCTTCGGATCGAGAGCTGAACGCACAGCGAAAAGATTCTATTTCAGCTCTTGGCTGAGGCAAATAAAACGGAAGATAGACCTTACTAGGAGGGGTGACTCCAGCGTCCTGGTGAGATTCTCAGTAGTTATCTGAGTTGTTTTTGCGAGGTGTTGCAGTTGTGTCGGGTCAGTTCCCTGCAGCTGGTGTGGCTCAGAATAAGGGTTTCCGCTCATTTCCGGTTGATTAATAAGCAACTGATGGAACTGTATTACAATCTCCTCTCAGTCTTTCAGTTGCACCAACAGCCGAACCTGCAACTCGTAAATAGTGTGCGTAATAGCCGGAGTGCAGGGCACTAGCGAGAACTCCCGAATGGCTTGTGAATCTGGCTGGGCTTCAAAAAACAACTATAACTGCAATCCAAAGCTCTCGATAATCCATCGTAATTCTCCCAATCACTGGGCTGGCCTCTCCCTGCGAGAATACGATAACCTCAAAACAAAAAACAGGATGTCTAACCCCAAAGATTTCATTTACATTAGCGAGATGTCTGAACTCGCAAACTGGAGGCCCGAGGACATTGAAATTCAAGCCTCTAAAGTCTCTAACACACCGCTGCTGGGCCGCCGACCGCTACCGCAGCTCAATCACCTACTTGAAGGATTACCAATTCCCAATCTCTTGAGCTGCCATGACTATAAAGGAGGCTACCATCCTGAGGAATCAGCCCAAGGTCAATTTCCCGCCCCACCCGGGCCAATTTACACGGCAGCGCATCTCCACCTCATTGACACTTTCGTCTACTTTTCTCACCATCTTGTTTCCATCCCGCCGAGCCCATGGATAAACACGCTCCATCGGAACGGTGTTCGGGTCCTTGGTACGTTCATTGCCGAGGGCGATACTGGGTTTATCGCTCTTTCTAGACTTCTGGATAAGGGCTCCGAGGGGGAGTACATGTTCGCGACGCAATTGGCACTGATCGCAGAAACTTATGGATTCGACGGGTGGCTAATGAAAATTGAGGCTTCGCCTCCCGGGGAGCATCTTGTGCCAGGCGAGTTAGAGGCGTTCCTGAAAGAGCTCAGAAACGCCTTAAAAGAATTGGTCCCTGGGGGGCTAGTGATATAGTTTGATGCGTTGACAGTGCTCAACCAAGTGGACTGGCAGGACGGGCTCACCCAGCTCAATACGCCGTTTTTCAAGGCTACTGACGGGCTGTTTACGAACTATGGATGGCGGAAGCAGGAGTTGGAGGATACGAGGTCCGTGGCCAACATTATGAATCGGGTGGCTGATATTTACACTGGGATCGATTGCTTTGGTCGGGGGTCGCTGGGTGGTGGTGGCTTCGGGGTCGGTGAAGCGCTCTCTCTCATCCAGAAGGCGGGAACATCAGCGGCACTGTTCGCACCCGGATGGACGTACGAAAACTTTGGTGGGAAGGATTTTGAATCCGTCGATCGGAAGTTCTGGGTCAATGAAGGAAGCTACTACAGGGACACCGGAGGTACCATTGTGGCACCAATTTCGTATTATGTCTCCAAGAAAGCATGCGGTGGCGCGGAATTCTTCTTTACAAATTTCAATAGAGCATTTGGAAAGGGATGGTGGGTTAATGGAGTTGTCTGTTTTACCCACGCGCACGTTTCTAACCTCATGCTGTACTGACATAAAGTGCTTGTATAATAGAAAGCCATGAATACACCATGGGTGCATATCGGTGCGCAGTCAATCCTTCCGTCGAAGAATTCCCCAAAGGCGCATAACCTGAAGTGGTCCTTTACTGATGAGATGGCTTACTTTGGTGGCACAAGTCTGAATATTTCCATGGTTGGGAGCATTGCCGAGGGAGTGGACTTCTGTCCGCTATATTCTACGGCGATTACTGCAAATGGATCTTCCATCCAAGTGGCATATTTACTCCCAGAGCGATCCCCCACTGAAATACTGGAAGGAGGGGTAGTAGGAGTATACTACACCTCCGATGCAGCCCAGGTGACGACACGACTACCCCTACCACGAGGGCCCCGTGGAGTCTGGAAGACCACCACGTTTCCACCTATAGATGCAGGCCCTAACGAAAGGATAACAGGGCTGGGAATCTACTACAAACATCCCAACATCTCTCGTGCCCCCTCCGGGTTCAAAGCCCTAACCCTAGGAAGCCTGCACATCTCCCCAATACCAACCATCCCAGAACAACCATCCCGTATCACCGAGGTAGTCTCCACCTTGGACAAAGGAGATGGCAGCACAAAGCTTAGCTGGAGGGTCTACAAACGCAATTTTTCACCCGTTATGAGAAAACTGCGGAGTGTGCATGGGTGCTTCAGCGGGAAGACAGGGGATTTCGCGAGTTTTCTTGTGTGGCGGGGTGAGGAGTTGGTGGGGGTTAGTTATTGTCTTGAGTATGATGTTCCAGCCGGAGTGGCGGTTGGTGATTGGAGGGTTGATGGGGTGACGTGGGGTGGGGCTATTGTTAGGGGTGAGGAGGAAGTGAGGTGAGGTGGTTTTTGGTATGAGGAGAATGAACGAAGGAACGGAGGGGTGGTTGTGGGGATTTTGATATTAGGGGTTTGAATTATATGATAGAGGATTGATGGGGATGATCGCTAACCACCTTCAAGTAACTATACGAGAGGCCATGACGCGAATGGCAACAGTTGAAGCTTTCCGGAGTGTTAGAGAACAGCATTGTAATCGCACGTTCTCTTACTGCCCCTCTAGGTTGATCGAAGCAGAACTGATAACCACCCAAAGCTGTTACCATACGCCTAAGTACTCCTAAGTATAGGCGTTAGATAGAAATACCCAAAACCCATCATTCTCAACCCTCCCCTCTACACACTTCGGTAGCCTCAGCAACGTCATCAACTAGTACCCCAACCCTCCACCCTCGTGCCTTCGAGTATCCAACCCCGCAGGGGCGGAACATATCATACAAATATACCCCCTACTTCCCTCAGAACAGCCCGAATGCTACCTCGACGGTATCTTCAGTATACACAACACAAGGCCCCCCAGATGTGACACGAATACCCAGTCACTGACGGTGGGACCTACAAGTTGAAGTCCTGCCATGAAGTTCTGCTCCATTCTGAATTAGCGATTAATATAAATCACTCGTAGGGTGGGTCAAGTGTGGGGTATCCTCTTGGTGTATAATAAGACCTCCGGGGTTAGTAGTGGGCACGCCCGGGGGTGGGTGGGATTTTATTGCGGCGGGGGGGAACTGAATTATATTGGGATACGGTCAGCTAGGTTCTTCATGATATATCACTCATTCATATTCGTCTGTCCTTACAGTTCTTGTGTGGCTGTGAAGGCGGCCTACTGACGGGGATATTGTGGTTGGGGGAATATACCACGAGACATCGCTAGTAGTACTGATCGCAGCTGAACTCAAAAGGTGAGAAGGTAAGAGGGCTTCAATTGTGATTCTAGTGACGTTTAAGGATTCAGCTAACTGGTAGCGATGGCATATGTTAGAGGAATTCTTACTCCCTTGAGCCTGCGCGCGGCGGGTAGCTATAGTAGTAGAAGTCTGTCGGCGCCCTCTTTTTTTTTTAAAAAATAAATAAATTAAATTCTGTGGATTGAGTTAGGTACAAGAGCAGGGCTCACCTGTTGTATAGAACCGAAGTTATGACATAAAGGCCCAAAGCACTAAGGAAAAAAAAAAATCCCATCCCTATCCAATTCCCTCTAGTCATACAGTCCCTCTGGTATGGAACTAACCGCTCATCCTCCCAAAATAAGAAAGAAAGGCAGGTAGAAAGGAAAGCACTACCAGTAGACACTAACAATGAAGGGAAGAAATTTTGAAAAAGAGACGGATCATCGACTCGATCCTAGCAGAGCAGCGAGGGGGGTGCAATGGTATCCGGAAGGATTATACTGACTAGGCATCTAATTGCATGCAAAAAACACTCTTCGAATGGTGATACATGGAACCGGCTAACTCTTTCAATAAACGAAGAACAGACAACCAAATTAGATAAGCCTATTCAATGAAGGCTATTCACCAATTCCAAAGGTACCTGGAGGTCGCGCACCAAGCCACAGTGGAACCGCACCTAAATATGCAACTCCATGCAACACAATTTTAGGATACTTTTGGAATTCGCTAGTATCTTGCGCAGTCGCACCGGGACGTGGTTCAGTGATGGGATGATCAGGTACTTAGCCATATCTTGTGTATGAACACCCCCAGTCAGCAGCGAAATGTGTGTCCTTGTGGCTGCGCGGGCTACTAGGCAGTTTTTCACAATATCGGCAAGGAACTTTGGGCGGCGAACTTCCCTTGACTACGGTAGTTATGGAGCGGTTTACAGTGCTTGGGTGGCAGAACGGAACCTTGAAAAATTTTTGCTTATAATATTATTATCTGGCCTAGTTAGGAAACTTGCATGAATTAGTGTGAGCTTAGAACAAGGGCTTCCGCTCATTTCCGGTTGATGAATAAGCGACTATTGGTGCTGTACCGGCGTTAAATGCTCTTCCTAGTCTTCAAGTCTCACCAACAGCTGACACTGCAGTTCGTAAATAGCCTAAGTGATAGCCGGAGTGCGGGGTACCGGCGGGAGCCCTCGACTGGGCTGCGAATTTATCTAGAAGTCAAAAAATATAATACTATAATTGCAATCCAAAGTTCTCGATTGTCCATTGCAGTTCACCCAATCACTAGAGCGACCTCTCTCTACCAGGATACGCTAGCTTTGGAACAAAAACAGGATGTCTAACCCAAAGGATTTCATCTACTTTAGCAAGATTTCAGAGCTCGCAGACTGGCGACCTGAGGACACCGAAAACCAAGCCTCTAGAGTCTCTAACACACCGCTGCTCGACCGCTGGCCGCCACCGCCGCCCCCTAAACCCCCAAGACCGGAACTAATCGTTAGTGTCCGGCCATCCGAGGACATTGAAACCCAAACCTCTAAACTCCCCAGCACACAGCAGCCCCTCCCACTACCCCTCCCACCGCCGCCACCACCACCACCGCCGCCACCGCCCATTCACCTCCCAGCAGTAGTAATTCCTAACCTCTTGAGCTGCCATGATTATAAAGGCGGCTACCACCCTGATGAATCTGCCCAAGGTCAGTTTCCCGCCCCATCCGGGCCAATTTACACGGCAGCGCACCTCCACCTCATTGATACCTTCGTCTACTTTTCCCACCACCTCGTTTCCATCCCGCCGAGCCCCTGGATAAACACGCTCCATCGGAGCGGCGTCCGAGTCTTGGGCACATTCATCACCGAGGGCAGTGATGGGTCTACCGCTCTCTCTAGACTTCTGGATAAGGGCTCCGCGGGGGAGTACATGTTCGCGACGCAATTGGCACTGATCGCAGAAACTTATGGATTCGACGGATGGCTAATGAACATCGAGGCTTCGTTTCCTGAGAAAAATCTCGTTCCAGGCGAGTTAGAGGCGTTCCTGAAAGAGCTCAGAAGCGCCGTGAGGGAATTGGTCCCCGGGGGGTTAGTGATATGGTATGATGCGTTAACAGTGCGCAACCAAGTGGACTGGCAGAATGGACTTACAAAGCTCAATGCGCCGTTTTTCCAGGCCACTGACGGGCTGTTTACAAACTATTGGTGGCGGAAGCAGGAGCTGGAGGATACGAGGTCCGTGGCCAACACTATGAATCGGGTGGCTGATATTTACACTGGGATCGACTGCTTCGGTCGGGGATCGCTGGGTGGTGGTGGCTTCGGGGTCGGTGAAGCGCTCTCTCTTATCCGGGAGGCGGGAACATCGACAGCGCTGTTCGCACCGGGATGGACGTTTGAAAATTTTGACGGCAAAGACTTTGAATCCGTCGATCGGAAGTTCTGGGTCGGTGATGGGAGCGACGTCAGAAGTAATCCTGTGAAACCAGTTTCGTATTTTGTCTCCGAGAAAGTATGCGGTGGCCCGGAATTCTTCTTTACAAATTTCAATAGAGCATTCGGAAAGGGATGGTGGGTTAATGGAGATGTCTGTTTTACCCTACGCGCAAGCTTTCCAACTCTATGCCGTACTGACATAGGGTGCTGGCATAATAGAAAGCAATGAATACATCGTGGGTGCACATTGGCGCGCAGTCAATCCTTCCGTCGAAGTATTCTCGGAACACGGATAAATTTAAGTGGTCGTTTACCGATGAGACAGCTTACTTTGGTGGTACAAGCCTGAATATTTCTATTGAAGCTGGGAGCGTTGCCGGGGGAGCAGACTTCTGTCCGCTATATTCTACGGCGATTACTGCAAATGGATCTTCCATCCAAGTGGCATATTTACTCCCAGAACGGTCACCCACTGAAATACTAGAAGGAGAGGTAGTAGGAGTATACTACACTTCCGGTGTAGCTCAGACGAAGACACTACTACCCCTACCGCAAGGGCCCCGTGGAGGCTGGAAGACCGCCTCGTTCCCACCTATAGATGCAGGCCCTAATGAAAGGATACAAGAGCTGGGTATCTACTACAAACATCCCGCCATCTCTACCTCCACCGGATTCAAAGTCCTGGCCCTAGGAAGCCTGCACATATCCCCAATACCAACCATCCCCGAACGGCCATCCCGCATCACCGAGGCAGTCTCCACCTTGGACAAAAGAGATGGAAGCACAAAGCTTAGCTGGAAAGCCTACAAGCGCGATTTTTCACCCGTTATGAGAAAGCTGCGGAGCGTGCATGGATGCTTTAGTGAGAAAACGGGAGATTTTGCGAGTTTTCTTGTGTGGCAGGGTGAGGAGTTGGTGGGGGTTAGTTATTGTCTTGAGTATGATGCTCCAGCAGGAGTGGCGGTTGGTGATTGGAGGGTTGATGGGGTGACGTGGGGTGGGGCCATTGTTAAGGGTGGTGGAGGGAAGTGAGGTGACGTGGTTTTTGGTATGCCGAGAATGAAGGAAGGAAGGGAGGAGGAGCTGTGGGGATATTGATATCAGGGGTTTGAATTATATGATGGAGGCTTGATTGGGGTGATCGTTAACTATTATACCTTTAAGTAACTATACGAGAGGCCATGACATGAACACTCCCCGGATGGGCCACTGGTGAATAGTAAAAGTTGAAGCTTTCTCGGGTATTAGAGAGTAATATCGTAATTGAATGTTCTCCTACTGCCTCTCCAGATTAATCGAAATCCAACTAATAACCGTCCAAGGCTGTTACTATGTGCCCAAGTGCTCCCTCCAAGTACAGACGTTTAAAAGAAATACACAAGACCCACCCCCACACCATCTCCCTCTAAAAGTCCCCTCTTCCACTCCACCCCGACCCACCAGCCCAGCTCTTGCATACCCATCACTCTCAAAATCTCCTTCTGCCCTTCCCTCCAGACCCCCGCCACCCTGCTGCCCTCCAGTATCCAGCTCCTTGGGCGCCAAAAGTATGATAGAAATAGACTCCCCACTTCCCAGAAAAACTCGAGCACCACCTCAGCGGCATCTCCAGAACGCCACACAGAGTCTCCCAACCATGGTGCGAATGCCCAGACATAGGCTGTGGGGCCTACAAGTTGGGGCCCTGCACTGAAGTTCCGTCCCATTCCGAATTAGCGATCAGTATAAATCGCTCGTAGGGGGGGGGGGGGGGGGGGGGCAAAGTCGGGGGTGTCTCTCTTGGTTGTGGGCCTCAGGAATTAGCAATAAGCACGTTGGGGATGGGTGGGGTTTTATTACGATGGGGGAAATGAATTATGTTGGATAGGGGCAGCTACCAGTAAGTTTTTGTTCATGATATATCACTCGCGACTATTCGTTAGTGGTTACAATTCTTGTGTTCTCAATCGTCCGATAGGAAAGGTTACATAAGGTACTAGAAGGAAGAAATCTAGTCCGCAAAGGAGAACAGAAGAGAGCATATCAACCGCCGCGGCGATCGCTCCCTTGATAGTACCTGTAGTCCTGGCTCTCCTCCTCGTCCCTGAGGAGGCCACAGTCTATGGGGGAAAATGAGGAGCAGAAAAAACACCTTTTTATACCTCCAAGGAAGATTTTCTCCCACTAGTACTCCGGATAACGGTCGCCTTTTCTGACACGATAGAAAACTAGAGACTGCTAGGGTATACAAATTTTATACTCTTAAGAGTAGAAAACTGAGGGGATTAGGGCATCCATAGATCCCCGCGACGCCGCAGGACTGTAGTGCATCATGCGGTTGTTATTCTCAACATCTACCTCTCGCACACCCCCGCCAAACTGGGCCTGATAGAGCACCTGAGAATACATGGACAAAGTTTGAAATCACGATTCTCTTACGCAGTTCGTGCTGCCCATCCACCGTGATGTCGACCTAGCATCTACACAAAGAGACACAAATGGATATTCTATATAGGAAGAGGAAAAAAAGAGAAGAAAAGAAAAACACCACGGTGGAATGATAAATGTGCTACTGTATAAAAATGAAGAAAAATAAATTTTACTCTACTCTATATCAACGCCTCTCTAGGAATTACCAAGCAAAGCCCAGGTTATAATAAAAATAAAAATAATAAACAGAAGAAGAAGCAGCAGCTTGAGTATCCCTTTACTACCGCATTCGGCTACGTAGGAGGGTGGTGTTTTGCCATCATCATCTCGCCATTCGTCAACTTCTCCCCGCTCCAGCAACAGCTTGACTATGCCTCCCCTCCCGCACTCGGCCGCAGAGGAGAGTGGTGTTCTACCATCATCATCTCGCGATTCGGGATCAACCTCTCCCCATTCTAGAAGTATCTTGACTGTCTCTTTACTTCCGCATTTGGCCGCGTAGGAGAGTGGTGTTCTGCCACCATTTTCTCGCGATTCAGGATCAACCTCTCCCCGTTCCAGCAGCTTGACTATCCCTTCACTCCAGCATTCGACTGCGTAGGAGAGTGGTGTTCTGCCATCATAATCTCGCGATTCAGGATCAACCTCTCCCCGTTCTAGAAGCACCTTGACTGTCTCTTTACTTCCGCATTTGGCCGCGTGGGAGAGCGGTGTTCGGCCGGAACTGTCTCGCGATTCGGGATCAACCTCTCCTCGTTCCAGAAGCAACTTGACACTCTCTTCATTCCCCCGCTCGGCCGCGTGGGAGAGTGGTGTTCTGCCATCATCGTCCCGCGATTCGGAATTAACCTCTCTTCGCTCCAGAAAGGTCTTGACTATCTCTTTACTTCCGTATTCGGCTGCGTAGGATAGTGGTGTCTGGCCACCATGGTCTCGCGATTCGGGATCGACCTCTCCCCGTTGTAGAAGCAGCTTGGCTCCCCCCTCACTCCCGTGTTTGGCCGCGTAGGAGAGCGGTGTTCGACCAGAATTATCTCGCGATTCGGGATTAGCCCCTTCCCGTTCCAGAAGCAGCTTCAGTACCCCCTCACTCCCACCCTCGGCCGCGTGGGAGAGCAGTGTTCGACCAGAATTATCTCGCGATTCGGGATTAACCCCTTCCCGTTCCAGAAGCAGCTTCGGTACCACCTCACTCCCACTCTCGGCCGCGTAGGAGAGTGGTGTTCTGCCATCATAATCTCGCGATTCGGGATCAACCTCTCCCCGTTCTAGAAGCATCTTGACTGTCTCTTTACTTCCGCATTTGGCCGCGTGGGAGAGCGGTGTTCGACCAGAATTATCTCGCGATTTGGGGTTAACCTCCCCTCGTTCCAAAAGTAGCTTGACTGCCCTCTCACCCTGGAATGCCCCGGCTGCATGGGAAAGCGGTGTTCGACCAGAATTATCTCGGGATTCGGGATTAACCTCCTCTTGTTCCAAAAGCAGCCTGACTACCCTCTCGCCCTGATATGCGCCGGCCGCATGGGAAAGCGGTGTTCGGCCGCCATTATCTCGCGATTCGGGATTAATTTCCTCTCGCTCCAAAAGCAGCTTGACTACCCTCTCGCTCTCGAATGCCCCGGCTGCATGGGAAAGAGGTGTGCGACCAGAATTATCTCGGGATTTGGGATTAACCTCCTCTCGTTCCAAAAGCAGCCTGACTACCCCTGATATGTGCCGGCCGCACGGGAAAGCGGTGTTCGGCCGTCATTATCTCGTGATTCGGGATTAACCCCTTCCCGTTCCAGAAGCAGCTTCAGTGCCCCCTCACTCCCACTCTCGGCCGCATAAGAGAGCGGTGTTCGGTCGCCATTATCTCGCGATTCGGGATTAACCTCCTCTCGTTCCACAAGTAGCTTGACTGCCCCCTCGCCCTGATATGCGCCGGCCGCATGGGAAAGCGGTGTTCGACCGTCATTATCTCGCGATTCGAGATTAACCCCTTCCCATTCCAGAAGCAGCTTCAGTGCCCCCTCACTCCCACTATTAGCCGCGTAGGAGAGGAGTGTTCGACCAGCATTATCTCGCAACTCGGGATTAACCCCTTCCCATTCCAGAAGCAGCTTCAGTACCCCCTCACTCCCACCCTCGGCCGCGTGGGAGAGAAGTGTTCGACCAGAATTATCTCGCGATTCGGGATTAGCCCCTCCCCGTTGCAGAAGCAGCTTGATCCCCTCCTCACTCCCCACCTCGGCCGCGTAAGATAGGGGTGTTCGGCCGTAATTATCTCGGGATTCGGGATCAGCCTCCCCTCGTTCCAAAAGCAGCTTGACGACTCCCTCCTTATATGCGCCGGCCGCATGGGAAAGCGATGTTCGGCCGTAATTATCTCGCAACTCGGGATTAACCCCTTCCCATTCCAGAAGCAGCTTCAGTACCCCTTCACTCCCACTCTCGGCCGCGTAGAAGAGCAGTGTTCGACCAGAACTATCTCGCGATTCTGGGTTAGCCCCTCCCCGTTCCAGAAGCAGCTTGACTTTCCCCTCACTCCCACTCCTGGCCGCGTAGGAGAGCGGTGTTCGGTCGTCATTATCTCGCGATTCGGAATTAACCTCCTCTCGTTCTAAAAGCAGCTTGACTATCTCTTCGCCCTGATATGCGCCAGCCGCGTGGGAAAGCGGTGTTCGGCCGTCATTATCTCGCGATTCGGGATTAACCTCCTCTCGTTCCAAAAGCAGCTTGACTGCCCCTTCGCCCTGATATGCGCCGGCCGCATGGGAAAGTGATGTTCGGCCGTCATTATCTCGGGATTCAGGATTAACCTCCCTTTGTTCCAAAAGCAGCTTGACTACCCCTTCGCCGGCCGCATGGGAAAGCGGTGTTCGGCCGTCATTATCTCGCGATTCGGGATTAACCTCCTCTCGTTCCAAAAGCAGCTTGACTACCCCTTCGCCCTGATATGTGCCGGTCATATGGGAAAGCGGTGTTCGGCCGTCATTATCTCGCGATTCGGGATTAACCTCCTCTCGTTCCAAAAGCAGCTTGACTACCCCCTCGCCCTGATATGTGCCGGCCACATGGGAAAGCGGTGTTCGGCCGTCATTATCTCGCGATTCGGGATTAACCTCTCCCCGTTCAAGAAGCAGCTTGAGTATTTCCTCACTCCCACTCTCGGCCGCATAAGAAAGCGGTGTTCGGCCGTCATTATCTCGCGATTCGGGATTAACCTCTCCCCGTTCAAGAAGTAGCTTGACTATCTCTTTACTCCCGCTTCTGGCTGCGTAGGAAAGTGGTGTTCGGCCGGAATTGTCTCGCGATTCGGGATTAACCTCTCTCCTTTCGATAAGTATTTTGACTATCCCTTCATTCCCGTATCCGGCTGCGTGGGAGAGTGGTGTTCGGCCGGAATTGTCTCGCGATTCGGGATCAACCTCATCCCGCTCTAGAAGTAACTTCACCGCTCCCTCCTGTCCATACTCTGCAGCCCAAGAAAGGGGTGTTTGGCCGTTCGTAGTGTCTTTCAAGTTGAGACTGGCCCCCGCCTTCCCCAAGAGTAGCTTTATAATGCCTTCCCACCCGTTCTTAGAAGCCCAGATCAGCGGTGTACGACCCTCCAAATCAGTCTTATTAACATCCCAATCTCTCGTATCCAATAAATCTTCAGCAATCTCATCAATACCCAGATATGCCACGCAGTGTAGCCCTGTAAATCCCTCAGGAAGCTCTCCCACCCTCGACAACAGCCTATAGACATGGGGACGCAAAGGAAGCTTTGCTGATATATGGCTATCAAATCCGTCCAGGAGCTGGAGTGCAAGTGATTTCACGCATCCCGTGGTTTGGTTTCTTGCGTAGGGTCCCCAGTAGTCAGAAGCATATTTGAGGAAATGATATCCTTGTGGGGCATCGTCCAGAACAGGCGAAAGCTCCCGGATACAACCTAAGTTAAGGTATGTGAGGCAAACCTTGGCCATTGCCGCATAAGGGTTCTGAAAAATCTCGGAGTGGCTGTTGAGGTATTCTTGGAGTGTAAAGTGCACTAAGCGGACTGTCGATTCTTTTTCATCTACTATAACAAGTCCAAGACAGGAGGCTAGTAGTGATTGTATTGAAGGGGTATTGTCAGGGTCAGGAATAGTAGGCCTTATCTGCACGCCTAGGGCCTGACATAGCTCGTCTGCAGTCATCGGCCGCTCCGATCGCGAGATCCACATTAATGCCGCCATCGCGAGTTTTGACTTCCCCCCGCGTTGCTTAATTCTTTCTAACGTAACACCGTAGGCGTCGTTCAAGCCGCGGCCATTAGTAATCTGTTTGAGTTGCTCGCGCCTTTGATAGATCGTTGTCTCATCCAATATTGCTGCGATGTTCAGGGAAACCAGTAGAAACCTAGGCGCCACTGTTAGTGAACGCACAAGACTGGAGCAGAACATTGCTGTTACATACACCTCCGAAATCGTTTCCGAAACCTGGTTCATGATTTCCGCCCGAAGATCGGGGTTCATTGCTCCATGGAGGGAATCGTTATCCAATGCCTTCTCTACATACCTCACAATGTCTTCTCTCGTTGGCTTTATCTGGAGAAACTCCGCAGCTCCGAGGAAATATTTGTTAATCTCGGCCCCAATGTGAGGTCGGCCTGTGAAGAAAAAACGGATCGCCGGAAGCGACTGGGAAATAGTATGCAACGAGCGTAAGAGTTGGGGTAGATGATTTTCAAGCTCATCCAAGGCGTCAATACAGATGAAAGCCCGGTCTAACGGTGCAAGAGCGATCTTGAGGAGCTCAAGCGCCTCAGGAACTCGGAGACCCCGACCTCCAAGCAGACCCTTTGCTTTCTGGAATGCCGAGTTGATCTCGGTAGGGATCGCGTTTGACCCACCCACAATTTGCTTAATGAGGGCACCCAACACATTCTCGGGAGTTTGCGTCTTTTGGTTCTGAAAGTCGCAGTAAAAGCCTGCCACTGCAATTTTCTGATCACCAACTTGGTCGCATAACTCATCAATCACTAAGGAACTGATTCCATTAGTTAGCATTTGTCTATACTTTGTACATAGATTACCGCAGTGCCCTCCTACGCGAGATATGTTTTCCCGGCCCCTGGAGCGCCCGAGCAAAAGAGAGTACTCATGGTAGATCCATCATCGCCATCACGCCAATTGATAAAATCGTCCTTTTGTAAAAACCAATCCCCTACACCATCCAGGTGTCGAGTGCGCACATCCTGGTGGCGTAGGCGAGGTTCTAGCTTTGATAACCACTCTAGGATCTTAGCACTTTCATCCGCGTATGTGGTGTTGTAGTTGGTGTTGTGGCTATTTATCACGTTAAAGCTATTGTTGTGCCCAGCACCGGTAATATTGGGGTGGGGAAGGGTTGACGGATTCATGTTTGGTACCGAAGGTGGTAGAGAGGTAGTGAAGATTGAAGAGCGGAAGAGGTTGTAGATGGAAGATCTCGGAGCTGAGGAAAGCGGGGTATTATGTACTGTACTCGAGTACTGTATTACAATCCCACCTATACAAGTGTAGCCATTCAGTCGTTTTTGATATCATGCACAGAAACGATTGGATGAACTCTGCAGCGCTACACACAAAAATTTCTACAAGCACTCCTAACCGAGTGCTGAACACCTCATAGCATCCTTCAGGATGGAACAGCTCTCTAAACCGACCACTTTTAACTATCATAAGAGCTAACTAACAACTAGCTACACTTTCTTGGTAAAGCAAAATTAATAATTTTAAAATCATCGTGTTTATTTCTCTTGTTTCCACTTAGCTTTTTTAATTTTTCTTCATAGTTTTATGGTGGGCTAAAGGCAAGGTAATTCTGTGCAAAGGTTCTACGTCTCAATAGTACACTACAGCCTGTGATCGAAACAATTTAGTGCCGCTGACGGCCGCTTATGACGGGGATATTGTAGTTGTGCGGAATAGATCACGAGTTACTGCTAGCAGCACTGATAATAGCTGAACTTAGGGGGTAAGAAGGTAAGAGGATTTGTTGTGGTGTTCCAATCGTAGTTCCGGCAACGCTTAAGAATTCAGCTAAAAGGTAGTGATGGAATATGTTTGTAGGGGATTGTTACTCCCTTGAGTGCGGCGGGCATCTGCAGTAGTAGTGAAAGTCTATCTATGATACACCGATTACTAGCAGTCTATGGTCTTCGTCATACGACACTATAGTTTTCTTATACAACTTTAGTCTACTGCACGAGTTCCCTCCCTTTGCTTATATGTCTATATCCTACAGTCCCTCTGGTACGGAACTAACCGCACATCCTCCCCCAAAATAAGAAAGGCAGATAGAAAAGGAAAACATCACTAGTACACGCCAACAATGAAGAGGAGGAACTTTTTGAAAAGAGGTGGATCTCAGGTTTTTCGACTCGATCCTGGCAATGTAGGGAGAGGGGGTTCACTGGGAAACCCTGGACTTTTTTTGAGGACAAGGAACCATCGGCGTTCGTATGGGAGCCCAGAATGGACGTACTGGTACCTAGAAGGATTATACTGACTGGGTACTAATTACATGCAAAGAACACCCTTCAAATGATATATGGAACCTGCTGACGCTTTCAATAAACTGATAACTGAGAACCAAATTAGATAACCCTAAACGAGGAAGGCTTTTCGCTAATTCTAAGAGCATCTGGGGGTCTGCGCGCTACGCCCCTAGGAACCGCACCTGGATCTGCAACTCCTTGTAGCACGGCTTCCGGATACTTTTGAAATTGGTGAGTATACCAGGACGTAGTTCCATGACAGGGGAATCAAGTCCTTAGCCTTGCCTTACGTGTGAATACCGTGGAAACTCGATAAATCCACCATCGGCGGTCAGGCCTCTGAGCTCTCACAATCCGAGACAAAACACCCTGAGAGAAGGAATAATGTTATCCAGACGGAGTATCCTGGGGAGGCTGAGCTTACTGGATCTCATTAACTGGTATTTGCTAGTTTGCTAACCTACTCTGCTAGGCCTATTGTGGTTTAGACAGTGATTTCTGTTGAGATCCCCGATGGTGGATTTATCGAGTTTTTACGGTATCCCTAGCGAGCAGCGAAATATATGCTCTTGTGGCTTCACGAACTACTTGACCTGACAGCTTTTCACCATACGGGCAAGGAACGTGAGGCGACGAATTCCCCTTGACTACTGTAGTTATGGGGGCGGTTCACAGTGATTGGATAGCCGAACAGAACCTTGTAAGGATATTGCTTATGTTATCTAACCTAGTTAGGGAAGCTTTCATGAATCAGCGTGAGCTTAGATGCACTACTCAGCTTGGCCCTGGGATGGAAGAGAGAACTTGTCCGGGCGCTGGTATCAGTATTGGAGCCAGCCTTGCTAAGTTCAGTAAAAATCTGAAAAATCAGGTCTGAAATAGTACTGGGACATAGGCCATGCTCGTAGTAGGAACCTCACCCCGGTTCCCGGTTTTTGGCCCTCCTTGATCTCGTGTTGGACTGTACGGGGGACTGCTCTAATTACTTAGGCTGCGTGCTTGTAAGTTAGAGGAGGATTTTGGTAAGGTTAGGGTAAGAACTTCTCGGAACACATATTAAGGCCTTACGCAAGACCAGTATACAGTTCAAATACTGAATTCGCTGAATCGCTTGAAAGTACAGTACATCTAACCTTCGCCAGGGCTTAACTCAACAGACAAACTCAGAGGCAAAGAGAGTAAATCTTATATCAACACTTAGTAATCTGCAAGGTCAATGCTGTATCATCGAACCTTCTCTGGCAAGCGTGCCTTGTTCACTGATAGCTAACTATTAGTAGTTTACTCAGAGCTCTATCGTAGGTGGATTGGGTGGTGAGCCTATTCATCCACTAAGTTTCAGGTTGATGCTGAGGGAGGTCTTGCAGCATGAGCTACAAAGAGGGATCAATCTAGAAGTTAAAGGAGGTCACGGATGGCTATAAGATTAGCTTACAGTAGAGGGTCCGCATCCCTATGTTAATTTTTACGTTATTCTTTCTTTCTAGTCAGATGACTGTGTCATGTGACACAGTCATGTGACTAAGTATGCTATTGTATTCTAGTGTTTTCTAGGGATTTCCTTGGTATGACTCAATGTTCGTGTAACAGAGAAAGGGTATTTAAAGGGCAGTTTCCTCCCTCCTGTTAGATAGAATAGCGCAAGCTTGAATTAATCTCTAAGTCTTAAAGTTATATTCTGAGCATCGTGTACACTTCACCTTACGGTAGTTAGTGACATAGATACAAATATTTTCAGGTTATGAGCCCGGGTTTGTGAGTCTTCCACAAACTCAGAGTGATTACCAAAAAGACTTTTTGAGAATCTTTCAGAGCATAACGCTATACCATTCTCCTCCTCTCATATCTCCTATCACCGTGGCTAGAGAATACTACGACGCCTACGAGTGGTACTATTGTTGTCACTGTCTTCATCTAAGAGTACACTCAAACCTTCTTGAGCACTTCAACTTCATCTGTTGCGACCGATACAGAACCGAACTCAGAAATCACTGCCTGAACGTACTCCTAGACGACGAATACGATCTATTCAACACAAGACAACGAAATAACAGACCTCAACCGAGATAAAACCCCTAATACACCTCAACGATGTCTTCAGAAAATACTCGATCCGGTTTCACTATCTCAACCAAAGACTATCCCAAACTACATGGTCAAGAAAACTACCAAACATGGGCTGACGCCTGGGAGGTTGCATTCGACATTCTCGACCTCTGGGAAGTAGTCTCCGGCGAAACGATTAAACCTGAAGCACCCAGCGAGGGATCCTCCACCGATACAACGGCCATCAAAAATTGGACTAGAAAAGATAAACAAGCCAAGTTCTTTCTCTACCAAGCCGTTGACTCTACCTTTCATGCCGATATATCGGCAAGTCCCACCTCCAAGGATGTCTGGCAGGCATTCAAGGACCGATTCGACAAAGAAACCCCCGCTACCAATATGATTCTCCTAGAAGCGATCTGGAAAATCAAACTCTCCTCGAATCAAACCATCTCCGATCACACTACCAAGTTCGAAACAGCTTGGAACCGCTTAGCCCAACGATGTGCCAGTGACAAAGAAACCGACGGCACTACCGACGAATTCCGAACGGCAATGAAAGCTTGGACTCAATCCGAGGCAGTAAAAGGAACCGTTTACATGCTCTCCGTAAACGAGATACATCCTGACCTGTGCGACGTTCTTTCAGCAAGAAAGACCACCCGATTCGTCGACGTTCGTGATTACTTCCTCGGAAGGGCAGCAGAAAAAACGGAGAGTAAGGAGGAAGAGAAAGTGTTGAGTGTACCTAGACCCAAGTTACACTGCAACTGGTGCGCATCAAAAGGGAAAAAATGCGACAATCATACGGTCGCAAAATGTCGTGGTCTCCAACGGGAAAAGAAGAAGAAGAAGGAAGGAAATCAATCTCATACAGCAGCCACTACCGATGCAACGGTCACTATCCTAATGACCAAAGCCGGAATATCTGCTGATAATGACGATAAGAAACAGATCACTAGTGATTGGATTTGCGACTCAGGAGCAACGAGTCATCTTTCACCCAACTCAGGTGATTTCCTAAACATGACCCCTTCTTCCGAAACCATAGTAACAGCAGACGGAAGAATTCATCAGGCAACTGCATCCGGAGATGCTACAATCAACGTGTGCCTGTTGGATGGACATCGACAAACAGTGGTCCTTAAACGAACCCTGTATGTACCCTCGTTTCGATACTCATTGGTGTCAGAGTCCCGATTAGATGAACAGGGAGTTAGAGTGGTTGGAGAAAAAGGATTGAGGAAATATGAGAAGGAAGGAAGAGTATTCATGGTGGCGGAAAGAAAAAATGGATTGTGGAGTGTTAAGACAAGCAAAGAAAGAGCTATGATTTCCTCTTACGAAGAATGGCACCAAGCCCTTGGACATCCTAGTGTGATAAAGGATTGCTACAAGGATACGAATCCCATCTCTGCCCCCAAGTACTTCGACTGCGACACATGCAGCAAATATAAATCAACACATACCGTACCAAAACCCATTGAAATCTCAACAAAAGCCGCATTCGATAAAGTTCACTCAGATCTAAGCGGACGAATGTCAGTATCCACTCTAGGCAAGAACGAGTACTACATGACCTTTGTTGATGACTATACACGGTACTGTTGGCTTTACCTACTGAAGTCAAAAGATGGAGCATTCACTGCCATACAACATTTCTGGGAACTAGTGCAAACCCAATTCGGTAAAAGAATCAAAAGGTTTCACAGTGATAATGGTACAGAGTACATTAACCAGAATGTCACAAACTTCTTCGCTAACCGAGGTGTCATACACACCACTTCTCCCGCCTATAACCCTGAATCAAATGGAGTCACCGAAAGGATTAACCGTACTCTTACAACCATGGTAAGATGTATGATGCCAGGAGATAGGAAATTCCTCTGGGGTGAGGCATATTCTACTGCCGTCTATTTATAAAACCGGCGCTGGCATTCCAAAATAAAAACAACACCTTTCGAACGACTAAACGGAACGAAACCCACAATCAGTCATCTATATCCCTGGTTTACCAATGTTATGGTACACATCCCAGCTGAGAAGCGAGGAAAGTTTGACCAAACATCAGAAGAAGGTTACCTAGTAGGATACACTTCCAATCCTACAATATATCGCATATACATACCTAAGCGACACACGATAACCGAAGCAAGGGACGTTAAATTCATAAAGACGAAAGGGGTATCGTTCGAATACTTTCAACACCCAACAGACGAAGGATACGAAGAATCAACTGATGAAGAAACACCTATATCCCAGTCGACCACACCAGAACCACTCGCTCAACACACCATTCCAGGAGGATTTGTTGAATCTCCTGCACAAATACCAACTCCCACCGCACACACTAATCCTAATGTTACTCAACGACGTACTGGACGATCAAGAACGCGAACCGAGAAAGGTAAAGAACTTGATGACGAGATCCAACGCAAACGATCCAAATCAAAAGCACCTACTCTTACACAATCAACCAGACGTACCCGTTCTCAGTCAAGAGTAAGAATAGACACAGCTGAAAAACTTCAGAAGGCTAAAAGACTCTATGACGACAACAATCGAGACCTTGAGGATAGTGACATTGATGACGATGAGGCACAAATCCTAATCGAACAAAATGAAAGATTGGTGAGAAATATAAAAGAGTTGGAAAACAGGCTCTATCTTGCTGCACACCTCCGGCGATTGAAATCTCAACACCACGAGAAATCATCGTCAACATCCACCACCCGCACTCCCAGTGAGCTGCAACTCCCTATGATAGATTCGGACTTGGGCACCCGTTTCTTAGGGCCTGTCCCAACACCCTCTCAGTTTTTGTTTCGCGTCTTCTCCTGGCTTCCTCAAAGTTGTCTCGTGGCCTCGCTTAGCATCTACACGGTCGGCAACCCCTCGTCATACCTGCGTTTCGTCGTTTAGCTTCGGGCAATCTATGAAGTAGCGGCACCGGTAGCCTTGCTTTCTGGTATTGCACTCTCTCCTGAACGTTTCGGTCGGTACGGTCGTTTCGCGAAAAATCGTGACCCCTTGGTGGTCCTCGTCTCCTGCGTCACTGTCCTGGGTCTACCCCTCCTCTCCCCCTCCTGGTCTCGTCCCGTGGCTCGGTTACAGCCAACACCCCCCCGCACGCCGTCGGCCTATCTTTAGGCCGGCGCACCCCCCCCCTCACGCTCGGCGGCCTGCGCCTCCGGCACCCTTCCGCCACTTGCGCCTCAGACTCGTGGACTCCCTCGGCTCCCCCCGCCACACGCTTTCCATTAGCCCCGACTGCCTGGTCTATATGGCCCCGGTACAGCTACCGCTTTGTGTATGGCTACGGATCTTTGGTTTTCTCCTTGGGATCGGCAAACGTTCTTGGTGACGGGTGGGCTTTCTCTCGGTTTGATTTCCTACGGGTTTTGGTATTTTTGGTTTTGCTCACTGTCGGGTTGTTTCTTGGGTTTTTCGGTAGATGTTTTTGGTTCTTGTGGTTTTCATGTATTATACTTTGTTGCTGTATTCAGCGCCCGGGTGCTTGGTGCGGGTTTTAGACCAGGGGTTTCTGCCCCACGGTTTCCACCGCCTCGACGAAGGGCTGGACTGTGGTGGAGGTTTGTTGCGGCCATATCCCTTGTGGATTCGTGTTATTTTTGTACCTTAAACAAAATTTAAAATATGATAAAAAAAAAAAAAAAAAAAAAAAGGCTCTATCTTGCTGAAGATAACGAAGTAGCCGGACTGATGTACCACATACCAGATCCCAACAACTACAAAGACGCTATGAAAACGCAAGAAAAAGAGGAATGGCAGGAAGCGATGAACGAAGAGATGGATGTTCTGGAGAAACGAAGAGTAGGGGAAGAAGTCGACAGACCAAACGGCAGACGAGTATTAACCGGACGGTGGGTATACAAGGCTAAGGTCAAAAAAGATGGTACTATCGAACGACGAAAAGCGAGATATTGCGCCAAAGGATTTAATCAGATACCTGGGGAAGACTTCGAAGAAGTGTATGCACCCGTTGCACGACTGGAATCTCTTAGAATGCTGCTAAGCATCTCTGTCCAACGTGGTTACTCTCTAAGGCAACTTGACATCAAAAGCACATTTCTATACGGCGACATCGATTGCGAAACGTACCTCGAACTACCAGAAGGATTTCGAAAACCTGGGAAGGTTTGGAAGCTAAAAAAGGCTATTTACGGCCTCAAACAGTCTCCCCGCCTCTGGTACCAACGACTAACCGAAACACTTGAAACCTTGAACCTAACCATTACCGACTTCGACCCATGCATTCTTGTTTCCAAAAATCTATTCTGTTGTATTTATGTTGATGATATTCTAATAACCGGAAAACCCAAGTTGGTTAACGAATGCGTTAATCAATTACAATCCCACTTTCAATGTACTGACTCAGGTCAAGCCTCACTACTACTCGGCATGCAAATCGACACCTTGGATAATGGAATACAGTTATACCAGGAACGATATATTTCGGAAATGTTAGACAAGCATAACATGACCGAAGCAAAACCAGTAGCGACACCAATCGAACCTCATTCGACATTGACCAAAGCTAAAGACGATGACGAGTTATGCGACCAAAAGACATACCAATCCATAATAGGATCCTTGATGTATGCTGCCGTTGCAACCCGACCGGATATCGCCCATGCTACCGCCTTTCTAAGCCAATTCTCCTCCAAACCAACAAACACCCATTTATCAGCCGCCAAACGAGTTCTCCGATATCTAAAAGGCACAAAAACAAACGGATTACGATACACTCGAAATCAGAACGATACACCGTTACAACTCTATTGTGACGCATCCTTCGCTTCTAACCTCGACGATAGAAAATCGTTTACCGGACTTATCGTTTTAACCTACGGACACACTGTTATATGGCGATCTAAAAAACAAAAAACTGTTGCCACCTCTACGACTGAAGCCGAATACGTCGCCCTCGCTTTCGCAGCTCGTCAAAGTGTATGGATCAATCGTGGCCTACTACACATGGGAATTACTACAGTCCCGATCGTACACTGTGATAACACGGCTGTCATAAAACTAACAGAAAATGCGGGAGTTTCTGATCGTACGAAACATATCGACGTTCAACATCACTATACGAGAGAGTTAAGGGAACAGGGGAAGATAAAAGTGGTTGTTGTGGAGACGGAGAATAATTTGGCGGACATTTGTACAAAGGGATTGACGAAGGTGTTATTTGAAGGTTTTTCGGTTAGATTAGGAATGAAAACGTAGGGGAAGTGTTAATTTTTACGTTATTCTTTCTTTCTAGTCAGATGACTGTGTCATGTGACACAGTCATGTGACTAAGTATGCTATTGTATTCTAGTGTTTTCTAGGGATTTCCTTGGTATGACTCAATGTTCGTGTAACAGAGAAAGGGTATTTAAAGGGCAGTTTCCTCCCTCCTGTTAGATAGAATAGCGCAAGCTTGAATTAATCTCTAAGTCTTAAAGTTATATTCTGAGCATCGTGTACACTTCACCTTACGGTAGTTAGTGACATAGATACAAATATTTTCACCCTACAGCATATATGCGAGGCTATCCTTTGGTGCAGCATTGACCCGCTGGCTGTGATCGGTATTACCCTGACACAACATACCCGCTTAAGAGACTCTGGGGCAAACCACAGGGCAAGGGTTTGAATTCACTACAGGGTGAGCGCAGATAAGTTATTGATAATAATCACTATGATACTTGTACCATAAAAGATTTAGTGGTTGTGGGCCACCCTAAAGGGGTTCACAATTTCATCCTTCTCATTGAGAGTTCGCATTGAGAATAGAACGCACAGCAAAAATATTCTATCTCAGCCCTTAGTTGGGCCAAGTGGGGCCGAGAATATGGCAGACTTTACTAGGAGATGTAACTTAAGCGTCCTGATGAGATTCTGAGTTGTCTCGCGAGATATTAGTTCCGTGCAGCTTGTGGGACTCAGAACAAGGACTTCCCCTCATTTCTGGTTGATAAATAAGTGACCGCTGGCACCGCATTACAATCTCTCCCCAGCCTTTCAACAACCGAACTTACAACTTATAAATAGTATGCCTAATAGTCGGGGTGCGGGGCACTAGCGAGAACTACTAATCACTAGGATAGCTTCTCCTTACGTGAGTACGATAACTTTAAAACAAAAAAACAAGATGTCCAACGCGAAAGATTTTACCTACACTAGCAAGATGTCAGAGCTCGCAGACTGGCGACCCGAGGACATTGAAATTCAAGCCTCTAAAGTCTCTAACACACCGCTGGCCGGCCGCCCACCACTACCGCCGCCCATTCACCTCCCAAAAGCAACACCATCACCAATTCCCAATCTCTTGAGCTGCCATTATCGTCAATGGGGCTACCATCCTGATGAATCTCCCCAAGGTCAGTTTCCCGCCCCATCCAAGCCAGTTTATACGGCAGCGCATCTCCACCTCATCTCCACCTTCATCTACTTTTCCCTCCACCTCTTCTCCATCCCACCAAGCCCATGGATAAACACACTCCACCGGAACGGCGTCCGGGTCCTCGGTACGTTCTACGCTCATGGCAATGCTGGATCTATTGCTCTCTCTAGGCTTCTGGAAAAGGGCTCCGAGGGGGAGTACATATTCGCTACGCAATTAGCACTGATCGCAGAAACCTACGGATTCGATGGATGGCTAATAAACATCCAGCGTTCGTTTCCTGGGGAACATCTTGTGCCAGACGAGTTAGAGGCGTTCCTGAAAGAGCTCAGAAGCGCCGTAAGGGAATTGGTCCCCGGCGGGCTGGTAATATGGTTTGATGCCTTGACAGTGCACAACCAAGTGGGCTGGCAGAACGGACTTACCCCACTCAACGCGCCATTTTTCAAGGTCGCCGACGGGATGTTTACAAACTTTGGATGGTGGGAGCAGGACTTGGGGGGCACAAGGGACATGGCCAATACTATGAATCGGACGCCCGAAATTTACACTGGGGTAGACTGTTACGGTCGCTTCGGTCTGGGATCCCAGGATGGTCGCGGCTTCGGGGTCGGTAAGGTCCTCTCTCTCATCCGGGAGGCGGGAGCATCGGCAGCGCTGTTCGCACCCGGATGGATGTATGAGGATTTTGACGGCAAGGACCCCGAATCCATTGATCGGAAGTTCTGGGTCGGTGATGGGGGCGACGCCGAAAGTGATCCTGTGAAACCAATTTCGTACTTTGTCTCCGAGAAAGTATGCGGTGGCCCGGAATTCTTCTTTACAAATTTCAATAGAGCATTCGGGAAGGGATGGTGGGTTAATGGAGTTGTCTGTTTTACCCTACGCGCACGCTTTCCAACTCTATGCCGTACTGACATAGAATGCTTGTATAATAGAAATCGATGGATACACCATGGGTGCACATTGGCGCGCAGTCAATCCTTCCGTCGAAGTATTCTCGGAACACGGATAAATTGAAGTGGTCGTTTACCGATGAGACAGCTTACTTTGGCGGTACGAGTCTGAATATTTCTATTGAAGCTGGGAGCGTTGCCGGGGGAGTAGACTTCTGTCCGCTATATTCTACGGCGATTACTGCAAATGGATCTTCTATCCAAGTGGCATATTTACTCCCAGAGCGACCCCCTATTGAAATACTAGAAGGAGAGGTAGTAGGAGTATACTACACCTTCGATGCAACCCAGACGAAGACGTTACTACCCCTACCGCAAGGGCCCCGTGGAGGCTGGAAGACCACCACTTTCCTACCCATAGCGGTAGGCCCTAACGAAAGGATAATAGAGCTTGGAATCTACTACAAACATCGCGCCATCTCTACCTCCACCGGATTCAAAGTCCTAACCCTAGGAATCCTGCACATATCCCCAATACCAACAATCCCCGAACGGCCATCTCGCATCACCGAGGTAGTCTCATTCGACAAGGGAGACGGCAGCACAAGGCTTGGTTGGAAAGCCTACAAGTGCTATTTTTCACCCGCTATGAGGAAACTGAGGAGCGTGCCCGGGTGCTTTAGTGGGAAGACGGGGGATTTCGCGAGCTTTCTTGTGTGGCGGGGTAAGGAGTTGGTGGGGGTTAGTTATTGCCTTGAGTATGATGTTCCAACAGGAGTGGCGGTTGGTGACTGGAGAGTTGATGGGGTGACGTGGGGTGGGGCTATTGTTAAGGGTGGTGGGGTGAGGTAAGATGAGGTGATTTCTAGTATATGGAGAATGAATGAAGGAAAGGAGAGAGGGAGGGGGAATTATGGGGGATTTCGATATCAAGCTTTTGAATTATATGCGGAGGTTTGATGGAGATGATAGTTGACTATCTTTAAGCAACTACACAAGATGTCATAATACCGACACTCCCAAAGATAGACCACTCGTGAATATTAATAGTTGAAGCTTTCTCAGGTATCAGAGAACAGCATTGTAATTGCACGTTCTCTTACTACCTCTCCAGATTAATCGAAACACGAGGAATAGCTATCTGAAGCTGTTGTTTGGCCGTCTTGTTGACCTACCTAACGCCTGTAGCATAATTCTCTTGCTTGTTTATATTAAATGTTTTTTTTCCTCAGCAGGTTCGAAAATTTCTCTGGGTGTCGTTCTCCTATGCTAGTTAGTATTCTGGCATACCACGCCGTGGCCCATCGTAAGAGGCCCTTTGAAACCATATCCTAGATATGGGGTCTTCCGGTTAGCAATGAACGAGCAGCCAGTAACTTTCCGAAAATATCTATATTGGAACTAGTACTGTCCTAGAATAACTAACAAATATCATCCTCTCAGTGCCTTAGACCCTTAGCCCTGTTTTATTGTACGATACTCTCAAGAGATCTCGGAGTGTTCTTCAGTACTATGTAGTGGTATCTATAGTACAATCCTGCTTTACCACTACTAGTAGTACACTCCCGCTCTTATTCAGTGGCTAGGAATACCAACCTACTGTACTCAATAATTCCTCTTGGAGAACGGCGCAAGCGGCGAAGACCGGAAGACGTCGTCAACGATAACACTGACTACTTTAATAATGCAAACAATGTTAAATGTATAGAATAACTAGCGGTATACCGTTGACGATGATCGGTCTAAACCTCTTGCTTGGTTATCATCTCTACTGGTAGAGCTCGAGCAACGGCATCGAGACATTCGACAATGCTGGGAATGGTTCATACAACCTGAGGGATTCAGAAGGTCGTGTGGGTCGGATGGGGAGGTCGAGGATGATAACCCAGCTCTATTTTACTATACCGGTACCCAAACGCAAGTCACAGCTATGCTCCACGGCTTGGCAGTGGGTGCGTTCTTCGAGAAGGTGTGTTTGTTCCCGCTGCACTACTATAAGTGAAAGACACCCACACCTGCACCCTCCCGGAAAACAAACGAATGGGACTTTAGCTTCCAGAGAATCTCCCTTTTCGAGTTTCTTGAGCTTCCTTCATATCAACAGAACCCTCGCTCTTCCCAAGGTTATATACTCACTACTTGCTGCCACCCCTTCTTTTCGATTAAGTGTCCTCTCGTTCCCTCGAGGAAGGTTGTTATTTTTTCACATCGTAGTGAGACATTCCTTAGTCACTTAATTGGGTGCTAGTAGGCTGGCTAGCTATCTCATTCACTCTGCAGACAAATTCTCGCACCAGATCCAACCAGATACGAGCAGGATTAATGGCGAGTCGCCAGTTTTCTGACGTTTCTACTGGTATGATGGCTAGAAATATTTCTACGATTTCTGGTGAACGTACCTTTGTCACGACTGAGGCCGGAAGGCCTGCCGCCGATTTTACAAGTGAAATTTTACAAGCTCTCGGTGATCTTTCACAACGTATCGACCAGTGGTCCAACCATATCGACCAGCATTTCAACCGTATCAACCAGTGTATCGACCAGCATTTCAACCGTATCGACCAGCGTTTCAACCAGTATTTCAACCGTATCGACCAGTGTTTCAACCGTATGGACCAGCATTTCAATCGTATGGACCAACATTTCAACCGTATGGACCAGCATTTCAACCGTATGGACCAGCATTTCAACCGTATGGACCAGCATTTCAACCGTATCAACCAAGGTTTCCACACAATGGACCAACATATGAACACAATCGAGGAGTGTTTTAACACTATTGATCACCGCTTTAACGCAGTTGATGAGTCCTTCCGGACTATTAACAACCGTTTTAATTCTGTTGATCCTGGTTTTCAGGCCATCGAGTACCACTTTAATAATTTTGACCAAGGCTTTACTACTATTGACCATGTAAGGCACGGGAGACACCGTCTTATGGAAATAACCACCGCCCCTTACCTTTCCGAGGATGTTACTACCTGTGATGAACTTGGATATCTCCTCCCGTCGACGGAGGGAATGCGGTGAGGTGGAAATGCAGATATATGTCATAGCCTTCTACGCCTTTTTGGCTATTTTCTTTCGAGGTTAGGTTAGAGTTTATTGGTTTCTGTTTATAAAGTTTCGTAGAGTTTGGTTCGTGGGGTGGGGGTGAAATTTCTGCTGCTGTGGGAAAGTCGAGTTTATAGCTTGCAGATTTCATCCTGTTATATTTAATTCTCTCTCTCTCTGTAAATTCCTACATTTCTCTTCTTTCTTGTATAATCTTTTTCTCTCCCTCTTCTCCCTCTTCTCTCTTTCCTCCCCTTCTCTTGAACGATAGATAAACTGCATAATATTATAATATTTTTAAAATAACTTGCAGGGCTAGCTCATGTGTGGCCAAGGCGCTGCTGCCTGCCGGGGCTGGGCTGGGCCTGGGGGACTGATGTTGTTTATGCTTGCTTCCACCGAGTGATACTTTATGGATGCACTTGCTAGCGACGATAGTGCCCTGAATTCCTCCCGAAGGGAAGTCGGCGGCAACGACCGCTTACAACTGGTTACTGTGGGGGACATCTACCGCACGAGAGTTTACTTTAGCGCACCCATCTAGGCAAGCCTAGTGGGGTTGGGGGTTGCATGGGTGGCTACTTCTGTTTCCTGCCTGGCGGTTATTCCTGTGCAACCCGTGTTCAGGAAGGTTAGTGCTGGAGAGGTGGTGCTGGGTCCACTGATACTGCTGGGTGGGATGGTTTTGAAGAACGTTACTTCGTGAGTCCCCCTCTTTCTCCCCCCCCCCAACCCCACTCGCAACCTTACTAATGAGAATTACAGAACCGCCGTAACACTCGTTAACCAACTCGGCCTAACCGCCACAAATGTACACCTCGGAAATATAATCCCGTCCTTCGGCTGGACTTCTTTCGCCCTGATGCTCCTCTCGGCAATCGGTCTCGGCGCCATGGTAGTGACGGAATACACCCTTGAAAACACACCAGAAAAGATAACGCGCAAAGCCGAGGAAGCGGTGTCTAGGGGCACTGGCGGAAGGATCAGTCCTGCAGATTTTCGGGGGTGGACGAATGCGGTTACTAGTGTTAATGAGAAGGGTAGCAGCGCCGGGAGTAACATCGGATTTGCGGGAAGGTTGGGAGGAGCAGTCGGAGGGGGTTGTTTCGCAGGGGGTTAGCCTTGCGACTAGTCTTATGAAGAAGATGAATGGGGATGGGAGACTGGCTACTGGTCACAATGCTGTTTAAGAAGTTTTATTATCGGATTGGGGTTGATGGGGCGGTGGGGGAAATGAGCGGGCGGGAGGGAATTGTATTGTATGGGTTGAGCATGGGATGGCATAGAGGTTGCATATATTTGTTTGCTTATTTGTCTACCACATGCCCAAGCAATCCTTCCGAGTACAGGCGTTAGAAAGAAATACACAAAGCTTATCATTCCCAAAACCTCCTCCTGCCCTTCCTCCTTCCATACACTTCGGTAGCCTCCGCCCCGCTACTAGTTCGCATCCCATGCCCTCTAGTGTTCGACCCCGCAGGCCCAAAACATATCATATTATCATACAAATAGACCCCCCCATTCCCCAAGCACCACCCGAGCACCACCTCGACAGCGTCTCCGGCATGCCGCACGGGGTCCACCCAAGCATGGTGCAAATACCAAATCATTGCCCGTGGGACCTATAATTTGAGTTGGAGTCTTGCTATGAGATTCTGTTTCCATTCCGAATTAGCGATCAGTATAACGTACAATAAATACCTGAGGGCATTACCGAAAAATATGGCACAATGAAAAAAAACACCTTCAATAGCAGGAAAGGCGAACTGACTGCAGAGCAGGTGGAAGATATAGATTCTGGTTTGGGATCCGATGTTTCTCTTGGCAGTATCATAGCTCTTCTTTTTTTTAACTATTTCATAGATAATTCACTTAGACCGTCATCTTTTTATATGCCGCCATTTTTTGTTGGATAGATGTGGTGTCTCTCACAAATTTTCTGCTGTGCCGTATTTTAGGTGTACCCTTAGGTACAGTACGTAAATCGCTCGTAAGGTGGGCTAAGTGTGGAGCGCCCCTCTTAGTAGTAGGGCTTCGGGGGTTGGTGGCGAGCGCTCCTGGGGCGGGTGGAATTTTATTGCGACGGGGAAATCTTATTATGAGGGAAAGCTTGATACGAGCCGCGCAGCAGATGGAGGAGACAGCATAGCAAACAAGATAAGCCAGAGTGTTCGGTGCCTATATGTATCATACCGGTAATGTTATCGATGCATCGTCAGAGGGGATCTAATTCCACAGGGCTGAGGCTGTCCCATGGAAAACTAGGCTCAGTGCCCTCTTATCCATGCGATAGAGGCTGAGGGTGCCGTGTGTGGGGAGACGGGAGGGTGAGGCTTCGTGACAGACACTGTCGTGAATACGGTAGGCCGGAATCACTTGCATTCTAGTAAATTGTATTGATATAGTTAAGTTATTCTTCATGATATATCACTCGCGCCTATTCGTCAGTGGATACGATTCTTGTGTGTTAGTGCTGCTAGAGGCCGCCTACTGATGGGGATATTGTGGGCGGAATAAATCACATCGCTAGTGACGCTGGTGACAACTGAACTCGAAAGATGAGAAGGTAAGAGGATTTATTGTGGTATTTTAAATTGTGATTCCGGCAACGCTTAAGGATTTAGATAACTGGTAGCGATGACATATGTTTGTAGAGGAATCCTTGCTCTTGAACCTGTGTGTGGCGGGCCCCTGTAGTGGTAGAAGTCTGTCTGTGCCGATTACTAGCAGTCTGTAGTCTTCATCATACGATACTGTAGTTTTCCTCATACCATTCAAATCTACTGCACGATATGGCGAACACGGGCTAGAAAGGTATTAGGATATCTGCACTACCAGATGGCGTCGGCGCCCAAGGCTTGTACTTCAAGCTTCCGCTAAAGAACCAAAACCAAAGAGGTTTTTTTAAAAAATCCGTGGATTGATTTAGGTACAAGACCAGGGCTCACCCGTTGTATAGAACCGAAGTTATGACATAAAGGCCCAAACCACTAACCAAGGAAAAAACATCCCATCCCTGTCCAATGCCCTCCAATCCTACAGTCCCTCTGGTATGGAACCAACCGCACATCCTCCCCCAAAATAAGAAAGGCAGGTAGAAAAGGAAAACACCACCAGTAGACATCAATAGTAAAGGAAAAAGACAAACGGTCACAATGTTTTCGACTCAGTCCTAGCAGAGCTCGGGAGGGAAATGAAAGAATTGTGAAAATACTACTCGGACGCGAAGAGGTCAACCCGGACGGGCCGGATGAACGGGGCTAAACGCCGCTCTCCCTTGCCGCTCGGAGCGGACGTGAAGGAGTGGTGAAAATACTACTCGGGCGAGACGAGGTCAACCCTGATAATTCAGATAATTACGGCCGAACACCGCTCTCCTTTGCCGCTTAGAATGGTTCACTGGGAAACCCTAGACTTGTTTTAAGGACAAGAAATCGTCGGCGTTCGTATGGGAGCCCAGCTTGGGTGTACTGGTACCCAGAGGAGACAGGTTAACTGGCTGGAGAAGATGTAGCAGAGCTGCAGCAGCCAAAGGTAGTGGTTCGTTAATTCCCATAGCTCAGGCAAGAAGAGTGCCACTAGGGAAGGAAAAGAGGTAGCAGTAGGGTGCCAGCCATAGTGTTTTTACCTCACGATGAGGTCCTTTCCACAAGCCTATGAAGCTCCAAGTTCGGTCTTGTGGGGTAGGATCGTGAGGGTTCGTGTGTTGGTTTACCCCGTATCCACCTCCCCCGACCGGGAAGGCGAAAGGCGGGGTCGGGAAAATCGGTTGGAAGGAGCTTGGGCAAGAACTGAAGGGAATCCTCTCCGTATATATGCAGAAAACATTCCAATCCGGCCTAGAATAAAGAGTATCACAAAAATAAATATGACATATGCAAAGGAGCCGAATTAATGGAGCATGAGCATATTTTAACAGTCCCTTGGCGGGTACTCCCCTGCCCCGTTTGAACAGGGTTCGCGATAGCTGTCCAATCCAACATCCGCAGAGTATCGCACGCTTCTCCCAAAATTCATTGGGAAGACTTTGAAGAAGTAAAGTTGCCATAGTCACTGTACTTGTAGAAGGCGACACTTTCGGCATTGCCAACCGCCAAAGTCATACGTGACACCGGACTTAAACAAGAGCTTCAGAGTGAGACAAGGGAGCAGGAAGGAGCCCATCCTCTGACACTCCACCGCGCCCTGAAGAGCAAACTCTCCCCTATCGCGACGATTCAGCTCTTTATATCCATCCGGCCATCCACAGTATCCCCACTTTTGGTAGCAGCGAAGCAAAAACCCTCTTCCCCTCAACAGGTCGCCGGCTATCTCCAAAATCAAAAACGATAACCAAGTTAGACCCAAGAGAAGGAAGAAAAAAAGGCGGGCTAATTGCCAAATTCTTCCAGATCTATTAAGCTCATCCCGTTTCCGGGCTTAATTCAAAGGTTCTCTACAGCTCTACCATGATGCCAAGTGTTAGCGCAACCATGATGTATATCTCCCACATCTTGACGTCCCCCTAATGCTGTTTTACTCCTCTTGCAATCGAGAGCCCAGCGTTTTATTTTCCAAAGTGAGAGTTCGCCTAGTAGGCAATGCGCCGGCTTGCAATTGCAGTGTGGAGAGGAAGGGAGGGGGGAGAGAGATGCTTTAGCGAGGGGGTCCTAAATACGGAGGCAAATACAGAAGTACTAGGACATCGGCTAGAGGATACCATGGGTTTTCCTGCTACTGTGTGGCCTTAACTTGCCGGGTGATAATAGGCCCTCCGTCAGCTACAGGGAGATGAACTAGTAGGTGGGCCCGGTAGCGTTATAGGAGAAGAAGTAGAGGAGGGGGAAGGAAGGCTGGGATATAATTGATGTGGAATAGTGATATGGGAGTGTGGTTCACTACTAGGGTGTGGGGTAGGCTACTGCTGCTAAGTGATTTAGTAGTATGATACCAAGCCAATGAGTGTTAGTATAATGCTCAAGCACAACCCATCGGCGAACAGGCGCTAAGCTCTGGGATTTTATTACAAGATCATTGGTGTGACTAGTGTTTATTGCAAAGATGGAGCGGCGGGGGCGGGAAACTGAAACGGGTGATAGTTCATGATAGTCCCTGAAAACGCCGGAACCATGTGGGGCCCCCAAAGGCATGCGAGTAACGAAAGAGCGTTGGATGAGCTATCTACATCTGGGAGACAGCTCTTGAGGTGTGTGGACAAGGTTTTACGGTGCTTACAGCCATTGCGTATTTTCATCTTGTATAACCCATTCATAATATGGGCGCGTTAGAACCATGCCATGTTTTCCAACCCCGCACCCCTCGGGATGAGAGATTCGTCAATAAACGGGACTTAAAGGAGATGTGGGTGAGCTTTTGTCTATGTAAATGATGGTATACAAACACCGAGTCTAACCGAGTACCCTTATTAAGACAGTCTAATTTATCAACTTTTGAATAATCTCAATCCATCAAATTCGACTTCTTCCTCGTTTTCACTGTCTTCATCAACTCTGACTCTCTGGCCCAACAGACTGCCGAACAACTCACTATTAAAGTCAGCAAAGACCTCCTGGGAAATATTGATGAACATAGGCGTACTCAATCTGGTGTTCACTCCAACTATTGTTGGCGATCGGTGCCAGGAAATTCTGAAGTTTCTCTTGGACTTGATACTTCAACTTCCTCCCCTTAGAAGCTTTAGTATCGACAGCCTTCTTGACTTTGGCGTCTCTCAATGCCGTTGTCCATCTGATTGCGCCACTGGCGCCGCCGGGGTTTGCATTGTCCACCATTCTCTGGTCCACCAACGCCTTCAATAACATTTGGTAAAAGTCAGAATCGTCATATACTTCCGCATCTTCACCATTTCCGACCTTTGTTGGTGCACATGATCGGGGGACTCTTGTCTTTTGCACATGTCGGTTTAGATCAGTCATCAGAGTCTCGTTGATTGTTGCCGCGAGGCCACGTTGCACGCTATTGTTTAACTTGTGCGCTAGCGTGACGGTAGAAACGGAGAACGTTTTGGTAGACCATTTATCTAGTATCGAAAGGCGGCTTGGATGAACTTCTCCTTCGAGTTTTTGCATCTTGGCCCATAAAGTGGGGGTAGAGGTGTCCGTATCATCGTGTTTTCGTTTGAGGGCAGAGGGTGAAGATAGCTCACATCGGAGATCTGTTAGGGTGCTCCAGAGATTCAATGCCGCATCTTCTGCCGCCTGGTATGTCTCTGATGCGGGCCGAGGCGATGGCGGAGGTTGCGAAGGGGCGGGTAGAGAGTTGGTTGCTACAATGGCTTTCTGGAGTTTGATGCGGACACCTAGAAGCGAGTCAAAAGTTTTCTATACTTAGATGTCAGCATACATCCGCACGCGATAGAGGCTCCAAAACGGTGTTACACACCTGCTGTTGTTTTACTGCCGTGCCTTTCTCAGTATCGGCCTTAACAGCTTTGGAAATATTTGCAACAACGTTTCTGTGAAATTATTAGAGACCGTTTGTCCTTATCCGGGGAGACTCACCTTTGTTCTTCGGTGATTAGCTTCTTTAACTCCTCTCTACGCCTGGCTTCCACATCTTGGACACCCTCACCACTCTCATCTAGGCTATCTTCGCCCTCTTCATCCTCACTCTCACCCTCACTCTCATTCTCCTCATCATCATCGGTATGACTGAGCAAGTTGCTCTCTACATCGGAGGCATCGTCTTCGTTGCTGTCCTTTTCTTCATTCAATATCGCCTCATCATCTGGGTCTGTTCCAGATTCCCCGTCGGAGCTTGAGCCGTCGACAACCTTCATTCCACGGGTAGCATTTACCCCCTCTTTCGTAGTCGAGCTGCCGAGAAATTTGAACCCAGAAAATCTATCCTCGTTACTCCCGAGCGCATCGTCACTATCGATATCATCATCTTCGTCTGTTGGAATTTCACCATTCTCTGGACCTCCCGCTTTCTTTTCATCTGCATCGTCTTCACTTCTGTTGCCATCACCGCCCTCGCTATCGTCATCGGATCCGTTCATCTGGTGGTCTTCGTCTTCGTCTTGGTAGAGCTTTTGACGACTTACTCGAGCGCCATTGTATTTGGGATCTAATAGGACTGGGTTTCCTTTCCGTAGCCTACTCTTTCTATACGGTCGTTAGAATTTAGAGGTAGTGATTTAGGGCTTGTTTGGTTGCGATGGTTCCGTTCTGTTGTCCCATCCAAATGACCGTTTCCCTTCCGTTCCAAAAGGGGAGAGCGAAATGGCTGTTTGGCAATGGTGAACGGCATTAGCCTTTCCATTTCAAAACAGCCATAACAGAACGGTTGCCATGTAGAAGCGAACGGTGCCAAATTGACAACAACCGTTTCACAACGGAACGGTCCTGAACGAAACCATCGCAACCAAACAGGCCCTTAGGGGCTCATACCATACCCGACAGTGATATAGTGTGCTCTTCCCAGATCCTCTTCATTCTCTTCTTCATCTCTGCCGCCTTCGGATTTTTCGCTATGGTTGTAATCCTCCTCTGGAGCTTCGGGATCGAAATCTGTTAATCGGAGATTGTTAGTCTAATGCCCCAATTTCGTGAAAAATAAATTACCGGTCGGCGCAGGATTCTCCAACAGCGCAAGCTGTTCCGACAATGATAGGGAATTTCGTGGTTTTGAAGAAGTCATTGAAGGTTGTAAAAAATTTGGAGGAAACAAAGATTGTTTCTCAATTTGAGGGTTGTTAGAATAGAAAAATAATATTTTAGCGCACCAGACTCTGTAGGATAACAGTCTTGGCAACTTACAACGAGCGTTTTCCTTAGGGGAAAAAAGAGCCCCACTATCTTCTGCCCAGGAGAGCCCCCCTCCTTCAATTGAGAAACAAAATCTCTCACCTCCCTCTCACCAGTAACCAAAATTATATTTATCGGGAGTGAGGAGCTTGTCATCGATTGATCATGCATCTCGTGCGACTTCTTTCCTTTTTTTGTTTAAATTTTTAACGACTACTAATTTCCGCAGGCGCGGATTCCTACCTCAAGGGCGTATCTCCGGCTCTTAACACGTCGAGTTCTACCTCCTCGAACCCCATCCTATTTCCAACCTCCAACTTCCTTTAGCCTTATTCGAAGCTATGCCGATGCCTCCTCTTCGCCCTCTACCTCGCAGAATCTCACCGAGAAGATCGTGCAGAGATACGCTGTGGGGCTTCCAGTTGGAAAGTTTGTTCGCTCCGGCGATTATGTTTCGATAAAACCCCACCATTGTATGACACACGACAACTCGTGGCCAGTGGCCCAGAAGTTTTTCTCCATTGGGGCCACTAAGATTCACGATAACCGTCAGATAGTTATGACACTCGATCACGACGTTCAGAATAAAAGCGAGACAAATCTTAGAAAGTATCAAAACATCGAGGAGCTAGCGAAGAGGATGGGGGTAGACTTTTACGGTGCTGGTAGAGGAATTGGCCATCAAATTCTCGTCGAGGAGGGATACGCCTGGCCGGGAACTCTTACGGTTGCTAGCGATTCTCACAGCAATATGTATGGCGGTATCTCGTGTCTTGGTACCCCAATTGTTCGAACGGACGCAGCGGCGATATGGGCCACCGGGCAAACATGGTGGCAGATTCCTCCAGTGGCTCGGGTGGAGCTCAAAGGTGTTCTACCAAAGGGGGTTACTGGGAAGGATGTAATTGTGTCTTTGTGCGGTCTTTTCAACAACGACGAGGTTCTCAACCACGCCATCGAGTTTGTTGGTTCAGAACAGACTTTAGGGTCGCTTAAAATTGATGATCGTTTGACCATTTCGAATATGACCACCGAATGGGGTGCCTTGAGCGGTATCTTCCCAATGGATAACGTGCTTAAGGACTGGATGCTCGAGAAGGCTTCCATGCATGCCCAACGACTTAGAAATAGTTCACATCCACGTCTTGTGAGCAGGGAAATCGAGGAATTTTTCGCACTCAACACACTTTCAGCGAGTCCGGACGCATCATATGCAAAGTCCTTAACCCTGGACCTATCAACATTGTCACCACATGTCGCCGGCCCCAATTCTGTCAAGATCTCTACGCCTCTTACTGAAATAGAAGAAAAAAAGGTCGCAATTCAAAAGGCATATCTAGTTTCATGCACCAATTCACGCGCCTCGGATATCGCTGCAGCAGCTGAGGTTTTCAAATCCAATCCATCAGCAAAAGTAGCTCCAGGAGTAGAATTCTATATTGCCGCTGCATCGACGTTGGAGGAAGAAGCTGCGACCAAAGCCGGCGATTGGGATGCTCTCATAAATGCTGGTGCAAAGGCGCTTCCTGCAGGCTGTGGTCCATGTATTGGTTTAGGAACCGGTCTCCTCAAAGATGGGGAAGTCGGGATATCCGCGACCAACCGGAACTTTAAGGGAAGAATGGGATCGAGAGAAGCGCTAGCATACCTCGCCTCCCCAGAGGTCGTAGCAGCTAGTGCGATGAAAGGATTTATCGCCGGCCCGGGGAACTATACCGGATCCTCCTCTGTCGTATCAATATCCTCCCCACCCTCACCAGTCCCATCCTCAACCCAGTCCTCCAACGCTCAGGAAGCAGAAACAGAGATACTCCCCGGATTCCCCCCTCTGATTGAAGGCGAAATCGTCTTCTGCGACGCAGACAACATCAACACCGACGGGATCTACCCAGGGAAGTACACTTACCAAGACAACATTTCCCGTGAGCAAATGGCACAGGTGTGCATGGAGAACTATGACTCCAGCTTTCCAACTATCTCGAAACCAAGCGATATATTAGTTACTGGCTTCAACTTTGGCTGCGGGAGTAGTCGTGAACAGGCTGCTACCGCAATATTAGCACGGTCGATAAAATTAGTTGTAGCAGGGAGCTTCGGCAATATCTTTATGAGGAACAGCATCAATAACTCACTAATGACCGTTGAATTACCGAATTTGATTAAGAAGTTAAGGGAGAAGTTCCCGAAGACGCTAACCAGGAGGACGGGATGGTGGTTGCGGTGGGATGTGCGTAGGAGCAAGGTCATAGTGCGGGAGGGGCCACAGGGTGCGGAAGAGTGGAGTTTGGGCGTTGGCGAGTTGCCACCAAACGTGCAAGATGTGTTTGTCAAGGGGGGGTTGGAGAAGTGGGTAAAAGCTAGACTAGAGCAGTAGGGGCAGAAGTGTTTTTGGTTTGTAATATCTAAAAGCAATCGATTCCAATGGCGTTGGGGGCATTCTGTTGAAGTAAATTTAGGATATTGAGTAGTTGTATGTGCTTTTTCGGTAGGTTCTACTTGTATGGTGTAAATAAGCTATATTGCTATAGTGAGATGCGGCTTAACCGTAGAATTCTAGGAGGCATTTGAACTTCACCAAAAGTCACTCGCATGCTCCTCCATCCTCGCTTTTTATGGGGCCTTGCAAAACCTACTATAAATACTCTAACGAGCGATAGTTCAACCCGCCCCTGTTACCAATCTTATCATCAATTCCCAGCCATATGTCTCGGCTTTCGAAACCGAGCAAGCAATGGCTTGTAATACCCGATGCAGTATAAATCTGGAGCATGGGGCTGGAGCGAGAAGTGGTAGTGCTATGATATGCCCAAACTTTTCCCCATTATCCCATCTTCCAAGAGTAATGTGAACTGCGATGCGTATTACGTCAACCGCAAAAATTAGAATTCTTGTTCAGATTTCCTGTCTTGGGAAGATCATGCTTAAAATTTGAAGAGGAGAGATTATTTTCGACCAGTTCCGATGGTCTAACGGCTAAGGAACTGGTCTCGATCGACCCGAAACGACAACCAGCGCGAGTTCGAACCACGGTGGCGAGAACAAGTGGATTAGTCGAGCATTGAAAAATGCTCGGCGAACCACTTTTGTTGCTGGTGAGGGTAGAGGGTGGTTATGCCCTAAGGTCTATCTGGGACGGATACAGGTGTAGAGCGCTAGAAGGGATAGAGAGTGCGTCCTAACAAAAACGGTTTCACAATACTATAAGAATAGCAGCTCTTGATATTGTTACTAGACTTTTTTTTTGGAAAATTTCCTTCGCAACACCTCACTTAAAATCTGAAGGGAAAGGCTGACCATCGCAATCCAGTTACGCAAGGGCTTGCTTTGGCAAGAGTTGAATCTCTTTGGTAAGATTTGAGAATTGTAGGCAAGGGCTTCATGAGCGATTTTGTCATCACGTGTTGTGTGGCTAAGCAATCGGTGTAAAGAGCTATCACTTCCCCAAGAGTAGGCGGCGGTTCCTTTTACACAGTGAATGGGGAGAGACTACTCTTACGCTGTGTGGACTGAATATGCTGGGTTACGCCAGAAATGGTGTTGAGCGGAACATCATATTAATATTATCATACATACATACTTGTACCACAACCATGCCGTTACACCGACGGACAAGGGGGGTGCAGTTTTTGCTATGTTCACTACGGTACCGCTCCGCTACTCGTACCTTACCCACGGGACCAGCTGTAGCTTGACTTGATCTGCGACTTGGTGGTGAATTCTGCAGAAATTCACTGCCAGAGGTCTGTTGATTTCAGTTGATAGCATAATGCCTTATTTTTGGCCCTCCGCCGCTTTTCTTGGTGATATCCGAGGGGCAATGCTTGACATGAGAACTGTATGCAAGAGGGCTAAGTTAGAGCAGAAGGTTTCCGAGGATCACAATTGCTGATACCGGCAGAGCTGGATTGTAGTTTCCCCAGGGAGGGGTGTAACACCGTAATTCAGAGTTGTCACTATATATCACTCGGTTCTGTGACATTATAGCTATAAAGAGAGGAGAAGAGCGAAACAAATTGAATTTACAGGGGCATGGCTGACGCATCCAAGAAACATAAGAGGTGAAATAGAACAACACTACAAATTGGAGCATCTTGCAAGAGTTCCCCCGTTATACCAAAATCTTGAAATTTCCAATTTTCTCATCAGACATGATCATATGAGATCACTCTTTTTTGAAGGGTTTCTGCGCATAGTACAAATGCCTGTTTTGCCACATATTAGCCTAAGCATTTGGCTCGGTGCCACAAGAACGTACTGGAGTAAGTAAGAGTGAATCTTCTTGCTGCGAGATTCCTTCTTGGCTCCCGTAATTAGTTCCTCGACCTCCGGAATCCCCATCCCAAGTGTTCTAGTGAGGAGAGCCATCCCAAAGGCTTCAAAGACATTGTCCGTGGTAAGCAAGAGAAATGCCCCCATTTCCTTTTGCTTTTTATCTGCTGGCCAAGTCCCGAGGGAGAGTTTCATCTGTTCGTGATGAACTTTGTTGAAACCGGTCTCTAGAATAAACTTATCCAAAGAAGCAGCAATCTTGAACTCTTGGCCTTTCTGGGAAGTTAGCCTCGGGTAAGCGCTAAGAGTGAATTGAGTCTTAGCTCCTTACCCAATTTGTCGGCAGCTTGGTTTACTAGTGCATAATACCTGCACAAGTTACTTTCAGCGGGCAAAGTCCCATCATCGCTCTTGAGCTCGCATTCGTATTCGGCAATATCTAGCCAGCCGCCAGGCTTCAGTGCACTATTGTTCAAAACATCAGTTTAGCAGCGGCCCCGGAATGGCAGGGATACCCACTCGAACGATTGTTTGATGAGTCTCCCCCAATCCTTGATTCCACCATTCAAATGGCGAATATGAATTAAATCAAATGAGTCCCTTGCAAAAGTCCATTCCGATTCTGCGTCGTCAATCTGAAAACTCACATTGGGAGGAACCCTAAAAACTTTGGATGAGTGCGAGCGGCTTCTGGGAACTCGGGTGGGCTACGCACCAGCTCGGTTGAATTGGACTAAGATCTGTCCCAATAACCTGTGCAGAAGGGTAGGTTCTATACAGAGTTATAAGTAGAGGATCTTCACCGCTACTAAGGTCAACGCTTACTCCGCAGCATCAATAGCCCAGATTCCTGTGCCGGTTCCAACATCCAAGATCCTCTGAATGTTATCATCGACAGGCGCTCTTACCAACTTGCCATCGAGTAGAAGAAGATAGACGTGATGAACGATATCTAATCTGGTATTTTTTAGCAACGCCACTCAAATAGGTATTCAATTCTTGACTAACCTCTCTTGTTCAGCCTCGTCGTTTGGTATCACGTATTTCCTATGCGAAATTAGCTCTATAGGATACCAAGCCCTTGAGGCAGGTTCCTTACCCGTCTTTATAAGCATGGTATCGACGCCCATTTTCGTATCGATACCTAGAATATTGCGATATGAGTAAAAAAACAAGAGGGCGACTTTGCTAGACTAAGCAATGAGAGCTTTTTTGGTTTTACTTACGCTCGCATAGATGAAGTAAGTGAAGCGGTAGAATATTCACTCCTAGTGAAGGTTAGCGTTATACACCAAGCAAGCTATGAAGCCAAATACTCTGCAGTCTCGTAGTCTGACGTGTCTCCCTGTTTTAGCCCTCTAACATTAGTTTCGATATTTCAATGGGTTTGTCGGCAGCTGGCTTACCAAAGCAGGGTCAACCTCGAGGGGTCTTGCTGGGACGTTGTTGGACGTATTGGCCATAGCAAAGTTGGGCAAGAAAGCTAATAACAACTATTTTAAAAAGGGTCGTCTTTTGTTTGGTGATGCCTCAGGCAGTGTATAGTTTGGCAGGTAGTCAGAAGACATGGTCAGGGAGTGGGGTGTACTACTCTAATATACACGAGTTGCTCTGCGAGGGAAACCGCATCCCCTCCAACACCACGCCGGTTCAGTCATCTAAGACTCCGTCAGCAGTATCCTACTAGGTTAACAGCAAGGCTGCTGTGAACACGATCAATCCAATTCAATCGAATCAATGCACTAATTTGACATCAAATTCTATAAAGTGTTGGTTTCAAAAATGAGTAAAAGGAAAAAGGGGCTAGTGCTGTATTCAAGTAATCGCGATCAACAGTGACTGAAAGATAAAATGTCATAGCGGAGCCGGGAAGCGTTCTATACGGAGGAATATAGCCGTGGAGATAGCCATGGAGATAGCCATGGAGAATCAAAAACTCTCTATCCTCCTCTCTTTTAAAAAAAAGAAAGGAAAAGAAACTCCGCCTGCTTGGGCCTCTTGTGCCATTCCAACGTGGCCTTGAGGAAACGCCATGATTGCGTACAGGTACCTCAAATAATCCTAATTACTGATTTTTAGAACTTGGAAAGTATTGCGCAGGTACTGGGTGGGTCCGGATTAGGACGGGGATTCTCCGGAGAAGTAATGATGAATCCAGTCCGAGAGGAGTGTGGACTTCAATGACCCATGCTTTATGTTGCACATTCGGCGCCCCTCCCCCCCCATCCATGCAGGCACTATGCTCAAGGGCCGATAGGTTATCGGAAACTCCTCGGGGAACAGTGGAAAGGCTAAAGAAATCTGACAGCAGCCCACTGTACACAAACCTGCATCTTGAAGCCCCAAATTTTGACCGCAACTAACCGACTAACCTTAATTCGTCAGGCGTTGCATGTTTCGTTTATTCATGCGCTTACGGCGCCTATCAAAGTTTCCACACCCACAAAGCAAGCTCAGCAACCTACTTTAATCGCTACCGCGTGTGTTAGCGGCAAATGGGAGAAGTTAATTGGAGCCGCAATGTTCAACACAGGGTACAGCTGGGACTTGTGATCTCAACTGCCGATGTTATTGCACCTCTCGTCTACAGCCAATAGGCAATCCATTCATCCTTTGCAGGGCCTCAGTCATTGCATTAGTGCATTTCATTCCCTCCTGACCCGAAGGCAGAAAAAGTACCAGTCCACGGATCGGCGATCTACCGACATGCAGATTGCTCAAAACATGTTGTCTCAGAAGAACAGTCGACAGCTCCTTATCCATTGAATACCCTTATTTCTGAAGTGACTGGAATACAAATAGGTTTCCCTTGATAAACATCGCTAGTACAGTATCCATGCATTGGCGGGACATGGTTGTTTGAAGCCTCTTTAACTTATTCCAGTGTCATGCGGCAATAGACCGCCAAATCAGCTATCACAATGCCAACTTCTGGGCTCAGTGCTTATCGGCGCCCTTTGAGCTACGCAACAGGAAGAATCTCCGCAGAAACCATTCCTCTACAGTACAGCTGTATCCTAATCTCGAGAAACTTGCAAAGGGAGCTGGATTTCGACCTTGAATACATTGCACATCATTACGCAAAACCCCTGAGTTGTACCCCTCTGTGCCTGAACAGTCTAATGGCTCATGTAGCCCGCGGGAACAGACGCAAAAATAAATTATCCGCGCTGTGTGACGGGGGCCAACACCCACCACACAACCTTTTCCTCGCACAAAAACCCTCTCCAAACGGTAAAAACACAAATCACAAACTCCCGAGGAGAAGCCAAGTCCCCGTAGTATGGGTTCCGCCACCGTGCTCCGATTGAACACTTGAATCCCATTCGATCGCATCACATATAATCACTCGTGCAGATTTGACAAAGCGTCGCAATCACCTTCCCAGAAGCTAAGCTCCAAGACTGGCACAACATATTCTGATGTCGACTGGCCTCACAACAATATCCCACTGTTATCCCCTCTTGGGACTGGGTCCGGGCATAATGTGATCATAAGGTAGAAACGCAATTTAGATATCGGCGGGAGACTCACCGCAATATCATACCACTACTGTACTCGAGCACCTAATCTGTGGCACAGATCGATATCCGCAACCTAGCGCCATGGCCACTAAACCACGGTATACTCAGTGCCGTGCTGGGACTCACGGATATCACACCCAACGATACCAGTCCAAAGCGCAAAAGATGGATTTCGGAAGCCCCCAGATTCGACGCATCAACCACTTTTCTGCCTTGTCCTTGAAGAGCATCGCATATCAACCTCACAATTCTAACAACCACAGTATGCATCAGAGGGTTGGTTCTTTATCCAGACTGGGCCTGTCAAGTTCGTTATATGTCATGCGATGCGGGCCCAATCGAGCGATATACATCTGCCCTAGTGCCACGGCGAGTCACCTGCTCGCAGTTCAAACCCCAATATTGCCAACTATTGCCACTCAGACCCAATCATCACTAGAGGTGAGGTTGGCAGCACACGTCAGGCCTGTTGATCTGACCTTGTGGCCAAATCTCGGTGGAAACAGCAATTCCAGTGAGTTCATGTGCTGTATCTGGCTACGGATATTATTGACACAATCCTCATGAAGAAATTTTTATTCTGAAACCGCACCTTGAATTACCCTTGAGCGCAATAAGGGGTTGACGATTCGTAGAGAAATTCCCAAAGATGATCATACATGCCAGCATAAATACGAGCAAAAGGGAACTCGGGTGGGGGCACCATAAGTGGAGCTTCCGGTGCTGTTACTCAACGCTTTGCTCACGCCCCTCTCCCGAGAGTTTGGGAGTCTTTGGCTTAGAACATTGTCCCACAACATATTGTGGGCCTAATCATCATCACTCCTGGGTCCCGAGCTCTTGGTAACAGTCCTCGCCTGAGCGGGGAACATGCTCAGCATACTCGAGTGGACCGGGGGACGCCACGATGCGAATTCTAATAGTACTCAGTAAAAGCTGTCCTAGCCGCGCACGGGTAGGATGTCTCATCCGCTGTTCCACCCACCGTCCGGGTTATTCCGCCCCGAAAACTCATCTCTCCAAACCAATACAAATTCCAGACGCTATTGATATCAAACCCCAGCATAGGGCATACATACGGCGATTTCAGCTCATGGGTTGCTATACTACCACGCACTCTATCACCTATGCATCTGGTGTCCAGGCAGGTCTCTTCCTGAAGCCTCTTGAAGCCTCTGCTTTTGCTTTCCTCGGGCTGTTATGGTCGCCGTTCAGGCGAACCTGAATGAAGCCAAGATTTTCTTGAGATTAGTTTAGGCTATCCGTATAGCCATTCGATTCTAGAGTAATACCGCAATGTTTCAGTACTATTTTACGGTCTACGAGGACAGAACCAAGGCGTAGCCAATGTTAAGAAGCAAGCCAGACTGGTTTGCTAAAGGGCCAGTAGTAGTCGCCGATTGGTTGAGCCGGGGGGAGTTATGGATCTCGATCCCTAGAAGTTGTTATATGCCATGCAGGCACGATATTACTAATGCCTGTAAGTTGTGTTCCTGACCAAACAGGACAAAGGTGTGATATTTATTATAAAGCCGACTTGTACAATGCCCCCTAGAAAGTTACCGAACAGTTAATTTAGGTTAACCCGCAAAATAAACCCTGCTTTGTACGAAACTTTATCCCTGTGCCTTGTAATATTTTGGACTGGTATCAGGCTCGGGCCGGGCCAGTGCTCCTTGCAGCACACCAGCTACGATAGTCTGAGGGTATTGAGAAGTATCGGAGTTTGGGGTGGGTAAGCGGAGCGAGCAGTATTACTGGTTCCAGTGAGGTGCGGTATCTGGAAAGGGCAAACAACTTGTACTGCTAGACAAACTTAGGGGAGAGATTAGGAGAGAGAGGGGAAGGAAGGTAGCGTTGAGGGGACAGGGGGTGACGCAAGCGGTCACGGGGTGTCACTCGTGACCGTGCCAACAGAGAAATGGAGAAGACAACCGTGGCGGTAACTAAAGTCTCCAACAGAGGGTTGGAGGTCGTCTTATCCGGCTTCGCCACTGTTCAGCACTTGAGGGGTATAAGTCCGAAATGCAAGTACGAGTGATCTGTTGTGATCGCAGCACTTTCCCCCCCCAAGCCAATTCCCCTTTGGGAGGACGAAGTAATGCGGCAACACTCTCAGGTGTTAATGAGAATTCTGAGAAAAGCTATTTATACTTAAATAGTTATATTTTGTAGCGTCTGTTAATACTCTATCACGACTTCCCCCTCTATGTTTTAATGACTTTGGATTTGGTGCATCGTGAATACCTTAAGGTAGACAATACAAAATGTCCGAACCCTGCCACGCAGGTAAGTAGGCACAGTGACAACAAAGTTAGCGCGGGCTTCCCGTCTCCGATAAATGAATTACGAAAAGCCGCGCACAGGCCTACCGCCAACCCAACAAACAATGCTAAAGTTTGCGCCAAAGGAATCAAGGGGCTAGATATTAATCGCATAAAGTTCACATTACTCCTCTGGTGTCTCTGCTACACACCCTGACATTCTGCTGATTCTCAAAAAAACAAATTCGATACTCAAAACCTGGCCAAGGAACGGTGGAATATGGGGGGCACGAATGCCAATCGAGGAGGGAAACTGGAGGGGGGAAAAAAGGGAAGGTAAGCTCACCAAAACCGCTTCAATGCTGAACGATACTGAGTTCAATGATGTCAAGATATTTAGAGGCAGAGGGTTCAAACTGCTACCTTGAAGACAAGACACTTTGGAGCCATTTCTGGCATCCCTCCTCCCCACATACTGGTACATAGGGCGATAAACTTGACCTTGGCAGTCTGAGAAAGCAGTGCGCTACCCCACCGTCCCTTGTACAATCGTACGGCTCTAGTGCCTTGCTATCGGTTGTTGCAATAATCGATTAGAGTTGCAGGGTATTAACTTTATCCGCCAGTCCCAACTTTTATCCCAAATCCCCCCTAGGAAACCATGCTTTCACATGGGGGCCGGAACTCACTCGGTGGAAAGCATTCTAAACCAGGGCTGCTAGGTATGCGCTTCTATGAAAGGTGTGTTGCAGATATCCGGGCTACCTTAAGGATCTCTTAAGAGACACAACTTTCTATTTTCCATCGATTGCGGGCGCTCCATGGATACACAAGGACCACAGATTACCAATTAGGGTGGCCAGAATCGGTTTGCACTCTCGTACCCGGCGAACGTAGGGCACTCCTACTTTATTCTTCTAGGAGTTCCCCCTCGGCATATCATAAAAATAAAGCTTGCATCAAGCCCTCCGAGCAAGCATAACATCCTTCAGAGGCGTTGAAGGGAGATACCCGTGCCTAAATTAACTATCACGACGATAGGTCAGTGCTGGCTGAGCAAGGCGTCTTTCTTTCAAGGACTTTAAAGGCCTGCCTGTTCTAGCACGTCAGGGAGAGACATAGACGATCACTGCCTTCTAGAAATCAGAATCCCCCCACCGGAAAAAAAACTCAATAAGAAAACTTTTCGCTTCAACTACTGCATTAACATGAAACGTGCATACTTCAGTAATTGAAAAAAAAAAATCCATGGCACTAATCATATTCTAGTAATGTTGTACGAGATCAATGCCCCGATAATATATTCGAAACACCGCATAACAATTCTGGCGCACGTTTAAAGTTACCTACTGACACCCTTATCCAAACACTAAAAGCTTGTTATCAAGAAGTACATATTCCATTAAGGATGTATCCTACTCGAGTACCGCCGGAGCACAAAAAAGTCAGGCCAAACCAAGTTAAACCGACCGGAGGGAGGGAGGGACGGGGAGGGCAAATTCTTGCCACCATGCACAACGCTTGAAAGTATTTTCTTTCTTTTTGAATACAAAGAATTTTAAATAATCACCAGAGCAACTTATTCCCACATCCGGCTCAATGGGGAATTAATTCCAACTCCTTTCTCTTCTCATAGGGTTGATGTCCCTCCCTCTCTCCCTCCTTCCCTCCCGGCTATTCTTTCCCCTATGGCGAGGGAAACAGTGGCAATGATGAAAAAGGTCCCAACTCCTTCCCTCCCTTGTTTGCACAAACAAAAGCTTACTTATACTCCGCCAGGCGGTGCTCTGAGGGGTTGTGGTTGTTGTTGTTATAATGCCGGTGACGAGATTTCTAAGATAGCTTCGGTGACTAGGGTCATCCTAGGTGATGATGACAGATGCATTGGGTGGCATAATACGTATAGTTACTGTACCTACTGAGACTTATACTTAATCTCACTGTGTTTATCGCTACCGTACGGTAGATTGGTATCTAGTTTGTCTCGGGTGCCGGGGTTTGGTTTAATCGGTTATCGAACGAAGGGGGGTTTTTATTGGTGTTGGCGTTGTTTCGGATTGGCGGATTGAGGGGCGGTGCGCCAAGTGGCGGGGTAATTGAGAATTTATGATTCTCGATGTTCGATGTAGTATGATGCTACACTAAGACACCACTTATCACCAGCTCACACTACAGAGGAACGGACATTGAGAGAAAGTAGTAAAGTAACGTAACATGGAACTAGCCTTTGGATTATATACATAAAGTCGTGAACAATGATAGATACAAAGAACTCAAAGAAAAGAAGAAAATGTAGCTGCTACTGTACTAAGTGGAAACTTTTTTCCCAACTCCCCTCTTCTTCCCCTCTCTCCTCCTTCTCTTCCAATCCCTATTCCACTCCCCTCGGTTCTTGTAGAATGTCTCTCTCCATCTCTCCACAAGATCCGCATTCTCTCCTCCCGCCTCCCCTTCAATGACATCATCAAGAGTCCTGGAATTTGGAATCTTCCCCCAGATACTCAAGGCCCCCAAAAATCTGCTATCCTCATGGGGGCCCAATAACGGAGCCTCCGTATTCATTGACCCCCTTCTCTCCGCTTCTCCACTCCCCATAGAAATAGACCCGATAACCCTCGGCGTCGACGGGACGAACAGTCTTCCCCCACCGCCGGAAAGGTCCGGAACCTCATCTTCATCCGGAGGGAAGAACTTTCTATGCCCGATCGCGGTATCAGGCGTTGGCGCCGCGGAGCGGTACCTATGAGACGGCGTGGAAGTCATGGGGTCAGGGGGATGTTCGTCGTCGCTGCTAAGCATGTCCTCGTCTTCATCCTCGTTCACATCACCGCTACTACCGAGACTAAAGCCGAAGCGGAAGGAAGTATTTGTCGGGGAGATGGCAGAGGAGTAGGGTGTTGCGGTTGTGGGCTTGTAGAGGGCTTCCAAAGGGTGGACTATGCGTGGGATTGTGATCTGTAAGGCTGGAGTGGGGACTTTAGAGCGCTTGGTGACGCCGGCTGAAGGGGGTGTTTTGGGGGTTATGGGGGAGGTCTCTAACTCTGACTCTGAGTCTGTTGTTGAGGTGGATGTGGAAGGTGAAGGGGAGGAGGGGCGGTAGGCTGTTGTTGATGAGGGGAGAGAGGTAGTGGTTATGGCGGAAGAGGCAGGGGCCGATTCGATGACGGCGCCGGTAGAGCTGAGCCAGCCAAGGGATTCGTCAAAGGTTGCGGTGGTCGTCGAAACCTCCTTGTCAAGTGAGGTCCTCTGAAGGAATTGTGGGAATTTGGTGTTGTGCGTGAATTCTTTGATGGTGCCGTCTGTCCTTTTCTCCTTGGCCCTCTCGGTAGAAGTAGTTGTAGAGGTAGGGACGGTTGGGGTGGGGGTAGTAGTGGAAATTCTGAAAAGACAATCCCGCTTGCCATCTCTCTTTGCGGGTGTGGCAATAGCAGGCGGCCTACTCCACCCCCTCTGAACCTTCCTATCCCTTAGCTCAATACCATCAACTATACCCTTCTCCTTGCTTTTTTTAGCCTTCTTTCTATCACCATCACCGCCCTTCTTAGCACGCTTCCTCTTTTCCTTCTCCCCCTCAACCTCCTCGCTGAGAATGCCCCCAGGAACGAAAGTATCAGGCCGGGCGTCCTCAACCCTAACTTTAACACCACGAAATAAACTCCCATTTAGCTTCTTCTTGATTCCGTCGGCAACGTCCCGCTCACAATCCAAGTACCCATAGCTCTTCTCTGGGAAGGAAGGGATCGTATGAAAAGACATAGACGCAACAACCGCTCTATCGGCGAGGACTTTCGGTGGAAGGAGGGAGTGTGTGGTCTCCGGGGTTAACGGTGTGATGTGGAGGCGGACAATTCCCATGTTCTCTCTTTCCTCTAATTAATATCTTTGCGTATCCCCTGATCGATTGTGTTTTTTTTCCTTCCTCGTCGTGCGCCTGCGCTCGTGTGTTCACCGTCGGAAGGGAAATGTAGGTAGGTAGGTAGTGGAAGGGTGTGAACAAGAGGTATGTATGAAACCGAAGTATACTCCGTAGGTAAGTAAAGTAGGAGGTTTGTTTTTTTCTTTCTTTCGTGTTTGCTAGAGAGCAGGAGATGCGGTGTGAAAGACGCTTTGATAGAGGGTGCCGGTGGAATTATATGGTGGTCGGAAACGAGAAAGAGGGTAACGGTGTGGTGCCAGCGACTTTGTTTTTTGTGTTCTTGGTCGGTGGTGGATGGTGGGTTGGGCCCTGCCAAGAGATTGCCGGTTTGTTTGGTTGTGATTAAAGTTGTGCGGGTGCACCGCCAATCCTGGAGCAGTCGAACGCATATTCTTGCTCGGTGGGAAACAAATCAACCATAACCCCGCCATGCGAAACCTTTTTTTTCTCTTTTGAGCTTTACCGGAGAAATAGATTGTGTAGGTCTGCCCAGGACAAAAAACTTCACGCCACACATCGGGCCCTCACCGTACTACCTCCCTCCATCCATCTATCCTTCTTCGTATCATTCTGATGCAGTATTCACGGTTAGAATACTCCTCGGTGTAGAGGATTATTCCACCTTTAGAACAGCTTGGTCTGTGCTTTTCTTGAGAACTGTTGGTTTACAGAGGAAAGGCGGCTAAGACGTACTGCTTATACTCTTCTGCGAGATGAAGGCGAGGGAAGATGCAGAATACGGCCGAGCAAGCTTAGCTCAATTACTTCCTCTCGATGTACAAATAGCTAAAATTATACTGTTCCGTAGGTATTGTGCTGTATCGGTATGATCCTTTAGCCACCCCGATAATACGTGGGGAAATTGTTCCTCGAATAGATGTTGTGGCGGGATGGTGGTGATTATGATGATGACCACATGGAGGAGGGGTTCTGGCAGATAACTAATTCCCTGGGATCTCTGAAAGGGCTTTATCAAGGATCCGTGGGGCGTGGGTGTGGGTCTATCATACATTCCTGTGCTGAAGTATATACCTCATGCAATCTCACCTCCGCCAACTCTCCCGGGAGGCACGTCGATGAAAAAATCTACGATTTTTGAAATAACCTACCAGATAAAATAGGCAATATTTTTAACAGGACCCGAAAGCCCCCAATTTTCGCTACGGGATATCTTCAGGTGTTCCGAGGGAGCGGGCGGATATACTTTGTTAGAGATGAAATTAAGATACAAGTGGTATGACATGAAAAGTGTTCACTACAGTACTCGGTTTTGTGAAGTTCGTAAATATCAACTTAACCGAAAATCTTTCTGCTGACCTTTTCAGCAATCCCTTCGAAGGCCAGAGCGAGTACTCCCGTAGGATCAGATACCACTGTGGGCTTCCCCCGGTCAGCATCCTGACAGATAGAGGCGTTTAAAGGAACGTCTCCGAGAAGCTCTATGCCATGTTTCTTGCACTCTCTCTCGACACCATCCGCTCCGAAAATGTGAGTTGCATGCTGGCAGTTGGGACATGTGAATATACTCATGTTCTGCACCATTCCTAATAGCTGGATGAAGGAAAGTTAGAAAATAAGATTTTGGGATAAGGGCTGCCATATGGCTTAGATCTGAATGGGAGATCCCTCAGGTAAAGAACTTACCGGGATGTCCACCTTCTTGAACATGTTGATTCCCTTGACTGCGTCGATGAGAGCTATATCCTGAGGCGTCGAAACAATTAAAGCGCCTGTTTTCTAGAATTAGTATACCTCATGCACGCATCCCACTTTGCGAACCCAATTAGCAGCACCCTCTCATTCCTCATGAGAGTCCGGATGAGCATTATTCCCCCGCAAAAAAAACAGTATTCTTGAGCTTTCACACGGGCGGTGACATGCAATTCGTTTTAAGTGGAAGAGGAATGAAATCCGCACACACCGTCTACTATGACTTGCTGAGTGATGCTAATCTGGACATCACCGGTTCCTGGTGGGAGATCAAGGACCAAAACATCGAGCCCACCCCACTCGACCTCGTTGAGCATCTGATTCATTGCCTTCATGACCATCAAGCCCCTCCAGGCCACTGGTGCTTCTTCACCGACCAGATACCCCATGGACATGGATTTAACGCCATAGTTACTCAGCGGAATCAACTGATTATCTATAAAATCAATAAAATGCCTTTGTGGCGGGAGGGCCAGGGGTGCGGCAAGAGGAACACCTACGGGGAGAAAGCCTGGGCTCACCCGATAGGTTCAATAATTTAGGTATGGAAGGCCCGAATATGTCTGTGTCTAGTATTCCTGTCCGTTTACCTTGCCTCACCAACGCAAGTGCCAGATTGACTTGATGAGCGGAGGGAAAAAGTAAGCATGTAGGCTACCCCTCCTAGCGAGGAATGACCGGGTCGTACCCGCGATAGTGGATTTTCCGACACCGCCTTTGGCAGAAGAAACCGCTAGGACTTTGGAAACGTCTTTTATAGGTTTCTTTGTTGGAAGACCTCGCAGAATCCGTGGAATTTGCGGTGGAGATCCTGACCGGGGAAGGCCCTGGGGGAGCGTAGCAGGTAACTAGTCAGATTGTGTGCTTCTAGTATGTGATAAAGAACATCAGCAGAGAGTAGGTGGGTAGGTGGGTGGTACTAATGGGTTTTCGTGGGCCAGTGACCTAAAGGTGGTGAATAAGCGTTTTAAAGACATTTTTGGTGGTGGTTGAGTGGGGGGTGTTGGAGCATGCAGTGTTCGAGCATAATGCTATGCGGCTCTTGGAAGGTTAATCGTGTTTTCCTGCGAGCGAGTCTAACGGTCGTGCGTGCTTGGCGAGCTTGGAGGCACGAGAAGTGGGAAGCTGGAATTATGCAGCAAGTGTCTTTTCTGTACAGTATCGTGCACGAGTACTGTGCAGGTATCATACTGTGATATGGAGAAGCTTTGAATGGCTTCCATCTTCATCAGATTCTTATAATGCCTCCAAAAATATATCCCTCTATGACCACGATCCGATCTCATTGACGGTAAATCTCCAATCCGTAAAGCGAACGATCGACCTTCAGCGATCGTACTCTAAGAAAAAGAAAAACACCAATGAAATTATCCCGCCTCTAAATACGAAAACACCAGTTTAACCAGCAAAAAAAAAAAAGATCTACCAACCCAGCGTTGTAGATCCCATCTGCAAGTCTGTCAGGTACTCCTTTGAATGGCCGGCGAACCAAATAAACCCCAATGGCCCAACATCGCAATGATCTCATACAGGAAACTTACCCGTTACTCTGTGCTTTTCACTACCCCGCCAACATAATATTATGATAAAGTGACCAACCCCTCAAAATGATACTCCGTCAACTCCTCGTCCCCCTCTCTTCTCGCCCCCTCATCACATTGTTGTACTGCCGTACACCTAATTCTATCCCTGCAATATTACTCCCTACTCCCCCGCTAAAGGCTGCCTACTTGACCCAAACGTCAAAACGATTCTTACACCACGGAAGAAGCTACATCAAAGCTATGGGCGAATCGCCATCCTCTGAGGATGGGAATGATTTGATATTTGTCCGCTCCTTAAATTTGTATGCCACCTCTACTACAACCCCACAATGGCAGTTGCTAACACAACAAAAAACCAAATTTCAGGAAAGCCACAACAGGCGTAGACTCATGGGGTCGTAAACGTCCCCAACCAATCCTCCTAACCCTCTGGCTTAGGAGTTCCATTGCGCTCGCCGGCTCAACAGACCACCTCCCATACTCCATAAACTATGGCACAGTAACGAAGGTCATAACCGCGCATGTCGAGAACGACACCTTCAACTCTCTAGAGCACCTTGCGGAGGATATAGCGCGCACGGCATTGGGCCCGGACATCAATGCCGGCTGGGTTAAAGTTATGGTTGAGAAACCGAAAGCGCTGCTCCGCGCAGATGCAGCTGGGATCGCAATCACCAGAACGAAGAATAGTGAGGGGGAAGTTCTCGCTGAAGGCAGTGACCGGGTATTCGTCAAGGATCTCCGGCTTGTAACAATCATTGGCGTGAACCCCTGGGAACGGGAAGAGAAACAGGCTGTTGTGATCAACTTAACGATGCACAAAGAGAACAATCCTGGGAAGCTCGTAGAGATGGTTGAAGGCGGAAAGTTCGACCCGCATTATAACTTCCGCTCCGTGGCTAAGCGCGTGACGGAGCATGTTGAAGCTTCAGATTACAAGACAGTCGAGGCGTTTGTCACGGCCGTTGCGAAGGAGGCTTGTGTCGGGTGCGGGATTTCGAAGGTTACGGTGCGGGCAGAGAAGCCTAGTGCTCTGACATTTGCAGAGGGGCCGGGGGTAGAGATCACCAGGGAGCGTTCATTCTTTGTTCTAGAAGAAACCGCAGCCGGGGTGGATGGAAAGCACGATGTATTCATTGCTCTGGGTAGTAACATCGGAGACCGCTTCAGAGCTATAAAAGACGCTGTTGCAGAAGTAGAAAAAAAGGGGATAAAGGTCAAGAAAACGAGTAGCTTGTACCAGAGTGCGCCGATGTATTATCTTTCTCAGCCGACATTTTTGAATGGAGTTATTCAGGTTATTTTCACACCTAGTGGTGGATGATTTGGATACTAACATACAACAGGTAGAAACAACACTATCTCCAGACGACCTACTGAAGGCCTTAAAAGACATAGAATCCCTCCTCGGCCGATCAAAAAGTATCGAGAACGGGCCCAGATCGATAGACCTGGACATACTCCTCTACGACAACCTAGTATACGAAACTCCACACCTCACAATCCCGCACCCAAAAATGCTCGAACGGGAATTCGTTCTCCGGCCCCTGTGCGAGTACGTTCTCTCCCTCTCCCCCTCTTCGCATCCTACTAACGTACTAACTTGATCAGTATATCCCCCAACAAACCCCACCCCTTAACCTCCACCGCCTTCAAACACCATCTTAGTGCTATCCCCCCACCGCCACCCTCCACCCCACCCCTCCGCACATTTGCCTTCCTCTCCCCACACCTCCCCCCACTCGACCCTTCAAACCCCCACCGAAAAACATACATAATGGCAATCCTAAACCTAACACCAGACTCCTTCTCCGACGGCGGCCAGCACACACACAGCAACATCGTGTCAACCGCACAAGAACTAATCGCCGCAGGAGCCGACATCCTAGACATAGGCGGGTGCAGCACTCGCCCAGACGCCGAACAAGTAAGCCCAGAAGAGGAACTCGCAAGAGTAATCCCCGCAATCAAATCCCTCCGCGAAGCAGGCATAAATACCCCAATAAGCATAGACACCTACAGATCCGCAGTAGCCAAAGCCGCAGTATCCGCCGGTGCAGACCTAATAAACGACGTTTCCGCCGGAACCCTGGACAAAGACATGCTAAAGACGGCGGCAAACCTAGCCGTCCCCATCTGTCTAATGCACATGCGCGGTGACCCCTCTAGCATGATGTCCCTAAAGTCCTACCCGGCCGGCGTGATCCCCGGCGTAATCTCCGAGCTCGAGGACCGCGTTCGCGCCGCTGAGGAAGCCGGTGTGCGTAGGTGGAATATACTGCTCGACCCGGGACTCGGATTCGCTAAGGATTTGCGGCAGAATTTGGAATTGCTCAGGGGTCTTGCGGAGGTTACGAGTGGGATTGGTTTGCCGTGGGTTGTGGGGCCCAGTCGGAAGGGGTTTGTCGGTAAGGTTACCGGCGTGGAGGTTGCGAAGGAGAGGACTTGGGGGACTGCGGGGGCGGTGGCGGCGTGTGTTGCTGGTGGAGCGGATGTGGTTAGAGTTCATGATGTCACGGGGATGAAGAAGGTGGTTGATATGGCGGGGGCTATTTGGCGGCAATAGTTTTTTTCCATTTTCATTTGTTTATTTTAGTTATTCTCGTGTTGGTATATAACATATATCACACACCTTGCTTACTTACCCACCCACTTGCTCGTTCGCTTTACTGTCATAACTAAAATACAAATGTTCCATCCCGTTAAGAAAAAAAGAATAAGAAAAAACCCCCCCTCCTCCCAATCATAGAATATCACTCCCTCAAGTGATCACTCCCGCCCACCACCACCACCACCCCACCCCTCCACTCCCCGTCTAACAACGCCAACAACCTCCTCCGCAACCTCCGCGCTCGAAGCTTCAAACTCAAACTTACTCTCCTTCCCTCCACCCCTCCATACAAAAATCTTCAACCCAACACCCCCACGACCACAAACCTTGGCGCCAATAATAGTGCTAACATGCACACTCTTAGTCTTCCTAACAGACTGAATATGCAGGTACTCCCCATCAATGGCAAGGATCCTCTCGTAATGCCTCGTCAGGAAGGAAATCGGCGTTGTCGATTTCCTATATAATGTGAAACGCTGGTAGTCTGCTTCTGGCGGCACGTATGTTTCCAGTTCCGGTGCTTGGGGCGATGTGTGAGGAGGAGGGCGGGGAGGAGGGGGCAGGGGGAGGGTGGGGTTTCGGACGAGGTCGAGATCGGTTTGGGCTCCCAGTGTGCTTACCGGTGAGGTTAATGGGAGAATTGCCAGCGTGGGGGCGTTGGTGATGCGTAGGATGTGGTGCTCGGGTTGTAGGGATTTCTTTTGGCAGATTTGCTGGAGGACGGTGGAGAGGGGGGTGGTGGTGCTTACGCTTAGGGGGATGGAGTGCGCGAAGCTGGAGGTTGCGGAGATGTGGATTCGGAGGGTTTTAGAGGGGGCGGTGGCGGTTAGGGTAGGAGGGATGAAGGGGAAGGTAGAAACGGGGGTCGAGGAGGAAGTTGGGAGAAGGGTTGAGGGGGTTGGAGGGATTATCTCTGTCGTTGGGACTGTTGATGTTTGGGTAGCAGTGGTGTTGGTGGTGGCTGGAGTGGCCTTCTGCTTCGAAGTGCTCGTATTCGGTGTTGCCCTTTCGTTTTCCAAATCTATCGCCAAAAATTAGCTACTCCCTATGTAGATAAGAAAGGCCTGCAAAAACCAACATTGCTCTCCCGTAGCCTCTACAAGCGCAAACTCCCCCTCCAATTTTGCCACACCGCCCCTCCCGCCTCGTCGCCCGCTCTGCGCTATATAGGCCGTAATCGGCTGTGTCCTCTCTAGCGGTGGGAAATCCTCATCCGGTTCCCCGTCATCGACCATTCTTAGAACCCACTTATTTATGTCGCACAACTCTTCTCGTAATTCCGGCTCCTTCTTGTCTTCGATATACTTATACAACGTGAACCCAATTGCTTCCGCCACTGTAGTATCCCCAGACTGGACTTTTCGCGCTCGCTTGATTATGACTTCGAATGGAGAGGAAGATTTGGAATACGGGATGTACAGCTTCAGTGTTATTGGCGCCAATTCCCCTTTTCCAGCGAATTGCTGATAGTCCTCCATTGGATTCGCAGCCTCTGATTCTTTTGCTTTGAGTAACTGCGTTAGTATGGATACCGGTTGAACCATGGAAACCGGTCGTATGGGTGGTGGTAAAGCGTGAAATATCCCCGGCGACGACGGCACGCCTCCCTTATGAGAAAAGGCACTTGTGGGATCTGAGTCTGCGGTTTCAGTAAAATCCGAGTCGAGACTGCTTGCGTCCGAATCGTCGTCATCGTCTCCGAAACTGCTGGTGTGGGTTAGGGAGGAGGAGTTCGGGGATGAGTGGAGTTTGTCCGTGATCTCAGCATGGAGCCGTTCTGAGGCGCCCATTAGGCCGTTGGGGAGGATACCTCCCAAAGGTTTTGGGAGACTGTTGGAGGGGTGATGGACTTTCCCATTAAAGTCAACATCCCCATGTGAGCCCCCACGAACCCGGCGCACACGGGAGCGGGCGGCGGAGGAGTCCGGGACTCTGGGGCCGGAGCGCAGTGGCGACGACCCTGAACGGGGACGCTGAGGAATTTCCTTCTTCGCGAAATCGAACTGCGTCTTTTGCGGAGGACTATATCTGTATCAGCAAGGGGAAGTTTATATAGGATACAACTGAACACACGCAGGCCCCATCTCCTCATCCTCTGACTCCTCACTCATGTCCGAGCTATCATCCTCCCTATCCCCATGGTGCTCTCTACGCACCCTCTCCTTCACCTCCTCCAACCTCCCAGTATTCCCAGTATTCCCCGTATCCACAGTATCAATATCCCCGTTTGAAAAATGTGACGCAAGCCCAGGTCTCATGAATGACCTTCCCAAATCTACACCTCCCACCTGCTGTTGCTGATAGTGCTGTTGCAGAGACGGTACAGGACTGCTCTCTGCGTCTCGATTGGACAGCGGCGCCCGAGCGGTAAAGTACTCTGTTGACGCGCCAACGGGTATCGGCGGAGAGTAAGTGCGACGAATCTCTGAGGGACATCCCCAGCCGGCGTTCTTGAATGCGGGGACATTGAGCGCTGCTGGGTTTACCGTGATCAGGCGCTCTCCGACGCCATCACGCATGCAGTGGAGGTAGCGGTTACGAATGCGATACAGAACAAAGCTAGAAGGGAAAAATGTCAGCGATAAGAAACTACAGGTTTAACTGGTGGGAGCGCTCACTCTTGATTCTGAAGAAGCGACATAACGGCAGCGGTGAGTTAGTACAAGAACGGAGGGGGAGGCTCATGGAGAAAAGGTTAGCGAGGGGCCATGTTCGAGAAGGGGGTTTGCTTTGCGTCAGTGGAGGGGAAAAAATGGTTTGCGGTAAGGGCTATTCAGGAGGCTCTAGGATAGAATGGTGGGATGGAGAGGTTGGTAGCTATTTTGGATTGATCGCTCGGGGATGGCGGATAGCTGCGCGGGGGGAGCATAAGCGCCGTGTAACATGTCAGATCATCTCGTGCGACAAAGAAGATTTGAGAGGTTTCTAAGAGGTATGATACTCCATAGTGGTTCTTGGAATCATATTTAGTTATCATGCCGGCTTAAGAGAAAAAATGTAAGAGATTCTAGAGAAGTCGGTATCGCATCCTAGCAGCCTCCACCTCCACACGTTAGCCACAGCATGATGTTGAAGCTCCGGTCCTTCCTGGACCCTCTGTCACGTGCGATTGCAGGTTCTGCACCCTTTTGAGAGCACCCCACATCTCATGTACAGATTTCGCAGAAGAATTTTTGAATCCGATGCTATTCTTCAAGGTATGCACAGTCCAAGACTCTGCACGGCGAACGCCCGAAGAGGCAAGGAGAATTCTATGGTGAATGCTAGAATCTGATGATGAGCACAAAAATAATGACAGACGGTAAGAGGCCCTCCAACCTGCCGTCGGTCATCCGCTAGAACCTCACCTACCGACCGACCCCAGCGCAATTTATCGAGAAAAGTGGGGCAAAGGGAAAATACTAATTAAAGTCTATCATAACACATGGCGCATACCCTGAGAGCCGGCATAGGGAATTGCACGCTGAATTGGAATAAATAAATTCCCCAACCCAACCACTAGTATCAAAAATACCCGCTCTGAATAGTGAACACGGCTCCCAGCAGCAATACCTCAAAAGCTAAAAGATGACCCCCCTGAAAGATATGATTCCGGCATACATAATAATCTCATCACATTTCTGAACTCGACTTCCCGACAGAACAGATTTGTGTATAGAAAAGGCGTTACACACAGCAAGGTTCTTCCGCCCTGGAAGCCCTCATAACGATTTCGGGGGGCCGAGACTGGATGCCTCTACGATAATCCGGACCACACTGGACCCTTGCCTCTCAAATTCAAAAATGGGAACCAGCGGCGGGAGGCGCGGGAACCTCTAAAGCCACCCAATTCCTTCTAATTCCACTTATTAGCCTCAAAGATCATCACCACATATACCAAAACCTCTACCACAAAATGGCCATTGTCCGCATTGCCATATTCTACTTCCCCACTTTTGTCTCCGAAGACTCAACCAGAGTGTACCCATCCCCCCTCACTATGTCAATCTATAATGCCGTGCACTTGAAGTCAACCAAAAACCAATAATAATTTTCGAAAATTTCCAACCACAACCACATCTTGAGGAACATATGGCTTAATAGAAGTGTTAAGAAGACGCTCCTCCCTAATTCTACGTTTTCTGATGTTCGATAAGAGCAATCCTCATAGAATGGTAAAATTAAGGATTGCCCGTGGACGGCTGTTTTCGATTTTATTTTATTTTAGCCGGGCTTCACTATTCTATATTGTTGGGAACGTAATCATCTTTGTAGCCGCTGAGACGTGATTGGGAGCTATTTAGCGGATGATTTTGATACTGGGAAAACCGTTCTTATATGAATCCTAATGATTCGGAGGCATAAAGGTGGAAGGTTTTCCTCTCTTGGTTAAGGGGACCCGACAAAAAAAAGAACGGGGAAGACGAGAGGAGCGAGATAAGACAAGGAAGCGAAACGAGGGCAAAACTCAATTGCTGATAGTGAGCAACGAATTGCCGGCTGAGTGCTGTGACGGCTTAGCGATTAGAAGTCGTCTCACCGGGACGCATGCGACGGCATCATGCATCATGGTTACAAAATGAACTGCATAAGTATGATTTCAGGTGTCCGGCGAGCATCTTACCATTGGTGATTACTGAACCAGACCCTCTCCGACGCCAAGGACGCAATGGCCATATCCTCTCATATCATACAAGGTTATTGAAGCATGTACTCGAGTACTCGCGATGTCGAAGCGTTTTTAAAAAAGACTGCTATTGCATAGCACCCAATTTGGGCCCATTTTGCTTGGATCTGTGGGGTATGCAATAGCAGTCTTTTTTAAAAACGCTTCGACATCGCGAGTAGTGCTCCAGAGGCCCATGCACCTCGGCCCCCACCTCCCCTTGCCAATGATTGAGATAGTAGCTAATACGACACAGCATGGAGAAGGCGGGTATTACGCACACCTTCCTAATCGAATTCGAAAACAAGGAGGATCACGATTACCATAGTCACAAGGATCCAGGGAACCTGCTATTCGCGGAGAGCAGGAAAGGCTTGAGATGATCCGAGTTACTAACTTTGTGGTTGGGATTGTGGGGGGTTTAGCTCGCCGCGATTTGAGATGTCCATAGCGCTTAGCCCCGCACTGCTTTCAACCCGCGATCCGGGAGATTTTCAAAATGAGATTTAGAGATCAATATGGTCCAGAACCTCAATCTTTTGTGGTGCGGTGCGGTGATGAAAGAAGTCAAATAGAATACAAGTATAGGAAAATCACTGTCGGCATGGCCTACTTCTTTACTCATCTTCACTGAGCTGATCTCAAATCGCGGTTTGGAAATTGAAGGACTGTTTGGCAGAGGGCGGTTTGCAAATCGCTGTTTGATTTTGACTTGGAAATCGCGGTCGTAGGTCACTGTTGTCCCAAATCTCGGCGAGCCAAGCACCCCCTCAGTTGATATGGGGGCACCCTTGCTAAGATTTTTCACGAGAAATCACTCGAGTCCCGTGCTTTCAGGGGTTCTACAAGAGCGCTCCCTTGGAATAGGCATGCGGGACTTAAGGTCGGGGGTTTTAATACTTGTACGTTGTCCTAGGCATTATACCAAGAATCCCTCGCTCAAGGATCCGAACCTGGCAAAACTGGTCTCACCGTCTATCATCCTAGTATAATACAGTACGGTACCGTACCAGTGTGGGGGGTGGCTCCTTTTTGGGGGGATAGTGTCGACTGCGCTGCGGCTGAGTATAGGAGACGAGCTGTGATCTGAGTGCCCACACTACACTGGTATGTGTCGTGGTCAGCGTGAATTGAACTCCTGGGCTCCTGCTAAGTGCGGCAGGGTGATTAATTGGTTCTGGACATGTTAACCACTGCTTCAACTCGGTATTCTATGATATGTCAACTTGGGAATAAATACTTGTCTTACTAAAAGAGCTGGATTTCTGGGCTCAAATGGGAAAGGAAGTGTATTTCTTCTTCATAGGTTAGTAGATTTCAATGGATGTCTTTAGTGAGAGGTTCCCTCTGATATTAAAAAACTGAAGTTGTGCTTCGTGCACTCATTACTACTACACAGAATATGGAGCCGCACAGCCCAAGCGATACTAACTCAAAAAGGCACTATAAGTGATTTAGTGGTGGCTTTCCACTAAAAAACACTTGTCTCAAACCCCGTGCGCAGGTGCTACTTCTATGACCTGAGGGTGATCCCCCAACTCTAGGAAAGTACTCGAGCACCGGTATTCTGAAGCCGAGAAGACGGGTCGACTAAGCCTAGCAACTGGAGGGAGGGGCACGTCACCCGTCATCCGGAGTTATCCGGCAGATTGCGCCACCTAAGACACGTGCAGCCCAGGCCCATCCCGGGCAAGTCATCCAGACTGACGCCAAGATACCGATCCATCCCAGACGCCCTTTCAAATACTGCCGTCCGGACCTAAAGACGGGCGGACGCTTGGGAACGCGCTAGGTTAGAGAGGGGCGAACATATGGACTCGGGAGATTTATGGAGCTGCGAGTGGATTTATACATCCTGAAGAGGACATCAATATTAGTTGGAAATGATGCTGCTCGCCGTACACCCATGATACTTCCTTTGGTATTCGGATAGCTTCTGGGAGTGCGCTTGTTTGTGGTTCGGTAATGCGCTGAGGATCCGGGCATATTTGGGTTTTTACGGTATCGTACCTTCTACGTAACACTTTTCATAAACTTGACCTAGTACATGCCATCTAGCTGTTAGCCAGAGTTCTCCTGACTAAGTCTTCGACGATGGGACATTGTTGGAACCAAGCAGAATATCGAAGCAAAGGCAGGGAGCAAGACGATCAGTCATCGTACACAATCCGTGACATCGCTGAATCAACACCAAGCTCCTTCATCCTCCTCTCAGCCCAAGCTCCCAGATCACCGAAATATCCCTCCGGATCCTGACCTCGCCACTCCCGCAACGCAAACCAAAGGTGACGTGCGTCTTTCCCTGCCTCGATTACACCTTTGTAATTGGGCGCATGGTTGAAGAGAACCTGCGCGGAGAAAGACGGTTACTTCTTTGCTCATGTGGTGAGAAATACCGCCTTAATTGGGGAGAACTAGAATACGTTAGCAAGGGTAAGAAAGCGTGGCTGGAGGAGAAATTGCTCCAAGGGGTGATAATATTTCGTATGATCGCCACCCAAGCACAGGATTTCGTCTCTTTTAGTAGTTCAATTTCCTCTAGAGAGTGGAAACAGTTTGCCACACCTTCTTTACCCTTGATAACATGTTCTGGTTCTCACTAATTAATGCGTTATGGTGCTGAACGAAGAACATACCTTGAAATATTGCCTCGCCCATGTCTTGTACTCCGCGCGGTCATCCAGAGTTGCATCGTGAGACACTTCAATAACTGAAGGGGCGGCATTCTCATCCGTCACTAGATCAACGGCCAGTCTCATCAACGGATCGGACAAGATAGCTGGTACGATGTGCCCAGTCTCCCAGTCATACAGAGATGTTATGGGAGGTTCACCGTTTGCATTCATTGTAATCAACATATTGTGAATGCCAAAGTCGCCATGGTCGAGAACGAGACGATAGAGAGAGGGCTGACCATTATCTGCCGGCATGATGTGTGGGATGAGGCGCAAGAGAGACTGCTTGGCCGCTGCAGCAATGGGACCAACGGTGACATTGTCACTCTCCCACCCGATCATGTCGCCTATGTTCTTGATTGTCGCTTCGATTTTGGACATGAAAAGAGCAACGCAGAACTCGCGTGTGGGAGCAACAGGAATGGGAAGCATTTTGGGCCTCTGTTCAAAGAGGCGTTTGCGGAGCCAAACAGTTGCGAAGCCAAACAGTTGCGAAGTCGAGCGGGAGATTGAGGTTGAACAATGATGCGTGGATACGAGCTGACTGAGCAAGAAGGCAATCCTAGAGAAGATTGGCAAAGTTAAATTGAATTGAGCAGAACAGGTTGCTGAAATAGGTACGCACCTGCTGCTCTGGGCTGAGTTCCCACCATACATCCTTCTCTCCCTCTGCTCTTTCAAACAAGAACAAGTGACGGCCCGCAATATCCTTCGGGAGATCAAGTCTAGGACCAACATGCTGCACTGGGATACGGTGGTAAAGCAAGCGGGAGGTGAAAATATTGGGCTCTGAGCGCAAGAGCTGGTATACCGCCACCTCGAACTCGACCTTGAGGATTTGCTTATGAATTGGGGGGCCCTCAAAGTTAGGCATATTAACATCGCCACGGGACAGACGCGCCACGATGTCTGGCCGATTTGACAGTTTGAGGTAGAGACCCTGTGCGCCACCCAATCTTGCTCTCAGCATGGAATCAGATCATGAGAATTTCGAACAGGAACTCACGTAGTTATTTGATCCCGTGGAGATGTCCGGGATTTCAATCACCTGGGTGTCGAGATTTGCCTCAATCTCTTGAATGAGTAAGTTTACATCCCAAAGTCCCTCGAAGGGGCTGCTACCACTGCGGACCAGGCTGAGCAGATGTTTGCCGTCGAAGTCGTTGCCATCCGGCATCTTGGGCCACTCGTCACAGTAGTACGGGTCCATTATTGGAAGTGAGAGTTCTAGGAAATACAATATTGATCTCAGAGAGCGGACGTGAGCGGCGAGTGCGGCCAAGGGATAGGTGAGTGAAATACTATATAAGTTGTGAAGTGCTACCTCTCACCTACGAGCGCGAGTGCGGCCAATAGATTTATTTGTCACATGGGTCTGATAAGAAAAATTTGCATAGATTTGCTCCTGGGTACTAAAATAGGCTAGTGTTTAACATTCTAAACAGGGCATAACGCCCCAGCGGCCTACCGTAGGGGTTAAACCAGATTGGTTGTGATGGGGCACCGGAAAAAATAGCCTGTCAGCCATGAACCAAACCGCACTACGCAGCCATGAATTTGGACCACAAGGTAAGGGATTGGGGGAGAATAAATCTGTTCGAGCCTAAGGAAAGCACGGAAAAAGGAACGAACAAAAATGCAATCGCGATACGCTCTAAAGGGAAAGGAGGAAGACGAAGGAACGGGTGCTCTCTGACTCTCTCGTCCGTAACTCTAGCTAAGGATGGGCTATATAAGTTAGGAGATATATGATATCTCTCCGTCTGAACAACTGAGCACTCTCGAAACTCAACTCTAAGAGAACACAGGCAGCTGACAAAACATAATCTCCAGCAATCTAGAACCATATCGCAAACTCATGATCTTCTATGATCCGTGAAACCTCTGCTTCAACAATGCGCAAACTCCCACATACCTAGTGGCATAGGGTACAAAACAAACCATCAAGCAAATATCCTATGCCGGTAGGCATAGGTCTGTCTCCTAACCGCATACCTGCAAACCTGCATATTCGCCTATCTGCATAACCCCACGCCCTATAGGCCACTATCTAACAAATCAAGGGAAACAAAACTTGGTCACACCCATCTGCAGTCGTGACCTGTCCCGACCATGGCCTACTTGCCGCCTGAGCCATATTCCCAGCCCCCTCATCATGTGCTCGAGTATGAGGATATATATAAGCACTGTTAGCAATATCGATTCTACCAAGCTAAAGTCCAAATCCAAGTCATAGGCGTGGGGCTTTCGATAAGAGCAATCCTCATGGAATGGTAAAATTAAGGATTGCCCGTAGATGGTTGTTTCGATATTATTTTAGCTAGACTTCACTATTCTATATTGTTGAGGATGTCTTCGCAGTCATTGAGACGTGATTGAGAACTATTTAGCGGATGATTTTGATACTAGGAAAACGGTTATCATTCGATTCCCGATAATTCAGGGAGGTATAAAGGTGGAAGGTTTCCCCCTCTTAGTTAAGGGTACCAGTCAAAAAAAACAAGGAAGGCAAAAGGAGCGAGATATAAGGAAGCGAAATGAGGGCAAAATTCAATGATTGATTGTGGGCAATGAATTTGTCGGCTGAGTGCTGTGACAGCCTAGCGATCAGAAGTCGTCTCACCAGGACGCATGCAAAGGAAACGGCGACATCATGCATCATGGTTACAAAATGAACTGCATACCATAAGTATGATTTTAGGTGTCCGGCGAGCACCTTACCTACAAGGCTAATAAAGAATGCACTCGAGTACCGTAGGGTTCGAGAGGCCCATGCACCTCAGCCCCCACCTCTCCTTGCCAATGATTGAGATAGTAGCTAATACGACACAGTATGGAAAAGGCGGTATCACGCACACCTTCCTAATCAAATCTAAAAACAAGGAGGATCACGATTACCATAGTCACGAAGATCTAGGGCACTTGCTGTCCGCGGAGAGCAGGAAAGGCAGCAGGCTTGAGAAGATCCGAGTTACTGACTTTGCGGTTGGGATTTATTAGAGCTGTGGGTAGTGAGGTGTTTGGCTCGCCTCCATTTGAGATGTCCATGATGTTTCGCCCCGTACCGCTTTCAAGCCGCGATCCGGAGAAAATTTCAAAATGCGATCTGGAGACCAATATGGCCCAGGGCTCGGATCTTTTCTGGTGCGGTGGGATAATGAAAGAAGCCAAAATTATAGAATACAAGTATAATAATATAGGAAAATCACAGTTAGCATGCCCTACGAATTAGAAATCATGGTCGTAGGTCATTGTCGTCCGGAATCTCCGCGAGCCAAACACCCCCCTCATTTTGTGTGGGGGTACCCGTGCTAAGCTTTTTCACGGGAAATCACTCGAGTCCCGTGCTTTTAGGGGTTCCACAGGAGCGCTCCCTTGGAATAGGCATGCGGGGCTAAAAGTTGGGGGTTTCAATACTCGGATATGAGGAGGAGATTGATGGAGATTTTAGTACACACCGCTATCTTACGCACCACCGGTATACCAAGAATCCCTCGCTCAAGGATCTAAACCCGGGAAAATGGGTCTCACTATCTATCATCCTAGCATAATACAGTACGAGTGTGGGGGGATTGGCTCTTCCTTTCTGGGGGGGATGGTGTCGACTGCGCTGCGGCTGAGCGTAGGAGGCGAGCTGTAATCCGAGTGCCTACACATGATAGCCCTTAGTCTACTGAGACACTTGTAAAATCTCTCTCATGCATTAGCGTCTCTTGGCATTCGTGATATCTGAATCTAATCTGATGCCTGTGTACTCAAAACTACACAACACAGGAGGCTCGGTCATGGCAAGAATGTTGCTGTCGTGAGTGGTCAGCTTGATATGGTTGCCACCGCCACAAAGAGGCTCAGTTAACCACGACGCTAATACATGAGAGAGATTTTACAAGTGTCTCAGTAGACGAAGGGATACCGGATGACAAAGCACCACTTCAGAAGTTTCGGTCCGACACCAGTTTCCACACCAAGTCCAGTGAAAAACAGACACTCCCATTTACAATCTCGTCGGTAAGTGTGGAAATGACTTAAAATGTATGGAGTTCAATATAAAGATACATAGAAACAGTGCACCCCCTACCCAACCAACATTTTCCCCATGACACTATAATTTCTAAAAGTCATCTGATAATTCCCCACGTTCTCTGCGAGCTCGGTAATGCACCATGAAATTTTAGTAAACTCTGACACGCGTTAGTGCCTTTAGAGTGGGGGTAGAAATAGATGCATTTGGTGCAATAGAAGGTAGCTGAACCAAATGAACCAAATAAATTTACTCTGATCCACCGATAGTACTAGCACTTTTGAGAGCGGAAAAATTACCGGGACATGATTGTATAACGCAACTGTGATCGAAAAAACAAAAAGAAATTAATTAACCTTGTTGAGATAGGCAGAGAAATATGCTTACTCGCTTGTGTGCAGTATTGGTGCTGGTTCCCTGCTCTATGAGGAAAGACATTGATCACACATGGTCCACTGTGGCCTCGGGGTATCTACTAAAAAGTATCATACTGTATTGTACTAGGGGGTAGCAAAAAGTCGGGCGCACAACCATTACATTTATGCGTAGACTAAACCGGATTAGGAAATTTGAGTGATAACTGGTGAGGGTTTTTGGTGATGGCAAAAAGTCGGCGCGGTTTCACAGAGAGGTAGCCTGTGTTACCGCGAATACCCTTACACCCGTGTACACTCAAGGTAAGAAAATTACCGGACAATTGCGGAATAAGATCTGCGAATGATTACGTAATAGTCAAAAAGTTATTCTTCTATTGTCTGGTAATTTTCTTACTGCGAGTGTACAGTACATGTAATCCTAACGGTGGGATACATCATGCCCTCTGAAATTACTTGGCAGTCAGCGGACCAATGCCCTCACCGTCCATGGCCGGGCACAATCTCTGTACTTGTGCCTTGCACAGAGTATCTGAAATGATGCAAGATTTATTCACTGGCTAGATGATAATAAGAGCCGCATCTTCAGATACTTATTGCTAGATGCAAGTGCCGGTGTCTCACGAGAGAAAGCTGCAGTTTCCCAGCCTTTCGTATACGGTAATTCTATGCTGATAAGCGGCTTTTCCGCAAAAAACACGATTGATATTTCATGAATTATATCGGGCAGAGTTGTTAGGCTATCTTTAGCGTAGAGTTACCGGATAGGAAAGGCGGGGAACCAACACCTCTCATCGGCCTACGGGATACAGCACTATATTAAATATACCCCGTTATTGTTGAGGCTTCGAACGCTTCCTACCTGGTAATAAGGAAAAAAAAAGTATCACTTGTAAATCAGTGTACTACAGCAATAATACAGTCTTCAGCTAAGCGGATGACAAGAGGATCGATCAGTAATAACTATTCTTTGTCACACTATTTTGACGAGCCCACTTTTTGCTTGCGGAATACCCCTGTTCGTCACCTGCCGGTATTCGTTATGCCCTAGTTGGAGACCGTAGACTGGCTTTGTAATTTTTTGTGTAAGCTGGGGTGCGGTACCTGTGTCAAACACAACGGGTAGTCTACCCCATTCTAGCTCTGTTCTACCCTATATAACCAACCAACCACCACACCAACACCCCCGATAAACTCTTATGCTCCCACTCCCCCGCCGTATTTCTCTTCTTCTCCACCGACCATACATTTTTCACAAACACACCAGGTTCTCAACAATAGCCGGAAACATGCAGAAGTTTGGACTTGAAACTCAAGTTAAGCGGAACCCGCATGTTCGTCCCCCCTACCACCCTCACTCCTCCTCCGGCGTAGAGAGAGAAAGAGAAAATGATTGACTAACAACAATAACCCACCCATTCAGCCAGACTTCAAATCCGTCGAATCCTCCCGTCCCCCATTCGACGAAGGCACAAGCTTCTCCTACACAAAGACCATAAAACCCGACTGGGTCCCGGGCTCAGGTGCTAACAACGACGACTGGAAGAACCATAAAACTGTCGAAATTGACCCCTATGGCGAGGGTAGAAAGCCAGTCGATAACTACAAACTTTTGATTTCGGGAATAATTCCTAGACCCGTACTCCACCCCCCCCCTGTTGTTCAGCGAACCTATAAACTAACCAAGGAATTTTTTGGAAAGATCGGCTTCGTATCAACAATCTCCTCCGACGGCCTAAGCACAAACCTCGGCCCGTTCAGTTACACCGCCCTAGTGAACCACGATCCCCCAATCTTTTGCATTGGTTTCAGCGGCGGAGTGGACAATCCAAAGGACACTTGCCGGAACATCCTCGAGACTAAGGAGTGCACGATTAACGTCATCAGCGAGTTCTTCCAGGAGGCGGCGAACTACACGAGTATTAATTCCCCACACGGGGTCAGTGAGTGGGTGCTCAGTGGGTTGACGCCGGCAAAGAGTACGAAGGTGCGGCCTGATAGGGTTGCTGAGAGTGTGTTTAGTGTTGAGGCGGTGTATCGGACGCATCATGAGTGGGTTAGTCCAGGGAGTGGGAAGGCTTCGGGGGTTATGGTTATTCTTGAAGGTACATAGTTATATCTCTTCCGGATTGGCTAAGACAATTGTTGATGGATAGGCGGGGCGTTCTAGGTGTCAACTTCCACGTCCGCGAAGACGCTCTTAACGAGGAAGGAAACATCATTGACCCTGCGGTACTTAGACCTTTAAGTCGTCTAGGTGGGATTACATACGGCAGGACTACGGATGGGTTTGAACTGCCCAGACCGGAATTCACGAAAGAGGTCGAGAAGGAGGAGGTTAAGGGGTTAGTTAAGCCGAAAACCCAGGAGCAGTAGATAGATGTGATACAATGTGGGGAGGGAAGGCTGTAACACGATAGCTTAGATAAGATCTGTCCATCAAAGATAGAAAACGCAACATCTCGCCACCTACATTCCATTACCACCCGCTCGCGTGCTGTAACACAAGCCATAGCAGACATAGCCCACAGGTGATATTGTGTAGAGTCCACTTCCCTATTCTGTTTTTTCGAACTTGGCGCCCCTAACCTCGGCAGCCCCGAACACGAGTGATATTGCGTGCTGATAAGATATTCTGCTTATGTAATGGGCAGTCCAAGTCGCAATTGGGGTGGCGCGCAAGCGATTCCGAAGAGCAGACTCAAGCAAAAACTCTAACTCAACCCCACCTCCCGAAAACCTCCGTGCTCGCAAGCGATTCACCCAACATGGCTGCGGATAAAGCCCGGTTCTATATGGAGCAATCGCTTCCTGAGCTTCAAGAACTCAAGAAGAAGAAAATTTTCACCGAGGTAAGCGCTGTAGCCCTCCTGCTTGTGCTAAAAAACTAACAATGCTTAGAAAGAAATTAGCGACGTGGTCAAGAAGCGCAATCAATTCGAGTTACGGGTCAATGCCTCAGGCTGCAATGCCCAAGATTATATCCGCTACCTTGAATTCGAAATCAACCTCAACCAACTCCGCAAGAAACGAATAAAGCGACTTGGCGTCAAACTAAACCGTGATGCGAGTTCTGGTCAACGCAGGATATTTTTCATCATGGATCGGGCTACTCAGAAGTTTTACGGAGATCAGGTGCTGTGGATGCAGTATATTGAGTATGCTCGGAAAGAGAAGGCGGGAAAGATACTTAATAAGGCTCTTATGAGTGTTCTCAGGCTTCATCCCACGGAACCACAATTTTGGATCTTTGCGGCGTCGTGCGCAATTGAGGATAACATGGACATCACGGAAGGTAGAAGCTATTTACAGAGGGGCCTGAGGTTCAACAAGGCTTCGAGGGTGCTCTGGGTAGAGTATGCGAAGCTGGAGATGGTTTTTGTTGCGAAGGTGCTTGCCAGAAGAGCATTGCTGGGGATTGGCGCACCTGCAGTGGATGAATATGAAGTTGGAGAAGGGGATGGGGAAGGAAATATAAAGTTACCACAAATTTCGGCTGAAGACATCGATCCCTCTTTAAAGAAGGACCATTCCCTCGATACGGCGGCTTTGGAAGATGTAGACGCAAATCCAGCCCTCAACGGTGCTATTGCAATAGCTATATTCGATTCAGCGATTAGGGAAATTCCGGACGACATCGAATTTGCTGAGGATTTTTTCAACGTCTTTGCTCAGTTCGGCCACTTGCATTGTACAACGAAGATCCTTGAGCACGTCATTACCTATAGTCAGGAGGTCGCTCCCACAGCTCCACAAACACTCTCCATGTGTGTCAAACTGCCTCTAATTGGGGCCGACCCCACTGAGCCGGTCTTCCCTAACCGCCTTCGAACTGCTATTTCCAGGATGGCTGAGGCTGTGAAAACTGCCTCAGCGAAAGCGCCCCTATATGCCTCCTTCATAAAGTCTATGGTTGGCCTAGCAATTCTCCAGGAGGTAGACTCGGGCATCTGCAAGGTCGCTACATCGATGGTATTGAAGTACTTCCGGCAGGCAGAGGAACAGGGGGAAATCATGCCTGAAATATATCTCGATTTCGCAAAGTTGTGCAGGAAGAGCAATATTGGTGGTGTAGATATTAAGGGAACTTTAGAAAGGGGGGCTTCCAAATATCCCAATCACGATAAGTTACAAGCACTTGCATCTCGAGCTCGATCTCTAAAGGGAGCTATTTGAGGGAAAGTGCATTTTGTAAGAAAGTTATGTTTCTATGTATTAATACTCACCTCTGCCGCCTTTTCTAGAAGTCTTTTTCGCGCTATCTACCTTTTTCTCCCTAAGTCTTTTTTCCTTGCCTGCTTTTTCTCTGTACGTGTTGGGTTTAGTATAGCTCTTTAGGTTCTATATTGTAGGGTGAACGTACAACTTTTCAATTCGCTTCTTGGTATCCTCGCTCGTCTCACCGGGCACCTGAATACACTCCCTGATACTGGTATACAGCTTGCGATAACAATCCTCGATATTTTCAGCTTGCTTCCTCGAAGAGTCCGACTGAATCACAATCTCATCATTCTTGGTCCTGTATTTGGACTGTTTTACACAACTTAGTTAGAAAGTCTATGGTGAATTCCTTCAGGGAGGTACCCTCACCTTTTTTAGAACTTCCTCGAGAATATAGGGTGGAATAAAATCGCCCTTAGTAGATAAATTTAGTCTAAGGGTGACTTTAGAATTCACTCTACCCCAAGTCAATAACCAACCCGTCTATCGTGCGAGGTTTAAATCTATACTTGTTGACATTCTGCCCACCTTAGGAGGAAAAATCAGTCTCATGATCGGGAATTCCAAAAGACGATTTCTCACCGGGTCCTGAAGCTCTCGAGAAGACTAAATCACAATTCTTTCGTGGGATCGACTCTGGAATGAACTCGGCGAGCCATTTCCTTTTTTGTTTGATCTGCTCCTCCTCTTCCCTACTTGGTCCCTTATACGCACTCCAGAATGCTACTCTAACCTTCGCCTCGGTGGACCAAGTGAAACCTGTTGGACGGGGTATGAGGCGTGTAAGAAACATCGATTTGAGAAGTTACCACCGGGTGGCACCGGTTCGATATTGCACAATGCCGATAGCATCAGGGTAGATCCTGACAAAACGTATTATATAGAATCTCAGATCTCTGAGGTGAGCTAGGGCTAGGGTAACTAAATGCCAAGGCACTAAGGCTTTTTCAATTCTAGTTTCGTATCACAGAGCCGCATTTTTTTTATTCATTTCTTCCGTCGGGAGAATCTCTCTCGACACCCCAGTGCCGAAGATGCCAGAACCAACGAGTTTCACAGAGCTTGGAATTGAAAGATGGCTTGCCAATTCATTAGGTGCAATGGCGATACGAAAGCCGACACCGATCCAAGCTGCTTGCATTGGACCTATTCTGGAAGGCATTTGCTCACTCCATTTTACACGACCCCGAAAACACTGCTAAAAAGAATCTAGGGAAGGATTGCATCGGAGGGTCACAAACCGGTTCAGGGAAGACTGTTGCATTTGCGGCGCCCATATTACAAATGTGGGCTGAGGACCCATTTGGTGTTTTTGCGCTCATCTTGACTCCGACTAGGTATTAACCTTTCAAGTGGAGATATTTAACGACGAGAAACAGAATCTAAAAGAACTTTTAGAGAGCTAGCCCTTCAGATCGCCGAGCAATTCAAAGCTCTCGGAGCGCCGCAAAATCTAAAAGTTTGCCTGTTAATCGGCGGGACAGACATGAACGAGCAAGCGCTATCACTAGCCACCCGCCCACACATTGCCATTGCCACCCCAGGACGCTTGGCAGACCATATTCGGTCTTCTGGGGAGGACACAATCTGTGGGCTCAGAAGGACAAGAGTGGTAGTTCTTGATGAGGCGGATAGAATGCTCAGCGAGACCTTCGCGGAAGATCTAGAGGAATGTTTAAGTGTTGTTCCAAAAAGCGGGGCTTCTGGGAGACAGACACTACTGTTCACTGCTACTGTAACGCCAGAGGTAAGGGCACTGAAAGAAATGGAGAGAGCAAATGGCCGACGGGAAGTGTTTATTTGCGAGGTTGATACTGATAAGTATGTTCTGAACTCCTCACAGACTCTGGGTAGGTGGACTTACATATAATGGCACTACTAGATTAGCCATCCCCCCCAGCCTCTCACAGAAATACTTTCTCCTCGTCCCTCACACTCGCGAGGCCTACCTTCACACTCTCCTAACAACTCCCCTTAATGAAAACAAGTCTGTAATAATTTTTACAAACAGAACCCATACTGCAAACCTCTTAACCCACACACTTAAACAGCTATCTCACCGCGTAACACCGCTACACAGCGAACTTCCTCAAAGGGAACGGATTGACTCGCTCGGCCGTTTTCGTGCCGAAGCAGCACGTATTTTGGTTGCGACAGACGTTGCCTCGCGTGGTCTCGACGTGCCAATGGTTGAACTAGTTGTCAACTTCGATGTCCCAAGAGATCCAGACGACTATGTGCATAGGGTTGGCCGAACAGCAAGAGCTGGGAGAGGTGGCGAGGCAATTACTTTTATCACCCAGCATGATATCTTGCTTATCGAGGCAATCGAGAAGAGGACTGGTAGAAAGCTCGAGAAGTACATTGATGAGCCTGGTGTTAGTCTGGAGGGAAGAGTTGTTAGAGAGACGCTACAAGAGGTCAGTGAGAAGAAACGAGCCGCTGTTATGGCAGTGGAAGAGGGGAAAAATGAGTACGGGAAGAGGAAGAGGAAGCTACAGGACAAGGCGAATAAATTGGGTAGCAAGAAAAGAAAGATGCCCCCTAGCGGCCGCGTTCCTTAGTCCTTGGCGTTTGGGTTCTTTATGCAATTGTGTTTTGGGGTTTACAATTTTACAATAATTATGATCCAAAAATGGGAACTGGGTCCTTAATTAGATGTAAAAATGTAGATATACTCGGATAAGACAGCTCCTCAAATTAGCATCATACAAGTAACGCATGTGTGTACGAGTACCGGTATCATACAAGCAATCTCGGCACCCAGGGCGCACGCTTACACAATACCGAAAAACCTTCACGTCGCATCAAGCCAAAATCGTGTCGCAGAAGACAAAGCAATCGTGTCGCAGAAGACAAAGCACGAGAACTTAAAAATCTTAATCGCAGCATGTTTGTTCCCAACGTGGGGAATCCCTTACGTTCTAAGAGTCGCGCCGAGGCAGAGGAAGCTAAGATCATTGCTCGCCATCAAGCCGAGAGGAAGGAAAGAGATAGGACTCGGGAGTTTGGTTATGAGTCCAAGAACGTGGTTGGAAGGGCGCTCAATACAACAACTGGACGCGTTGAGAGCAAGGGGAAGTCCAGTCTTGCCGAGAGGTCCCGATATCAATTCGAAGCGGACTCGGAGGACGATGCTCTGGAGGATGAAATTGATTCTAATATAGATCAACTAGGAGCTATTACTAGCATTGTGCCTATCAGGTACTTGTACTGTCCAGTCGCACCCCGCTATCCCAGGCGGCCAAAACTCAAAGAATCTGTCTGGTACAGTGGGTGATCCGGGGCAACAAGCCAGGCTTTAGTATAAAGAGATTTAGAACTCTCGGAGGTTCATATAAAACAGCGAGATATCCAGATTATCGAGATCCGGGATAGCGGGGTGTAACCGCACCCGAGTAGAAATCCCCCCTCGAGTGCCATCTGGTGAGTCGTTGCTGTCTTAGTCAGGCTACTCGAGTGGTGGGGATGGGGTTAGGGTTCGAACCAGCAACGTCGTCTCCACCATAGATTGATATTCCACCTCTTGCCCGAGTATTGGGCACCAACTACACCATTCCTCATCACCCGACCCCCTGTTGAACCCACAAACCTTTAGCCCAGAGCCGGGAACACACCACAAATGGTATATCTCTTTTTGCATCTGTCTCCTTTGCCAATAGTTAACAACATCTAGTCTCAATCTCTCCGCCCATACCTGAAATGCGTTCGCTCGTCCCTGACCGCCGCAATCACACTCAGCAACTTCGCCAGCCAAACTGCGGAACGTCACAACGTTCCAGAAATCGAAGCTGCCAAATCCCCCGAGGTTCTCCTAAATCCTCTCACCATATCTCGGAACGAAAACGAACGTGTATTGATAGAGCCAAGTGTAAATTCTATCCGCGTGAGTATCAAGATCAAACAAGCGGACGAGATCGAGCATATCCTGGTCCATAAATTTACCAGGTTCTTGACCCAGAGGGCAGAGAATTTCTTCATTTTGAGGAGGAAAGCTGTGAAGGTGGGTTTATGAACCCCCCGCGCGAGGATCTAGGCTAAAATAATTGCAGGGATATGATATCTCGTTCTTGATCACCAATTTCCATACGGAAGATATGCTAAAGCATAAGCTAGTGGATTTTATTATCCATTTCATGGAGGAGGTTGATAAGGAGATTTCGGAAATGAAATTATTTGTATTTGGCCCTTGTTAACTGCTTACCGGCTATACGCTGACTCCCGGGTAGTTGAATGCGAGAGCCCGTTTCGTCGCTGAAGCCTTTTTGACCCCAGTAGGTTTCCCCTCTGCTTGTGTCAGATGGCTACTGACAGTGCAATAGTTTGATTAGAAAGTTGCTTCTTTCTTTCTAGACGGTAGGCGAGTGTTTGTAAAACACCAAATACTCGGGGGATCATTAGAAACTGGAAAACGTAACCCTTGTCTCTATAGAGAATTGTATGGGATCAGCAGAAATAGTTTTCCGATTTTCAAACACCCCCCCGAGTAGGGCAAGCGGTCAACGAACGGCATACTGGTCTTCCAAAGGTTCTAATGAGATGTAGCAGGGACTGTGCAGTAAACAAGTCAAAAACGGCCTTTTGTAAAATGGAAAGTGGTATTTTGACTAGTTTCCAATGACCTGGGCATATACGTCGTGCTCTCGGGTGCCCTTCGCCTGTGAAACCCCAGAAAATGTAAAATTACTATATTAATTCCCTGTCTACAAAGCGACTGGCGGGATGACTGTGGCAGAGGGACCCTTTCCCCGGAAATGGCGGGAAGAAAAAGTCAACAAGTCATTCCCATTCCATCAGCTACTGCTAATACTGTAAAAACTCGTGTTATCCATTATCACCACTTGACCTCTAATCTCCGTCAATCCCTGCATCAGCCCACGATAGGTTTAGTTTGACAGGTCGCTCGAGTGACAGAATTGCGGATACCAGTCAATGAGATTTGACACACTCAGCATGCTCGGGCTTGACAATGTGAGGAAATCACCATTTCTTCTTAGGGGTTTTTGTCTCTGAGCAAGGAGATTTAAGCGCCTGGCGGAGATAGTGGATAACACGAGCTTTTACGGCACTCGAGCACAAGAGAGTGCAGAGGAAGACTAGTCTATCTACCCATCTCATCTGTCATGCAGTTCCGGACAACCGAAACCTGCCCTCGCGGCCAACTTCATCCAGAGTTTCTAAATTGGGAATAGACTCTTCTGGAGAAGATATAATACAATTTCCTCCGGTGGGATATTTGAATGATAAATTAGAACTTGTCTATGACTTTTGCTTTCACCTAAGGCCATGCAAGAGGTCGTGATTGGAGTCAGAATTGAGGATGTTGTGCATCTTTATCAAACAGCCCACTATACATGATTCCAGTCATTGATTTTGAACCCATCAGTGAAATGAGAATAAGGTAAAAGCCATTAGAGACTTTGAAAAGAGATTCTTTGCAAAATTACCGGAGGAATTATTTTTAGTGCTTTTTCTCGAATGCCGGTAATTCAGCATGCCGGGATTTTCCAAGAACTTTGGGCGGAGGACAGGTTTTGGTTGACTGGCGCCATACAAATTATCGTCTTCCATACACCGCGGACAAAAGAAAAAGAGAAAAAAAGAGTGACAATAGCGCAATCTAAGAAATAATACAGCAGGAGTTTTGTTTCTTGGCCTATATCTCCCATAGCATCGATTAGTGCTCGCCTCTAATTCCTTACAATATGGGATGATTATACCTGTGTGTAGAACATTTTAGAGGCAGAACTTAGCCCCTCGCTTCTTTGTACCAAGCTATCGATCTTCTCCCCACGCTCCAAAACACTCTCAATGGTCTTATGTAGCACAATCTTCGTTTCGTCAAGTTCCTGCTGGATTCTCATAATGCTATCTGCCTGCTTAGGATCTTGGTACTTGACGATATATTCTCCAAGAACTGGTAATTCCAGCTGAGGGGCACCCTCTGCCCACTTGGAGCGAGGATGCAATGTGATAAAGTCGTCGACGACCTGAGATAGAAGCTTGTGTGCAACAAGCTTCGGATACTCATGGTCAGAGATAATCACGGCAGCTATCCCTTCTGAGCGACCGTATGCATGGAAGGTATATGCTATTGTCCAGTCAGCGAGCGCCAGTGGAAGCTTATGAGCACAGGAAAGCTTGAACCGTACATTGTTCCTCGATGTCCTGACGGGAAGCAGGCCCGATGCGTTCCGCGACGGTACCGGAGAACAGCGTTAGAAATTCGGAGACGGTAGATCGCTGGAAAAAGGAAAATGAACTAAGCTCCTTCACCGATACCAGTTCATAGGCCGGCTTGGGTGCATTGCGGATTACCTAGGGGTTTAGTTAGCTAGAGCTTATTTGTTTAGGCCCTGCTTGGTTGCGATGGTTCCGTTCCGCTAGGCGACCGTCTCTACTATGAAAATAGCCTTCTCTCCTTTTTGAAACGGTCATCTGTATGGGACAACGGAGCGGAACCATCCCAACCAAACAGTGCGTTACTAATTCATTTGCCCAGTCGGGAGGCGCACGTACGCCGATGTAGTAGATTTTCATCGCTAGTGATTAAAGAGTTCTTTCTGCGGGAATAACAAGGCTCGAGGTTGTTGATGCCAAAGAAGCTGGTGGATAGCGGGGAGGAGGAGGGTTGGTCAGAGGTTTGGGTTCACTGCTCTCTGAAGGATGGCTTTTAGGTGGCACGGCAGGAGTAGGGGCTCATCTGCTGAACGGCTGGGGAAGCTATGCGTCAGCCTGTCACGTGGACGACCCAACAGGCAACCCTTTCCCCGTAGAAGGATCACCTAATCTGAATGCAAATTTCGCAGCTTTTTAGCGCGGCCAATGGCATAGGTTAACGTCAGATCTTTACCAAAGGCAGTCTACTCATAGAGCTCTTGCTGTAACCTAACCAGTAGAAAACATCTCCGGGGTTGCGAAATTTGAACTATAGTATTCCCAATCTCGGAATATTCTAGGGAACTAAAAAGCGACAAACACAGACGAAGGGACACTTACGATAAAAGTGCCTCCTCGTTGAGGTTAGGCGCCTAAGGTGGAAATTCCTACACAAAGTGTTCGACTGGGCCGCGCCACAGTATCGTAGCACTGTACGGTACTCGAGTACTTGTGCGGCAAAGTTGAGGTTGGACGCCCGAGGGTCAAGGTGGCAATTCATAGCCGTTTGACTGGGCTGCGCTAATACTCGCGCGGCAAAGCTGAAGTTGGACTCTAAGGCAGCAGTTCCCATGTAGCGTCCGACTCGACCGCGCTAGTAGAGACTGCCGAGAAAGCGTTTTATCATGGCCCACGTTTTGTTTTTTTTGTTAAATCCGTGGTATAATATGGTTTTAGGTACAGTACTAGTACAGTATGATACATACAACCGTTGCATGCGGGAAGGACAAGCTCCGTCTCCTCAATTTTCCTGACCCTGCCTTCACCTTCCTATTTTGGAAGGCGGAAAGCGGGGTAAAACACCATAACCCAATCTCACGATCCTGCCCGGCTACTGAACTTGGAGCTTCATAAGTGTGCTGGTATGGCGTCCTCTGAGATAAAAAACACCTGGCTGGCACCCTACTGCTGACAAATATACCTCCCTTCCTTGATGGCACTCTCGCCTACATAGTCATGTGGGGTTACTACTTTCTCCTTCCGGTCAACTTCCCCCTGATCGGTCGAAAACTATTACTATCTCAGCTGGATGCACTCCCGTCCTGCCAGCTGTTTACCATATCTCTCCCTGGTGCCTGTACTTTTGGACTGGTAATGGTTATTTATACAAAGGGTTTCTTGATCCCTATAAAACAAGGGAAGGGGTCTGCCCACGGCCCTACGACCAGGACGATGAAGAATGGGTGTGAGTGGCATTTACAAATTTTTCTTTTGTTTTGGGGTCTACTGGTGGTGTCTCCTTTTCTGTCTGCCTTTTTCTTTTGGGGGAGGATGTGTGGTTGGTCCCATACCAGAGGGACTGTAGGATTGGGGACATTGGACAGGGTTGGGATGTATTTCTTTTGTTAGTGCTTTGGGTTTTTTATTTGCCATGGGATACTTCCCAAATGCAGCGATTTGTACCTGGGGAAGTGTATTTGCATGTACCTAAAACAATACCATGGATTTAACAAAAAAAATAAAAAATAATGCATACGGGAAGGATCAGCTCCTTTCCCTCAATTATCCTACCCCGCTTTTCACCTTCCTGTTTAGGAAGGTGAATGCGGGGCAAAACACCAAGACAACTCTCACGATCTCGCCCTTGCCGAACTTTTGGGGCCTCATAGGCTTGGGCTTCTACCATCTGAGAATAACTCACCATACCACACTTACACTTCGAGCCTACCTCTACTGTGAGTTGTAGTTTACCACACCCTCACCCTTCTTGGTTGGCATCTCGCCTATGGGCCTCGGGGGTGCCTCACCTCCACTTCTACCCTTCTGGGGTGGTTGCACTCTCTCACAAAAATGCCCACTTCGGATCACACAGTCAGGTGGATTTCTACCCTGGGGGTTTAGCTTGCCCAGGCGAGTTTCTCCTATTGATTCACAATGAATGGTGCTCTGGTCATGAAGGCAGAGAATGGGTTGCTACTGATCCAGGTCGTAGCGTTGGCTGAACGGAAACGACAAAAAGTGGCTTAGTGGGTTTATCAATTTCTTCCTTTTGTTTTTGTTGTATACTGGTGGTATCTTTCTTTTCTGCCTGCCTTCTTAGGAAGGATGTGCGGTTGGCTCCATACCAGAGGGGCTGTAGGGTTGGGGGGCATTGGACAGGGGGGGATTTCTTTTGTGTTTCCTTTATCAAGCGAAAACAGTGTGGGTTTTCCTGTTGCCTCCTGCCGGTAGTGAGATTTTTCTCAGTTGCTGGATGTGCGGTTGGTTCCATACCAGAGGGACTTGGGGTGGCGGGGTTTTTCCCTAGGCCTGTGGTGGAGGTTTTTGATGCCATGGGATTTTTCCCGAATGCGAGGTCTGTACCTTAAACAGATAAATTCTAGGACTTAACAAAAAAAAAAATGCATGCGGGAAGGATCCCATGGCAGACAAAAACCTAAAGCAAAAAAAACACTATGATAATACTGCTCGTGCAAGTATGATACTTGTCAAAGTTTCTGAAAAGAAAACTTTTATGAATCCGCCCAGTTTCATGCCAATGAAACCAGCCCTTATTCCAAATTATATCCCCCATTGTAGCATTATACTCGAGTACAGCAGGTCTTGCGCTTTTCAGCTCCGACAACAGAGTGGTGCTAATACTGGCGCGTTCGTGCGATAGCAGGATGCCAGCCGATGTATACCCCGCCGTACCATCGAAGTATATAAGGACTCGGACATTGCTTGCTTGTATATTCGGCGGATCTTGTGTTATTCGACAGCATACACAGGATCCCGTACGGGCCTCCTAGGCAGGTAGGTGAAAGAGGGGTCCGAAATTCAATATTCTTTTATTATTGACTAAAGGGAGCGCCGCCAATCCAGGCCTATAGCACCCACTCCGGAAAATTGGAGGAAAGGAGCTTGTTTGTCATGGCAAACAGAAGTGGTGGGTTTGGTATTAGTGCTATGATATGATATAATCACAAAATGAAACTCTAACCTCCGTCTCTATAAGAATCAAATTTACATAACCCCATCATTTCCCAGTGGGTTCTATCCCTTCCTTCGGTGCTAGATTTGACAGCCCCAAGCTACAAACTATTGCTTGAAAGGATTCTGAATCCGCAATTGTCAGGGAAAAAGGTGTAACAGGTTGTAAGTAACGGGCCACAAACGGAGTTTAGGATTTTGTGGCTGGCGTATCACCATCCCTTAAGCTGTTTTCGGCACTGGTTTTGTTCCATCTCCTAACTCTAAAGGTATAAATTGTGGTTTATATTGAGCTAGGTCTTTGATTGGCTAGGTTGGCTCTCCGTGGATGAGCCTACTCCTTTGATGGGCGATATTCGGATTACGGCAGTCAGGGTGATGGTCTTGCCTGTCGCTGCGCTGAAAGTGAGTGAGGTTCGGTGCGGGCGAGAGGATAACTGCCCGGCAATCAGTGAGTAGTCTAGACGGACAGAGATGGACTTTTTTGTGCTAATTCAGAATTGTGTGGACCTGTTCTGGCCAAAGGCACACAGTGTGAAGTTTAAGCTCCCGCAGCGCAAGTCTCAATAGTTCTAATTCAGGCGTTGTGGTTTCTAGGAGTCTAGAAGGTTATGGAGCTGCTTAAGTTTTATTCGAATATCCGCTAGGACAAGCGGGACAGAAATTCAGAGGTCGCGCTTAGGAATCGGCGGTTGGGGGGGTTGTTTTGTGGCGGGGTGCTAGGCGCTTGGGGTCAACCACCATCACTAAATGTGGTAAGGGCAGCATACAGGCCTTAACAACAAAGTTTCCCGAGAAAAACTCGCCTGACCCACTACTCTATCTAATACGTGGTAGAGTGCCAGTACAAGGCGACTTTTCTTAAGTATCTGGAAATGCAAAAAGTGGGTCATCCGAATCTAGTGCAACCAATGCCTCCTCAGGTACCTAGTTTTGTAGAAATAGCCATAAACCCACTCCTTCAGTCAGGTAACCCACCTTCCGATTACTTTAAAAATCGCTGAGCATTATTGCAATTTCTATGCCAGCCGTGAGCGCTATCGCCACAAGGCTCTAAGATGATGGTTTAGGCGCCTAATCTAACTTATAATACAAGGAGCCGGTACCAGGTCTCTGCGAACACACTAAAATGGTGGGCCAAAATCTTTAAAAACTGGTGAGACCCTGAAGTATGAGATTGTTATGCCCACCCCTTGCATAGTAACCAACACATGATCCTGGCTCCGCACAGCCGCTCCCGGCGCGCGGCTACCCTTACTGAAAAGATGGCTTTTGCAGGGCGAACCAAGGGCGTGAGTTCTCCAATGTAACCCATACCCATCATCCAAGCAGCTTAGTGTAGAGCACTGGGCTCCAAGCCTCTGGTGTCAGCTCTCTCCTGCCTCATCTTTAAATACTGACCATATTCCCTCTCTGGAAAGGCACTTCTTCAACTGCCTCACTCAGAATACCCATCGGTCGGAAACCACACTAGCCCCATACCCGCAAAAAAAAAAGAAGAAAAGAAAACCTGCTCCTCCAACATGTCATGGTCGCGCCGCTCCAACAGACACAATCGAGCTTCAGTCTACGAGGACGAATTCGATGATGATTGGGCCGCACGAGATCAGCCTTCGGGCTCCTACAGCGGCTATGCCGCCGGGAATTCCCATAGTCAGCACGGCAGCTATAACCCTGGATACGGAGGTTCTTCTTACACCTCCCAAAACTCTCAGCGCGGCAGCTATAACCCGGGATACGGAGGTTCTTCTTACACCTCCCAAAACTCCTACTCTAACCATGGCGGCGCAGATCCCAATTACGGGCGCTCGCAGCAACAGCAGTATCAGGAGCAATCTGGGGGCCATGGTAGCCAAAGATCTCAAGGATATGATAGCGAAGAGGAGGAGGATTTTGAGGCTAGGTCTCAGATTAGGCTATTCAAGGATCAGTCCGTGAGAGACACCAGAAAAGCGTCGAATTCCCCCATTGAAACGGAAGTAAGTGGCTCGGGGATTCTCAATCATGTCAGCACCCAGGGACATTTACACAATACCGAGAGCCGCCTTTACGGCGCGTTTAGCCAAAATCACTTTGCGGACACGACAGGACAGGGTCATGGAAATCTTACTGGCAGCACGTTTGTTCCCAACGTGGGGAATTCCTTAGGTTCCAGGAGCCGCGCCCAGGAAGAGGGGGCTAGGACCCTTGCCCGTCAGGTTGAGAGAGAGGGGAGCTATAGGGCTAGGGAGTCTAGCCACGGCAATCGATATCGATCCCAGTATTCATCAGGTGGGGGCTATTACTGAGGGGTTTAGCCATCACAGGCTCGGCGGAAGGGGATTTTGACTTGGGCTTGTGCGGCTATATGCCGTAGGAGCTTGAATAAACAATCTTTATGCTAGGGCGTTGGAATTGCCTCTCTTAGTAAGGTCTAATGTTTTTTTTATTCTTATTTTTGGTCTCGGGGGGGAGATTTTTGGTGTGTTCTTGACCCCTTTCCCGGAGGAGGAAATTTCGGACTACATAGCACAAGGACCGTTTATTCGAGTTCTTACGGTATCCTTGTGTTCAGAGTTTGATAAAGCATATTAGGAGTGGTGGGAATGATGAATGTTTTGCTAGAGTTGCAGGGTGTTTTAGGAGGATCGCTGTAAAATTGCATATATCGGGACATGGATGGTCGAGTGAGCGCCTGTGATCCCGAGGGGTTTTATTTGTATTATTGAGATTGGTTCTGCTTTGTTGTTTTTATTTTTATTTTCGTTTTTATTTTAACCCTTGCTTGTTTTTTAAGTAGTGGAAGCCAGGTTGGCATAACTACCGGTAGTATGAATCCATCCCTTTGGCTGTATATATCGTTTTTTTTGGCACCCTACGATATTCCGAGATTAGGAATAGTTCAAGTGTGGCAGTCGTGTAGATGCTTTTTGCTGGTCAGGTCACAGCAAGAGCTCCCCTTAGACACTACCTTTGCTAAAGATCTAACCAAGCCCATTAACTGCGCTAAAAGGGTCCAAAATCTACACACAGATCAAGGGGTGAAATTTTGTTGAGTCGTGAGGGGGCACATAGCTGCTGCAGTGAATTTTGTCAATTTCGACCGCTCCCGCATGAGGCCTGTTTGCTCTGCCAGTTCCTACGTCCTCGGGTGTTTAGCCAATAAAATATGTCGAATAGCCACAGTCGCGGCAATGGTGAGTTGCGGAGGACGCCTTAAACCCAAACTGAAAGACTAGCAGCAAAACCATGTGTGTTATATGTGTGTGGAACTGAGGATCTTGAGTTGGGTTCTCAAATACAATTCATCAAAGCTGTTATTCCCACCATGAACTATAGGTCCATGGGGCGATTTTGGGCCTTTTGGTAAAACACTCTTTAATGGTTGTGGTAAAAAATAAAAATAAAAAAAGCCCCTCGCTGTCTACAGAGAGAATAGAGGTGGATGTATCCGGGAGTCATTTGAAAATCGGAAAACATGATCCGTGTCTCTGTAGAGAATTGTATGGGATCAGTCGAAATAGTTTTCCGGATTTTTACTGACTACCCTAGTAAGTCCAGGCCCTTGAGGCCTAGAGTTTTCCGAGCAAGGTTGCAACTCTGCTTCCCCCATGAATTTCACTGGGAAAAAAGCCCAAGGATGAGCGATACAGCTAGAAGAACTGGCAGAGCAAATCGGCGCTGCGAGTAGCGGAAGCAAGGTTGGTATTGCTAGTATCCCATGGTCTGTAACACAATTCGCACGGCAAATCGTGCGAATTTTTTAACCCCTCTAACTCAGTGAAAATGAAGTTTAAAAAATTAAAAAAAAACAGAAACCATATCTCCATATCCTATCAAGTATTCCAAAACTCACAGTGCCTTCATTAATGAAATTTTTGTTGAGTTAGCATGTATTATGTTCTAGCTTGGCACTTTTTTTCTGTCTTTCTTTCTAGAGTACAATACAATATTCACCATTAAACTCAAAATTCAAAATCTAATTGTACTATAGCATTACAGCCACTTTCCTGCAAGAGAATCTATAAAATAAATTTTTATTTATGAATGCAGTGATGAGAAATTCTATGATGTTGGTGCAAAAATGAGGTAAAAAGTTTACAGGTTGCCCTGTTCTGCAAAATACATTAGGGGGTACATTTAGTCATCCAATAATTTTTAGAGAGAAAAAACCACTCCTGCTTGCTATTCTACCATGGAAAATAGTCTCAATTCCAATTAGAGAAAAATTAATATTTTATCTAGCTTATAAAGGCGGTAGTTCCTAAATTGAGAACTAAGTTGAGGGGCTTGTTGGGCTATGTCATCAAAAATGGTTTAATTGGCAAAAAATTCGCACGGGGAGCCGTGCGAACTTACAAGATTGTGAAGCATCTGTGCACGACAAACTGCCAGTTCTTCACCTTTGCGGTGGCCAGCTCCCTCTTTGCCCTCCCAAAATCCCCCACCCCAACCCACACCTCACCCCCCCTTGGCAACCCCTCTCACTCCATCCCAGCCACACCCCGAACCCGAAATAGTTAGCCCCGGACTAATAGAGTGAGGTGCCTGGCTGCCAATCCTGCAGTATTGTTTCGGACCGCCCAAGGAATAGTCGCACCCGCTATCCCTTCCTCTGTACCGAATTTCGCTCACTTTTAGCACAGCGATAGGCAAGGCCATCACCTTGATTATCGGTAGTTCGAATGGGCTCACTCATGGAAAGCTGACCTAGCCAATCAAGGAACTTGACCTTGCCCTAGCTCAAGATAAACCACCGTGTGTACCTTTTAGAGTTAGGAGGTGGAACAAAATCGGTGCCTGAAGACAGGTTAAGGGAACTTGGAAGGCCGAGATCCAAAGAATCTGTCCGGTATAGCGAGTGATCCGGGACAACAGGACAGGTTTTGGTAGAAGGAGGCTTGGAACCCTCGGAAGCTCATACGGGACGGGGGTATCCAGATTGTCGAGATCCGGGATAGCGGGATGCACTGTGCCAGCACGGTAACCAACCCTGGCCCCTCCCCCAGCACAGCCGCACCCCTGGCGCGCAGCTGCTGAAAAGATGGCTTTGTTGTCAGCTTTCCCCTCCTTCAGCTTACTCAAATACTGACCGTGTTCCCCTCCCTCTATCCACCTCACACAGAACAATCGAAAATCACATCGGTCTGGTATTTACTAAAAAACAAGAACCTGTCCTTCTAGCATCCCTTAACCCGTTTCAAGCACTGGTTTTCTTCTATCTCCTAACTCTAAAAGGTTTCAAGAGTGGTTTATCTTCGGCTAGGGGAAGGTCAAGTTCTTTGATTGGCTAGGTCAGCTTTCCGTGAGTGAGCCTATTCCTTTGATGGGTAATATTCGAACTAATCAGGATGATGGTCTTGCCTACCACTGCGCTAAAAGTGAGTGAAATTCGGCACAGACAAAGGAATGTCACGCTTCTTCGGCAAAAAGAAAGGTGCGGCCACGGACGACGACGATGCTGCCCGCAGCAACCTCTTCGGTAACCGAACCGCGCAAAATCCGCCTTCGAACCCTAACGGCGGCGGGAATCCCTACGCTCAACAAGGCAGCTATAACCCTGGATACGGCGGAGCCCCTCCTGCTGACTCCGGTAGTCGTGGCGGCGGTGGATACGGAGGCTCTTACGCCGCCCAAAACCCCTACGCTCCTCACAACGGCGGCGATGATGGTCGTTCCCGTGAAGATTATGGGGGCTATGGTCAGACAGACACCAGACAGCAATCTCAAGGGTATAATAGCGAAGAGGAGGATGTCGAAGCCGTCAAGTCTTCAATTAAGTTTACCAAAGATCAATCCGTGAGATCGACCAGAAATGCGTTGAATGCCGCCCAAAGTGCGGAAGAAAGTGGTTTGAGAATACTCAACAATCTCAGCACCCAGGGCGCACGCTTACACAATACCGAGAAAAACCTTGACGTCGCATCGAGCCAAAATCGTGTCGCAGAAGACAAAGCACGAGAACTTAAAAATCTTAATCGCAGCATGTTTGTTCCCAACGTGGGGAATCCCTTACGTTCTAAGAGTCGCGCCGAGGCAGAGGAAGCTAAGATCATTGCTCGCCATCAAGCCGAGAGGGAGGAAAGAGATAGGACTCGGGAGTTTGGTTATGAGTCCAAGAACGTGGTTGGAAGGGCGCTCAATACAACAACTGGACGCGTTGAGAGCAAGGGGAAGTCCAGTCTTGCCGAGAGGTCCCGATATCAATTCGAAGCGGACTCGGAGGACGATGCTCTGGAGGATGAAATTGATTCTAATTTGGATCAACTGGGAGCTATTACTGGGCGGTTGAAAGGGATGGCAATGGCTACCAGCAAGGAGGTTGATAGGCAGAACCAGCAGATCGATAAGATCATGAAGAAGGTATTTCTATGCCTTGCCTACCGTATTAACTTGAATAAGAGAGAGGGGTCTCGGGATGTCTAAGTTTCCTATTTTGACGGAGACGAGAGAAAATGCCAGCAAAACAAAACGGCGCCTTATCTAGAAGGGAAACCTAGACGTCCCGAGACAATTCTCTCTTATTCAAGCCGACGCGATAATTGATTTGAATGGTACTGACCCATGGAAACAGAGTGATCGTGTTGACGATCAAATCGCCCTCAACCACAACAGAATCCGCAAGATTCATTAGATGGGAATGCCTTGGGATTGCAATGCCGTGGGTTGCGCATATGCCTGGATGGTAGCCGCTCTTGTAGTAGATACAAATGAAATCATTGAGTTTGTTGCCCTCTAAGCTATCTAACTGCAAGTGCCATTTCCCCCATCTCTGCACCTGTTGTAGAAGTAGGCGATGGCTTAAACAATGGAAATAGAAATAAACAGCTATTTTTCCCTATTTCGCAGATACTACTGCTTAATGATTTCAATTTTCGCAAGGATTTCTCCCCCAAGTCTCGAAATCTCATTTAATATAGACTTCTTGTTCAGCACCAAAACATTCTCGTCACTCCCTCTTGTCTGTGGAATTGTGGAATATGGGATGTTAACTTTCCATCTCCTTCCGCTCACAGATGAAGGATTCCAGAGCCCAGCTATTATATTTCCGTCTGTGAAAAATATGATGGTATCTCCGTAAATACCCTGTTTTGGTTAGCATCCGTAATCAGGGGTGTGGGCAGAGGTTGAGCAATCAAGTAAGGAATTACATTCAGCTCGTTGACAAAGGTTTCGGGAATGTTTAAGCCTAGCTTGGCAATATCTTGAGGAGCGATTCCGGTCTTCTGTAGGTTTTTGAATTTCGAGCCTTTTGAGCGGATACCAGGTAGAGTGTATTTAGGGTCGATATGTATCACGAAGTCGTAGTCTTTTGTTGAAGAAATAAACATATTCTACACGCTATAGATTAGGTAGCCATCAAGGTAGTAAGGTGGTTATAGGAAGGAAACCTTAAAACTGGCACCAACGGCAGACCTCGCTAAGGCTGTAACCCTTGCTGCGACAACCTTTCTCGGACCGAATTCCGTGAAAGTAGTTCCCGTAGGGTCATACTCAGTAGGAATAACCATAACATGTCTGTTCATAGCAGGATCAGATCTTCGTATTGCGTCGAAGGTTTCTAAAGTGCTTTTCGCAACTGTACCAATGATAGCTGGCTCGGCGCGCCAATCCCATAGCGAAATAAAGTGTAATGTTCGGAGAAATCCGCTCATAACGCTATTTGGCGGAGGGGAAGTAGCAACGAATGTACGGATGGTCATTAATTCAGCGAGCTCTTCCGAAATCTCTCTTGACAAGAGATGTGCTTGAAACCACTTCTTGAGTAGGCGTATACTGGGGGAGAGTGCTGGGAAGCGATGAGATAACTTCTGTACTTCCTGAGCGTGAAGTGGGCCAATAATGAACCTTCTGCGATGCTCTGAGAGTGCTGCAGTGATCTCATCCCGTTTCTTGCCTAGGATATCTTTATTCAAGAGCTGTCGCTCTAGGAGCGTTTGCTCACGATCATGATAGATCCGAATCCGGAATGCTGAACCCTCGCAACAGACGACCTCCAGAAATGCCGAGTTCATTGCTGGATAGTCGATGTTTTCTAGCCCAATGCGAGTGACAACACCAGCCTTTTCTAGAAGCTCGGACATCTTAAGAAGGAACGCGATCTTAGTTTTTTGAATGGCGATTAGATCGTCAGGCCATCGGCCAGAACTTTCGAACTGAACAACCACGTCTGCGGGCTGCATTAGTTGACCAGACGAGAAGAGCGGCACTTCCACGCTCGAATATCGTAATGCTGGTGCCGCAGGGGAAACCTGCCGGATGGCTAACGGAAGCCCTTCAAGATTCCTGAGCTCTTCAACGAGTTTCTCGAAAGCTGCCATAGTGGGCTGAAATAAGCCAGCGCCTCCACCTCCAACTGCGCTCGCATATTCGTCTCCAATAAATTTGACGCAACTGCCTATCTCATCACCGAAGTTTTTGATCACCAGGTATTGAATGATTTGATTAGGTATAGATTGTTTCAAATCCTTGGTGCCCCACACAACACTCTCAAGTATGCTTCCGTCCTTGAAGCGGCGAAGTTCAGCTTTATCTCCCCAGAAGACACGATACGAGGCACCGTCCTTGTGGCCAGCTGGAGGCCCGTGATCAACAGCGCGGTTACATTGTGCTGCATCGAGCAGGAGGCCAGCAATTATTTGCCTGGTCGGGGCAGGACTCAAATTGATCCCACCAACTCTGATCGACTGAGCTGAAGTAAAAGGAAGGGTCAAATGGATGAGTTTTGCCCTGTCGGTAAGGCCTGTAGACAACATATCATACAGCTTTTGAGAAAACGAGAGCAGAGGATTAGGCCCATTATCTTTATTTAAGCATTCGGAGATTGGAATATACGCTAGCGCATCGAATTTGAGGCAGGGGTCATCAAGCTTGTACAAGAAAACTTCTTCGAAATGATCGATTACTGGATCACTCAAGAGCTTTAATGTTATTTCTGCTTCGTGTTTTAACTATGCAAGTCAGTGTTATATCAATTGGTGAGTTCGGATAGAATATACCAGACGATACCCCCACTCTGTCATTTTGAACAATATATTCAATCCAATTTTCCCATCAAACACATTAGGTCCGTTAGGCCATCGAACACTCTCTGATTCTACGTCAAAAAGTAATGGGTTCGTGATTAAATCACGGGTGGCTAAAAACTGCAACATAGCCTTGAACATCTGATAATTGCTATACCCTTTTACAAGAACACTGCTCCCTTTGCTGCCGCCGCCTTTTAGCAGCAGTGACATCAATATTGACCATTCAGCATGACCAAATCCTCCTTGATTAATATTGGAACTAAATCCACGTTGCTTAAGCCATGTCCTACCAAGCAGGCAGGCATCTTTGAAAGCCTTGGCCTCGGAAGAGGCTTCATGCAGCTGCGCGAGATGCTCGAAGTAAGTTGTGTCGGCCAAAATTGAAGAGTTGTATCGGGGGGTTGGTGGGAGTGAGCAGCTGGCTGTGTCTCTCTCAGAAAGGGGTCTTACGGCATTTCTGTCGGGACATAGTTTAGAGACTGAGAAGGTGTTCTTGGAAACAGCGGGGATAATACGGATAAGGCACTTTGAGGCTGTGAAGTCTGTTTCACTGCCTGTGTCTTCCTTAGCTAAATCGCGGAGTATGCACCTAGGGCTACTTACCACTGCTTGGTGCAGCCACAATGATAGGCCTTAGAGGGTCGTCATGAAGATCAGCATAGGAAAGCTGCAAATCCAACTCAGAGTCCTGAACAGCCCTTGCAATTGTAGCAAGATAGTAGGCTCTCTTGTGAAAATACCGGTGATTTAGGTAGTCTTTCCCTTGGAAAATAGTCTTGTATCGCCAATTAGCTTCTATTATCATAGTAAGCAAGGTATACACACTGGAGGCATCTGAAGAATTAAGTCAATCGCAAAGCCTTCATGCTGTTTTGCGACAGTCTTAAGCGCATAACTCCCCGCGATATTCATGTATGCCGGCTTTTCATACGAGAACTTGTACTTGATGTCTGCCCCCGGCCTCGGCTCTGGGAACGGAATATGAATCTTGCGCTCTCGCATTTCCCCCTCGACCTCATCAATCTATGGATGGTTAGCATAATTTAGGGGTATATGTGATTCAATATACATACTGTAGCATCTGTTTTTCGTGGGATCTCGTCGATGATATTCTTAAGTCTGTGCAACATCTTTTCTACTGGTGCCATTCTTTTGCGATAGTCCACACGGAGTTCAGAGAGCAATTCCTCAGTTTCCATTCGGAAAACGCTGGACTTGGATTCGTAGCTCTCGCTCACAGCCTGCGCTTTTTCCTGCTCAGAAGAAGGATGCTGGGGGGTTTTTCTTTTCTTTGATTTCGCCTCAAAGGTTCGACCTCCAACGTCGTCCTCCTTGGAAATAGCCTCCGCTTCTTCCTCCGAAGAGAGCCCACCGATAGTCGCTTTAGCCTCAGCTTCCTCATCTTCTTTCTCAATTTCGGTTCGGCGTTTCTTTGTGGCGGGCGCCATTGGAACAGTTTTTATTTGTTGTTGAATTTTCAGGACAGAATTACCGGTCAGTAGGTAGTGTGGGGGAATTAGATTTTTTTTCATGGAACCGTTGTCAAGTTACTGTACCTCTTTACTACTTTTAGACTTGGTTCCTTCATTGGTGGCTTGGCGGGAATTCGTAGTAGGGCAGAGCCGCGCGGGGCTCACGTCATATGAATTCTGAATGTCTACCCCCGAAAAAAACTTCCTGAAAAACCAAGCCCAACAAAATGCTTAACGAGCAGGTAGTTATTTCGACTTTCCGGCCAACGCCAGATACCTCGAGTGCTGCAACAACAGAACCCGCGATTGCCATTTACGATTTACACACATTCTCTCAGACTGCAGCCTTCAAACGGTCCACAACCGCTAGGAATTGTCTGGCGATAACGGATTCACACCTGTTCGCCGCGCAAAGCGATAAGGCAGTTGTAAACATATACGGTCGAGAGAAAGGAAATTTAGAGACCACAGTCCCGTTCAAAGAAAAATTCACTGTTCTTGAGGCCGGCAGCAAGGAAATTATTGCCGGAGGAACCGAAGATGGGAGGTTAATGCTTTGGGAGGTTTGTTCGAAATAGTTCCCGAGTCAGAGAGAATTCTAATAAGAATAGACTGCTACGGGACGATATATATCTACCCAACAAGCTCACCTCCAGAAAATTACCAGCGTAGTCTTTGATTGCTCTTCGAACTTCGTTATCACTGGCTCTGCCGACAGTAATGTGTATGTCTGGTCAATACCCGCTCTCCTCGACGTACGAACTGGTGAACGTTCGCCCCTATATATTCTAGATCGACACACTCGAGAGATTACTGCGCTTGCTACTGGGAGAGCAGCAGCTGGTGGGCCTTCCGATATTTTACTTACTGCTTCTCGGGATCAATCTGTTGCCGCCTGGGACTTCCACACCGGCACGCATCTGCGAACTTACATGTTCTCTTCAATCCCGATGTGTCTTGCCATCGATCCCGTAGACCGAGCATTCTACGCGGGATTAGAGGATGGAGGAATACAATGTGTGGACTTCTTCAACCCAACTGAAGGAGCGGATGGTACCGCCTCAAATCAGCTATTCGCCAAAGAATTTAGGGATATGCCCGTTACATTGCCTGAGAAACGATGGTTTGCTTCTGGCATTGAAGGCGTCATAACCACTCTCGGTGTAGTTTTTGAAGGAAACTATGTTGTCTCGGGGAACGAAAATGGGGATGTCTGTGTCTGGGACGTTGCGACGGGCCATATGTTCCGGAATCTTGTTAAATTCAAAGGTACCACTCAGGCTCTATACACACTAAGATTCGGAGGGATATGCTCATAGTTACTAGCAAGCATCGCGAGTTTAAAAATTCTCCCTCCAATTGGCTTCATGCCTGTGCATTCAGAAATTTCAGAGCAGAAACATCAACAAACCAACGTATCAAAACCTCGCTATGACGCCATCGTATCACCCTCAGTTGCCGACCTTTATGGGTACACTGTCTCAACAAAATTGCTTGCGCCCTCACTTCCCGGGGTGGTTACCTCTCCATTGAGGTCTATGCAGGTCGGTTTGTCAAGCTCATTTTCACCGGAAAATGATCTCTGTATACTGCAGCAACAGGCAGACCAGATGGCGGCTTATAGGCCTGCATTGGTGCCAAAGCACAAGACCGAAGCGCTGGAGGCCGAACTAAGAACCCTATATGAACAATATGACAGGCTAGCAGCGCTACATAACATGACATGGGAGGGCATAGTAAAAGAGACCTTAGAGTAGATCCCTTCGGTCGAAATATACTAGCGATTCAGTCTATCAACGTATCATAGCTGTAGAATACCAGTAGATTTCTCAAAATTCCTACCCTATTAAATCATAAAATGTTTACGCTGCCATAATCCTACTTACCATAGCCTCAGATGGGGGCCAGTGCTCTCAGATGCTGGTATTTTCTTTGTATTCCAAATTGCGCCCAATTGCTCTCCATTGTTCCCCATTGTTCCGGATACGGCGGAGCCCCTCCTGCTGGCTCTGGTAGCCGTGGCGGCGGTGGATACGGAGGCTCTTATGCTGCCCAAAACCCCTACGCTCCTCACCACGACGGCGATGATGGCCGTTCCCCCGAAAATCCCAATTATGAGGGCTATGGTCAGACAAACACCAGACAGCAATCTCAAGGGTATAATAGCGAAGAGGAGGATATCGAAGGCGTCAAGTCTTCAATTAGGTTTACCAAAGATCAATCCGTGAGATCGGCCAGAAATGCGTTTAATGCCGCCCAAAGTGCGGAAGAAAGCGGCTTGGGGATAGATACTCAACAGTCTCAGCACCCACGGTGCAGGTTTACACAATACCGAGAAAATCCTTAACATCGCATCGAGCCAAAATCGTGTTGCAGAAGAGAAGGCACAGGAACTTAAAAAATCTTGATCGTAGCATGCTTATAATATTCCCAACGGTGGGGAATCCCTTAGGTTCTAGTTCCAATAGCGTAAGTATTTGGTTAGACCCAAGCAGGTCCGAGTCTAGAAAATTGAAGCAAAAAATGCGCCAAACCCGGATTGAACGGGTGACCTTCAGATTACCCCGAGTTTTGTGCTGAAGAGAACTTCAGTCTGACGCTCTCCCAACTGAGCTATTAGCGCTGATAGGCTTCACTGTAGCCATTGAGGATCTCAACAACTCCCATCATACATCCTCACTCAGCCCGAGATACGATGCCATAAGCGTTGTTTGATTAGGCCGAAAACACGACGAAAATAGGGGCTTTCGAATGACCGTTATGCGCGGATTCTGTTACCGGTATACCAACCCTTAGGCGGACGTGAGAAAATGGGTGGGTGTCTGAGCACGCGGTAGAATTTCTGTCGATTCTCATCTGCTTCATACAGAAAGTAAGAGACATTAAATTTTAGTGTAATCGGGGCCGGCTGCAAGACAAAAACCTTTGTCTTGGCAGGCACCACAGCACCTCAGGAGAAGCATTGATCGCTACGCCATCCCAGGTAAACATAAGAATCTGAAAAGCTATATCCAAGGAGACCTTAGGGTAATCTATTTTTTTATCTTTTTTATTAAATTTGTGTACCGTAATTTGCCTCAATAAAACTCTTTCGAAAATGGCGTGTTCTGGCTTCTGCTTCTCTAGGCAATGCCAATTTGATATTACCCGGCTTGCAGAAACGGTCCCTGGTTCAGCCTGGGCAGCTCGAGATGCTGGAAGCTTCTCACGCACCAACTCCGCCAATCGAAGACAGCAGCTGTGCAAAGGCTTGATGGCCCATTTAGCAGATGCGAAAGCGCTTCTCGACAATCGAGGTCACTACACCGGTCAAACCTTCCATGGCGTTAATCCGCTCCTGCTTGTTGAAAAGATTATCCGCGAGCGTATCTTTGAGAGCTTGTACTGGAAGGAGCAAGCATTCGGCCTGAATGGTGGGACTACTCTCTTTGTCTTTACACGAATACACCCTTTTCTGCCCCTGCTAATTGTACAATGTAGCTGCAACATTACTTGATAGAGCGGTCGAGTTAACGTACATTGGGGGGCAGTACTCCAACCAACGGCCTACACCATTCCTCTGCCTCACCTTTAAGCTCCTACAGCTTCAACCCAGCCGCGAAATAATCTTAGTCTATCTTAATGACCCTGACTTCAAATACCTTCGTGCGCTCGCGGCGTTCTACATACGATTGACGTGGAGTGCTGTGGATATTTACCGAACCTTGGAGCCATTGATGGGGGATTACAGAAAGCTGAAGGTTCGTGGCATGGGTGGTTGGAGGATGACCTACGTTGATGAGTTCGTTGATGAGCTCTTGACTAAGGAAAGAGTCTGTGATATCGCGCTGCCGCACATTAAGACACGGGCAATGCTAGAGGACGCCGATGAGCTGGAGCCTAGGGAGAGTTTGCTTGGAAGTGAGGTCGAAAGTGAAGGGGAGAGTGATGTTGAGGAGGATAAGGGAGCCAATAGTGGGGATGAATGACTCGGCAATACTAGGTTTTCTTTCCCTTCTTTTTTTTTTCTCTCGAGGTGTTTTGGTGCTTCAACATCCGGTCTTTCAAGCGGTGGTATGTAACCGCAACAATTAATGCCCTTATTGGGATGGCTACCTATATTCGAGATACGCGGCTATGTGGGATTAGAATATTCCAAATTACTTATTACCTCACATCTTCGCTCTACCATCTTTCTACCCCATGATATCGAGTATTCGCCATCCCATCTAAACTTACACTTTGTTCCCCTAGAGTGATCCTGCGGGTTGGACACGCCCTGTAAGCTCCTAAAATATGAACAAGTGGTGGCTGTCTAAACGTGCCTTGATTTATTTCCTTTTCCTTTCTTCTTGGAGAATCCTAGCTCCATCAGCCACCCCCAACGCTCCTCGTCTCCAGACTTCCCACTCCCATCTCACAATATCAACTTCTGTGCATAAATCCTTGACGTAACCTAGCTCCCCTACCCACATAACCAATTCCCATAGTCTTCTTCCCCCTGTGATCCAGTCAAACATCCCACCTTGGCCACCCAAATCCGTGACCCTCATCCAAGCCGTAACCGAAAACCAAACCACTGCGAATAGCGCACCAATAAAATACCCACATGCAACCTGCCCAACTGTATGGTAGGACAAGTAAATTCTGCTCAGCGCTACTGCGGCCGATACAGTTAGAATTCCACCGCTGAGAGCCCATCGAGCCATCGGATTGAACCCCTTTGATCGGCGATGAATCCAAAGCGAAAAATATACAGCGAAGAATGCCATAAACTGGGCGTGAGAGGAGGGCATTCCGTATCCTTTCCCATACATCCCTAGTTATAATCATACTTGTTAGCTTCGTTAAACATAAGGGTAGAGGGTGAAACGTTTTGGTCGGCCCTGTTTGAAGTATCTTTTGAGTGCCCAGTTCACTGCCTCACAGGATAATTGCCCCGCAAACATAAGTAGAACTTCTATTTCGCGTTGGGCGATTACTAGTGTCGCGTAAGAGACACCAAGAGCTTGTGGGAGGAGGGCTAGCCATGCGCAGAGTAGTGATACTGGATCGTCGGGGTTCTGGTGTTGGCCCAGTCAGCTAGCGAATAGGGAACCGTGGGGGAATGTACGAACATAGTAAACGTGGGAAAAACTGAGGGAAGTAAGCGGGGGCTCGAAGTGCTCCTCGGCCATTATACTGGAGGTTCAGCGGAGTGAGGCGTCGATAATTTATGAAGGGGTCTGTTTGTCTGAACTTAAGTTCGGAGGTGATGGATTGGATTAACTTAAGGTTTAGCGACATGGGTTAGGGGTTTCTGGAGCGAGTGAGGCGAGATGATGATTTTGTACTAGCACAGTACCCAACATCCAATTAATATCCTGTAACACGCAAATTTTGAAGTCTGAGATCGACTGGTGAATTAATTTTTGATTTATCACGTTTATAATCCACGGAATATTCACGATTAAGTCTACGATTGAGTGAGCTACTGGAGGGGCAGCAAAATGTTTTATATTCCGTCTCCCGATTTATCATCAACTTGCTCTGATGAGCCTTTAATCTCGTCCTCGCCAACCCATGTAAGAACAGCAACCCCTTCAACGTGATGTGTTTGCGGAAAAAAGTCAAATCCGCGAATTTCATCAACTCTATAACCACTTCCTCCATTAAGTATATATCCCAAGTCCCTCGCCTGAGTATGCACATTGCAACTAACGTAAACCACCCTCTTAGGTTTAAATCGCAAAAGTTGGTCCAGAAACAACTTATCACAACCCTTTCTCGGAGGATCGATGATCACGCTCGTTTCAGTGCCGGGAAAGTCTATTGATTCGAAAATCCTTTCCGCATTGCCGGCTATAAAGCGGGCGTTATTGATATTGTTGGCAGCTGCGTTAGAACTTGCATAGGCTATGCTGTCGGCGGCGATGTCCACTCCAATTGCGCTTGTTAGGTCTTTGCCGCAGAGGATTGTAAAGAGGCCACTTCCGCAGTATGCATCTACTAGGTATTTCGGAGGGGTAGAGTGGGTAGTTTTTGTGCCGTCAGGAGAGGTAGTGACTATTGGGTAGTGTAGTTTCGAGCGAACATAATCAGTGAACTTAATCGATTAGTCTAAGGATAAAAGTTGGCTGGTGGAATGACACGACCACAATCAATTCTGGGGAACATACGGCTGGCAGTATGGAATTATTATTCTGGAAGAAAGCTCCAGCCGGATTCACAAACTTGTAATTCCCGATGTATTCCGTAGTCTGAGCATTGCTGTCTGTGATGCATTCTTTCTCCTCTACCCATTCCGTATCTCCTTCGCTTTCCTCTCTTGGCCTCCTAGTTGTGCTTTCTCGAAGTAGTATCGTAGCGCCGCGTTTGTAAGTATGGAGGTTCTCCTCAACATACTTCCTAGCAGACTTGATCCCTTTCCTCAAAATCTCTGTTCCGATCGGGCAATCCTCAATATCCAGCACTCGCCTCTGACCTTTAACCATAAAGCCAATGTCCGGTGTTGGATCCCCAGCTTTAAATCCTCCTTTGCGTGGACCGTCAAAATGTGGTGTCAACTTTGTCCGATAACCGTACTGCAGTGGGCTTCCGACTGTATCCCCAACACCTGGAAGTAATTTCGGATCAAGGTTGGAAAAGTTGTCGTAAGCCTTCTGAATCACGTTCCGTTTATGCTCAAGTTGCTTTGCGTACGGAAGCATCTGAAACTGACAACCAGAACAGGTGCTGAAGTACCTGCAACCAATGAGTGAATCATCGCGATCCTGAGAGGGGCTTTTCACAGAGAGGAAGTCAGTTACTGAATGGGTAGGCATGTGTCGAATAACTTTTGCTGTGACGATGTCCCCAGGAATAGAGAACGGGACGACATAAATTCGCCCGCTATGCTCTGCTAGACCATCGCCGGTAGATGAGAGCATTTTTATGGTGAGCTCTACTTCGCTGAATCTCGGAGGGAGGCCTTGTTCCGAAAAAGGAATTTCTGGTCGTGAAAGACCCAAGGTCGACAATAGGGAAGAAACGTCTGCTTGGAGAACCTCCTCCACCCCGCCTTCTTTGACAGGCTTCGCGGACGATGGCAAACGGCGGCGTTTCTGGTTTCGAGGAGGGCTTTCATTATGGGGACGGCGTTGAGGGTGAGTGTTCAAAGGATTTGGAGGTGGTGGAGGTAGTGGAGATAGTGGAGGCGGGGCAGACATCTTTGACCAGACCTGGGGTGGGGTGTAGGCAACAGTAGACTTAAAGTATCGAGACGGGATTGGAGTAGTCCTGGGACAGGACAATTTGAGGCTCGGAGGCCGGAAATGCAGGAGATATCGACTGGTCATGCACTGGCGTGTTTCCTTACTTTGCCACTGCTTATCGGAGTGAGAATTTGGGCGCAATATTTACGGTTTGGTCTTATTTCCAAAAGCGAGAAATTTTCAAAGCAACCAAGACAACCCTAAGCCCTAAGCCATAATTTTTCAAACACCGTATCGTGCTCTGCGCACTTAAGTGGGCTGTAGAGCCTCTGGGAACCATTTTCAATGACATGTATCGTGGCAGAAACAATGGCATGAAACAACGCACTGGAGTACAGTGTGAAGTGGGCGTTTATTATGATGAGCAAAGGTAGAACCCTATGCTGTATTAAATATGTAGAATAATCCGCTGACCCCATTTTATCTCTGAAAAAGCAAAAAAAGAAGTGAAAGAGCAGCCAGAGTCCTAAAAGAGATACAAGAAATCCGCCCACTGTCCTTCACGTTCTTTTGTTCCCAAACGCCATCGTCGAACCCCTTCGTATATATCAATCTCCCTACGACAACTGTTATACAAATGCAATTTAGAAAGTGGTTAATTATACCGGTACGGGCTGCCCCTGACTGTGACCCGCGCTTTCTTTTTCAACCTCCGTGCATTTCTTCAACATATCGTCCTGCCATTCTGCATATTGCTTTCTTCTTTTAGGGTTTAGATAGTCAACCTTGTCCTGCATCATGGTGCCAATACCGCTCTCTTCCTTCTCTTTGACTTTGGTCTCGGTCCTAGTCCGAACCCTCAGGGTTCTAACCACCATTGGAGCGACAGGTGCAGGAGTAAACGCAACCTCCCTCTTCTTTTCTACAGGAGCCGAGCTAGCGCCCAATTTGCTCTTCGGGACAGCCTTTTTCCGGGCTGGAGTGTTGACAACCTTCCCAGCCAAAATCTCAGCTTGGAGCTGTAAGTCCTCCTCATCGGCAGCTGCGGCCTTGCGTTTTTTGATACCGCCTTGATCGGGAACCTTCTTCAACCACTCGAGCTCTTTGATTCCCATCATCGATAGATCCTTGACCCAGCCATCCGTATCCTCCTTTGTAAACCCATCTTCACCAACACTCCCTAGGGCTTTCATTACACCATCACGCTTCATACAATAACCTTCTCCGCGTCTCCATTTTCCGGCAGATCCGACGGTAATGGTCTTTCCTTCAGGGAGAAGCTTCTCGATAATAAGCAGGGCGGCAGCTGTGATGATAGGAAGAGCATAGTTCTTTCTGCGGGGGAACTTGTCATCTGGTGCAACCATTAGGGTCGCGATCGTTCCGGCAATAATGTGGATTCCGGCAGAAGGACAACCCAAGGCGCGGCAAAGTGTAATGACATGAGCTTTAATCTCTGGATCGACGGATAAAAGATTTGGATTACCGGTGGCTGGTGTAGAAATAGACGAAATAGTGGAGGGGGTTTCCAGAGGAGCTTGTGGGGCGACCTGTTGAGAGCGAAAGGAGACCGTTGTCAAAGCTTTATGGAATTGGTTATAAAGGGCACCATAGGCTTTCTTAGCTAGTGGTGGTCGGGGTTCGATAGCCGGAAGATCAAGCTTCTTTCGTAATCTATCTCGCATAGTTAGAGCTAGGGGTCTATCTTGTGGAAAACAAGAAAAGTAGAAATACCTATCACACGCGATGTGAGCACAGACATAAACTCTTGTCGCCTCTTCTGCGGGTTTTAAACTACTGATTCGATTGCGAGACTGGGTGATGAGTGACGCGGACAGATCGATGAGTTCCGATGGTACTGGTCCAACAAGTGACGGGATCAGACCCGAAAGAGTGGATTCAAGAGCTTTGTTCATGGCGAGAAAAAAGCTATCAGTTGTAGCGGGGGAAAAACTTTTAGCGGAGGTCTTGGTATGTATAGTACCTTGCGAGAGGGATGGGGGAGAGAGCAACTAAATGATAAGACCTTCAAAGTTTCGCGTCCTTTGAGGCTCAAAGATGACTCAGCAAACATTGTATGTCTTGGCGTTACATTGACCATTTTTCTTCCTAGTCTTATGAACCCTGAACTCCGAGCAAAGGTTGCTAGTTAAATTCTTTTTTCACAACGAAATTTCTTGTCACAGCCATGCCTCGTCCAAAGGATAAGTCGGATCCTTCTTTTCAGTTACTTTCTGAGGATCTGACTTCCTCCGAATCTCAACACAAGCCAAAGATTATCTTTTCTGATTCCGAAGATTCGGGCTCCGGAGACACCCAAGAGTATCATTCTGCGGTCGAGCTTCCTGACGGGGGAGATGGTCACAAGCTCAGGATTAATGAAGAGTATGCAAGACGGTTCGAACACAACAAGAAGCGCGAAGAACTTCATCGCTGTATGTCTCACCTCGTCATGGCTGCCCCACTACCCCACTATCTTACCATCCTCTAGGTGTTGCTAATAATTTGTAGTGCAAGAGAAATATAGCAAGCGGGACCTAGAAGGTAAAGAGGAAGACGAGGAGGAGGAGGATGAGGACGAAGACGAGGAGGACGACACAGCAGTACTAGCAACGGAACGCCTGGATCAAGAAATCGCGGCAACAATCGAGGCGATTCGAAAAAAAGACCCGAGAATATACGATGGGAAGACAATCTTCTTTTCAGCCATTGAAGAGGGAGAAGCGGATGGTAAAGAGGGGATTGAGAGTGGGGGGGAAAAGCCAATGTTTTTAAAGGATTATCATCGCAAAAATCTTCTTTCTGGGACCGCCGGCGATGAAGATGCTCCTGTGACCTACACACAGGAGCAGGAAGATCTCAAGCGCACGGTTGTTCTTGAAATGCACCAAGCGGCTGCAAGCGAACCCGACTCTGATGCCGATGACACTGACGCAGGTTTTCTGGTTAGGAAAGCGCAACCTGAGAAGCTTGAACCTATTATGGACATTCCCGACCCAGCCACCGCTGATCCAAACAATCCTGAAGAATACCTCACACGTTTTTTCCAATCTCGTGCGTGGACTAAGCCAGCTGGGCTTATCCCTCTCGAGGATGATGATTCGGGGGAAGAGGACCGTATAGAGGAATTCGAAAAAGCGTACAACTTTCGTTTCGAGGACCCTGATGCTGATGCTAGAGGTAAATTGATAACCTACGGTCGTGATGCTATTTCGGCCAATACTGTGAGACGGGAGGAGGTATCTGGAAGGAAGAAGGTGCGTGAGAAGAAACGCGAAAAGAAACAAGCTGAGAAGGAACTCCGGGAGAAAGAGAAGGGTAGACTACGGAAGCTTAAAACGGAGGAGTTAATGGAGAAATTTAAGATGATCCGAGAGGCAGCTGGACTAGGTGATGGTGGGGATGACGAAGAAGTTGAAGCGGAGGTCCTAAATAACCTTTTAGAGGATGACTGGAGCGATGAACAGTGGGAAGAATGGATGGCCAAGAGGTTCGGAAATAGCTACTACGGGGCTGATGTAGGCAAAATAAAGAAGCCAAAGTTTGACGACGAAATCGACATCGGTGACATAGTCTCCGATCTCGATGATGATGCCAAACCCGACCTCGAAAATGAGGAAGAGGAAATCGGCGAAGATGCCCAAACGGCTGAGGAATCTAAAGACAGAAGGTTCCTTCAAAAAGAGGGGCGCAAAAAGAAACAAAAAGGAAGAGATCTCAAGCGTAAATTGGAGCGATACGTTGAAGAAAACTACGATTTCGAAGACCGAGTAAGCACTTCTCCCTGATATTTCCCTAGTCCTAGTTTCTAATCCGTACAGATCCCTTCTAATAGTTTTAAAACAACTTTCCGTTATCGAGAAACCACCCCTGAATCATACGGCTTAACATCCCTAGATATCCTTGCAGCAGAAGACGCAGATCTCAACTCTTTTGTTGGGCTCAAAAAGCTCGCTTCGTTCCGAGAACCCGAAAAAAAAAAGAGAGATAAAAAGCGCTACGGAAAAAAGAAGCGATTGAGAGAGTGGAGAAAGGAGACTTTTGGTGATGAGGAAGGGATTAAGATGCCAGCTGACTGGAAGCCTACTGGTATTACGGAGGAAAAGGAATCCAACGTAGATATCAGAGGGGGAGAGGGTAGCGAGAGGAAGAAGAGGAGAGGGGGAATAAGGGATAACTACTAATATTAGATGTATAATAATATAAAAGTTTACGTTTATGTATCTACGAGCTAGGCTATACCTGGGTCGAGGTTATATGATACCGTGGGTGGTGATATTAGTTATCTGGTTCTTGCAATGACCTGTTTTGTGGGGGAAATCTAGCAGTTGCTTGAAATTTCTCTTCTGATACACCACGTTTCTTGGTTCCATCGCGTTCCCGCCCCTTATTGTCACCAGGCACTGTGTTGGTGGGCGGTGGGTGTCCTCGAAAGTTATCTCCCATTCGATTCATTTCACGAGCAATCACTCGCAGATGTGCTGTGGATTTTTGGTGTGGGAGGGGCGCCAAGTCGTTTGAATGATAACTGGCGACAGCGGGTTCTGGGGATGTAAATGTGAGGGGCTACATTAGATAGATGCCAGTTGGTGGTATTGGTGCTAAACCGACGCTCCAAAAAGTTCTCGTATTTGCTCGTCTTGTACAGTACAGCGGAATATCGGTACGCCGAGAGCCTTCAGATGCGCTTCAAGAGACCGGCTGGGTTTCCCTTATTCGCCGGTTCCCTGCTGCTAATAATCTTGTTTTGATAACTTGCGTACTCCTGAGCTCCTGGGTATGTTTGGAGTCTCGCTACCGTGGAGCGCCTAGATCGCTGACCGTGGTGCCAACACTGTCTGGACCGGCTTATCACTGTTCGTGCGGGCGATGCTTATCAAAATTTAGGCACTTCCCACTGCACCCGAGTGCCGTAGGAGCTCGATTGAACGGACCATGTACACAAAAAACCAGCTCTCCGAGACAAATAAAGAAGAAAGAAACGCTAGACCTTACTAGGAGAGGCAACTTTAGCGCCCTAGCACATGGTCCGATTGTTCGAGTTGCGGTAGGGATACCTAGTATTCAAGGAGGCCGGTTCTTCTCTGTTTATCGGTTATTCTAGCTACTGTTACATTCCTTATATGAGCCCATATATACAGGACGTTCTTCCGTCGTTTCTGGACAAATCATGTTTCCTATCCTATTCGTACCCCCGAATTTTGGATCCCTGCGAGATCCGTAAATCCCACCCTCCCCATCTTTCGCACTTAATGACTGGGGCGGCGGCGAAAAAGGCGTTGAATTAGTCGTATGCGCCGGCCGGACTTTTTATGAGCTTCGTTTGCAGTCTGCGTAAGTACCTGTTTATCTTGCACCGGTTTAGCTGCGGGAAGGCCGATCTCCGTCTCCACCACCTCGGATTTTGCGGTGTATGTGGTTTCGGCCGCAGGTGATGAATCTTGATTTGTATCTGCGGGGCCATTATATATAACCTTAGCTGCAGCTTCTAGGTTGGCTTCTGAGACCGTGTCTACGTGTACAGCTGCCGTAGCCTTTTGCTCCGCGCCTGTGTTAGTTTCGTGATTCTCGATATCCACAGCGCCTACCAACCCGGGCGATCTCATTCTCAAGCTGCTCAAATGCTTTAAGAACAAAGTAGTGTCGGGGTGATCTTTGCCTTGAATCTCGCAAAGCCCTTCGTATACTCGTTGGTAGTCTTGCTCTGCCTCAGACAAGCGTCCTGTATCTTCCCGAAGCGCACCCAGATTCTGGACGGAGTCAAGTGTGAGTCGGTGACTAGGGCCTAAGGATTTCTCTCGAACTCCCAACACCCTCTGGTATAGTTGCTCTGCTTCGTTGTGCTTTTCTAGGCCTTTAAGTGTGGCAGCTAATTCATCGATTGCGAGGAGGGTTTCTGGATGTTCTGGCCCGAGTACCTTTTCGTAGCCTTCAAGTGCACGCCGAAACATCTTCTCTGCTTCGGCAAATTTTTTCCCACCCCGCATCGACACACCCAAGCTAAAGACACTGTTGATAACTTTGGGATCGTCCGGCTCAAGTTCCTTCTCCCAACCTTCAAGCACACGCCGAAACATTGCCTCTGATTGGGCATACATTCCTATCTCTTGCAGTGTTAACGCCAGATTGTTGCCACTAGAGAGAGTAGAGGGATGATCTGGCCCCAAATCTTTTTCTCTCATTTCGAACACTTGCCGATATATTTTCCGCGCTTCCTCCAGCTTCCCTCGCTCCTGTAGCACGTCAGCTAGGCGGCCCAGAGAAGCGATGGTTTGAGGGTGTTCAGCCCCAAGGGTTTCCTCTTTGCCTTTCCAGACACGTCGGAATAGCTTCTCGGCTTCTTCGTAGTTTTTCATGGCTTGGAGCGCTTTGGCGAGGCGGGTGAAACTAATGTGCGTGGAGTGGTGTTCTGGCCCTAGTATCCTCTTTCTGATTTCGACTGCATGCCGATGCAACTTTGCTTCCTCGCTGTAGTTTCCTTGAGTCTGTAGAACTGAAGCTAGTTTGTAAAGGCTGAAGAAAGTATCTGGGTGATCTGGGCCAAGCTCATTCTCATATCCTTCAAGTGCGCGCCGGAACATCTCTGCTGCCTCATCCCGGTTTCCTTGGCTATCTAACACCAAAGCTAGATTGCTGACAGTAGCAATTGTGTTGTGATGGCTCTGGCCTAACACCTTTTCCCTGGACTTTAATACCGCTCGATGCTTCTTCTCTGCTTCACCATTTTTTCCCAGGTTCTGTAATGCCAGTGCTAAATCGCTAAGGCTGGTGAGGGTATCGGGGTGATCCGAACCAAGAACTTCCTCTCTGATTGCCAGAGCACGCCGATGTAGATCCGCAGCCTCGTCGTAAGATTTCAGGTCTTGGAGTGTTACGCCTAGGTCGTTGACGCTAGCGAGGGAATCTGGGTGCTGTGGCCCCAAGGATTTCAGTCTACTTTGCAGCGCGCGGCGCTGGAACTCTCCTACTTCCTCGTATTTCTCAAGTTTCCGCAGCGCCAAGGCAAGGCCGCTAATGCCCGCGAGGGTATCGGGATGCTCTGGTCCTAGTGCTTTCTCTCGACCCTCTACTAGACGTTCGAACATTTCAACCGCCTCGCGCCACTTCCCCCGACGACGTAAGACCAAAGCCAAGTTATAAACCCTACTAAGAGTTTCGGGGTGTTCAGAACCCAACTCTTTTTCGCAGCCCTCCACAACCCGTCGATGCATATTTTCTGCTTCGTCATATTTCCCCAGGTCCTGTAGTACCCTAGCTAAACTGTCGACTCTAGCAAGGGTTGTGATGTGATCTGGGCCCAAATTTTGTTCTGTACCTTCAAGCGCACGCCGATGCATCCCCTCCGCTTCGTCGTACTTCCCTAGCATCCGCAGAACTATAGCCAAGTGATTGATAGTAGTAAGAGTATCGGGATGTTGCGGCCCAAGCACTTTCTCTCTAATTTCCAATGTACGACGACTAATATTCTCCACTTCCTGGTACTTGCCCAAGCTTTGCAATACTCGAGCTAAGAGGTTAATCTCCGCTATATGTTCTGGATCGCCCTCAGGTGTGTTGCCCCGAAGCGCAATGCATCTTCTAATTTGAACCTCCGCATCGCTATAGTAACCTGCTTCCAGCAG